>WKFP01015292.1:123106-222010 GCA_011057875.1 Pterocles orientalis | reverse complement strand
GACTTCTCGTATCACATTTGCAATGTTTTCTGTGAAAAATGGTGTAAGGCTGATTTCTTTTCTTTTTATTACTGCTGCTTAAGGATGATCTAAAAGTAATTACAGTGATTGAGGCATAATGCAATTCAAAATAATTACAACCCACTGCATATAAAACTAACAAAACTTTCTGTGGTGATTTATGGGTCCTCTTGGCTAGGCATAAGACTCAAATGATGCCTCTGGGAGCAACACTCCAGATAATGTTAGGCCGTTTAAAAAAAAGCAGATTTGTGTAGTCTATCAGGCCTGAGTAATTTTTTTTTCCCATAGTGAGAAATTGGTTGTTATCATAGATCACAGATACTGCTCAAAGCTCTTATGAAAGATGAATTAATTTCACTAATGCTTTAATGCAAACCTTTCATGGAGAAGGCTGTATGGTGATAACCTTACTGCGGTCTCTCCTTTCTCAATGATGATTTATGTTGTCTTTTAGTAGATGAAACTGCCTGTATTCCCAATCCATCTGCTGGCTAAAGGAATCCTATTAACAGAGGATCCGAGAAGAGACTTAATACTGTTAGGTGAAAGATGTGGTATCCTCTTTCTGGGACATGGAGTAGGAAATTTTTTTTCTATTTTAAAATGTAGATACCTCTGTGAGCGCGTACAGATGATCTATGTCATCTCTGCCTGTTTTTCTGCTGCCTTACAGATGGTGGATCAGCTGGTGACTGTCTGCTCGAGTCAAAATAAAGACTGTTGCTTTGAGATCTGCAACAATGAGCACATTTCTCTTTCCTCCTTCCCAGGCTATAGTTCTTTAAATTCTTTCTGTTTGCAAAAGCTTCTTCTTTCCAAATACTGTATTTGGAAGTATTACAGCACGTCAGTGATCCCAAAAAGGGCCAGGCATGTTGTTCAGCTGCAGTATATATCTGAGCTGAAGGATGACATCTTTGTAGTTAAGATG
Source organism: Pterocles orientalis (assembly GCA_011057875.1). Taxonomy (NCBI): domain Eukaryota; kingdom Metazoa; phylum Chordata; class Aves; order Pterocliformes; family Pteroclidae; genus Pterocles; species Pterocles orientalis. The sequence goes on along the minus strand of WKFP01015292.1, from coordinate 221,055 downwards.
TTAAGCAGTGGTTCAGCTACTGGGCTGTATGAGGTCCAAAGCATACTGACGTTTGCATTCTTAGTGTTAAATAGACAAATTATTACTAAGTGTGTTATTTATTGCAGTTAAAGGAATTAAGAAAATGTGTTCAAGTTAGGAGTACCTAAAGGTAATGTACAGGTTGGGGTGGGGGGATACACATTACACAATAAAACAAATGTCATTTTATGACAGAGAAGCGTAGGTGCCGTGCTTCCTTCTGCCCCGGCTGGGTGACGTGCTCCAGCAGGAGCCGAGGTGTGCCGCAGTCTCCTGTGCTGGCTGTTCCTGGGGCAGAGGAAAAGGGCCAAACCGTCATGTTTCCCACAGCCGCTCCTGCTTTTGTAACTGCTTTAAGGCATATGCTCCAACAACATTATAATTTGGCTGTATAGTCCCAAAGAAAATCTGAATGGGAAGAGAATGGGGTCAGGTGCTGAGTGAGGCTTGTCCTGACCATAGCAGCCGATACGCTGCGAGATCGGGATCTGGCTTTGTCCTTTTGGGACAAGTCGTGTAACGTTGCTGTTGGCAGTGCAGTGTCGTGTTCTCACCATGCTGCTATTGCCCTAATAGCGTAAATGTTATTATTGTAATTATCTACCTTTAATAACTAGTTTAGTGAAATACAGGAGGGAACACGCAGCTGCCGTGTGGAACAGAAGAAACCTTGTGTCACTGACAGTGGGTGTGAAGTGTGAGAACAGGCTGTTGGTCCGTGTCGTGCTTTCCAACACACACCGTTATTTTCAGCTGGGTTTGGCAGTGACCCAGTGACCCAGACTGGACCATTCCCCTTTATCTGCTTGGTCCTGATGAAACGGGGACCCCTGAAACCTCTGCCCCGCCACGCGTGTGCTCGCACCCATCGCTCCGCAGACCTCTGGCCGCCCCGACCTGGTGACTTACAGCTTCCCTACAAATGGACACTTCACTTCAGCTTTCTTTCAGAAGTTGCATCACCATTGTATTTCTGTCTTCTGAAATAACTTCTAGGGAAGCAATGACGTATTGCGGCTGGTTGGCACTTCGCTGGTGATGTGTAGAGGAGGCTGGCAGCAGCGATGATCTGCCTGTCCCGCAGTTTGTGTGTAAAAGCAAATGGAGCAAGTGTAGGTTTTATCACAGATTTCTTAAATTTGCTTACATTGTGCACAGATGATTCAATGTGGTCTGCCAATAGATATAGTCTTACTGTATTCTTTGTATAAAGTGTAATGAAAGCATTATGGGAAAAATGAAATGGTCAATTAAACCATTACACCACGTGGTGAACTTTGTCTTTAGATAGATTGACTGCGTATTCTAAGCCCTCATACACATTTTTTTTGATGAATGCTGTAGGTATGTTCATTTGCAGACTTTTAAATTTATGTAATGACTTTTAAAAATCTTCAGCAGTACCAATCTGACTGTCACAGCGTTTGATAGTGTTCAAAGGCTGAATCGGGCTCGAGTTTCCCCTGTACTGCCTGTTATTCTGAAATACAGGGAAATTAGGAAGGTACAGTGTGTATACAAACTCCTAAAAACACAAGAGTATAAATTCTTTAATACTGTAAAGTGATCTAAGGAAAAAAAAGAAAGTCGTTTTGGGGCAGGAGCTACCTTCTGCATGGTTTTTACGGGAGGTTGTCACAGTACGTGCCCCTTTTCCTGGCCGGTTAAACACTGTGTGGAACACAAATTCCTGTGCCAGGCTTTGGGAAGGAGTTCTTCTCACCGCGGTGATGCGGGTTAATGCTGAGCATCGCTTGGTGCCTCAGTTGTTCCGGCTGCTCAGTATCCAGCTGCTCCACACGCAGGATTTCCGTCTTCCTCCGAGCCCTGGTGTTCCTTTAAGAAGCCGCAATTCCGCTGCAGTCATTGCCATGTTCATATGTCTTCCCTTCGTGCCCCTGCTTTGTATGGTTGAATAAACCCTTGCTGGGTCACTGTTTAATTTGATATGGTCCCTCTCAGTAAAATGATGGAGAAAAGATGAATTAAGGCTCTGTGCTAGTCATTATCAATCATGGTTTGTGTGCATTACTTATTGCTCGCAGTGCTTTTTGACATTAGCCCTCTATAACCTCTCTCTTCATGTAAATGTTGTCTGGAGGTCCTTTCACCCGGTGTAGCAGGGGTTGTTTGTGTAGGTGGTGTTTCGGGGGGGGTTTAAAAGGTCAGCACGATCTCCTGAGAGACTCTATTCACAAAGAAAAGGCTGGTGGAACGGAGCTACAAGTTTTCAAATTGTGATTTTGGTTTTTTTTAAGGATTTCTCCTAGAGAGGTGTCAAAATTTCAGCTACTCTTACGTAAATTTTGGGGAAAACAGCCTCTCACGCATGCTGCTGCCCTTAAAACCAGTATTTGCCGTGTGTGTGTGAGAAAACGCCGAGCTGCTGTAGGGAATTCTGTATTTTACCGTGTTGTGAAACACGGGTTGTGTTGCCAATGCCTTTTGATTGGCTTGTATCGGTGCAGGCTTGCGTGAAACAGAGTACGGCAGCGGAGCCCAGGGTCGGGCGTGCTTTGTCCTGGGACTGCTGTGCCGGCGGGGCCGCTGGGGCAGGATCGGAGCGGTGGCCTGCTGGAGAGGTGAACGGTGGTGGACAGCAGGGCCCTTGGTCTCCTACGCTTTGGTTGCACAAAAACTCGAGCTAACCTCAGGTGCGTGAGCACTGGCAGCAGGCAGGGCACGTCCGAGGGAAAAGGGATCTGGCTCATGTCACTGCAAGGCTTCTTGTCGTCTGGGAAGGGAGAGGCTCCCAAGGGCTGGGGCAGCCTCACGAAGGGGTATGGGCTGGGGGTGACTGCCCAGAAACCAGAAGAGGACCCGATGTGGTTGGACAGCGAGTTGGATGTGAGCCAGCACTGCACTTCAGCAGCAGAGAAGGCCAGCAGCGTCCCAGGATGTGCCAGGTCCCAGCAAGGGACTCGTCCGTCTCTTTGGCACTCCCAGGGCCACGTCACATCTCCGGTGGCTTGGTCAGGAGTGCCTGCACCAGACAGACACAGGCGCTGGGGCTGGACAGGGGGTGCAGGAGGAGAAGCCAGAGAGCCCGTCGGTGCCGCGGGAGAGGGAGGTGGTGGGGACCATGCTGTGGCCACGGTGGCCAACTCAGGCTCTTCAGGGATGGGGCCAGGTCCCTCAGGTGCCATGCAGCAACAGAACGAGGGGCAGCAGGCGTTGGTTCCAGCAAGGGAAAATCTGACTGAATCTGGGGAAAGATTTCACACAAGGGAAACAGCAGAAGGGGGGCCCAGGTAGGCTGTGGCACCACTGTCCTTGGAGGTGCCCAACACCTGGTTGGATATGGGTCTCAGCAACGTGACCTTGTTGGCCCTGTTTTAGGGTTACATCTTTTGCAGTACCTGTTACGTTGCCAAAGAGGAAAATAGTGAATGAAAAGTGACAGCTTGGTTGAAGACGTGATCTTGGGCCACATCGTAGGCTTGGACTATTTAAGTTCTATGTATTGCTCTTCAGTAATTAAAAGTTCAATATAGTTATTTTTAAGAATGAAAGTACAGCACTCTCCTTTTTTGGTTGAGGTTAGAATTAAAGCCGATTTTGAATGCTTTTAGCATTTAACTTCTGTTGTTTTGCTTTTGAATGAATGTTGACATTGTGCCAAATCTCAGCTTGCAGCTGTGCTGTCATGATCGTCACAGAAACTGTGAGCATAAGGGACCTAGTTGGGTCATGGGATCTGTAGTTCAGCCATGAAAGCCGGGCTGTTCAGATCTGGTGTGTGAGCCCTTCAGCCAGCTGTTCTGTGATTGACCAGAGACTGCTGCAACTGCAGAAGAGGTTATTTTCAGTATTGAAAAAAAAAAACACCAACAAACAAACCTTACAATAAAGTGGGTATTTATTCACAGACACCACAGAGTTCTTCCCAGTAGAGCTGCAGTTTGAGAAAAATCAAAAGTTGGGATCTCCTAAGACCAGAGTAGTAAGGACTGGGGGAAATCAGGTCTCCTCCGGATGTCTCCATCAGCTGCCCAGCAGAGCCCTGAGCTGTTGGGCTTCCCTCTGAACAGGACCTCGTTAGACCTAGGCAGATTTATCTGTTTTCGAAAGCCCAAATTCTTCAAAGATTTAAGCACCTCTAAGCATAAACAAACAACTGATGTTAGCTACTAAATGTCTCGAAAACACTTGCCCCCCAAGCGGAGCAGTCAGCCGCCGGGAGTCACCAGACTGATCTGCGGGGGTCGGTCCATTTGTTCTGTGTGTCCTTCTGGGTTGAGGAGGGCTTCTCCTTTTGCCTGTAGGAAGTCTTTACGTTTGGCTAAACATGTGTTAATTTATTTTATTCCCTCTCACATATGTCCTGTAAGCTACTGCAAGCCAACTGCGGATAGACATGAGAACAGAGGAAGGCTGTTCGTTGTGTGCCCACGTTATCAAAACATTCATTTTGATTCACCACATGAAGGACTTTGTTGTTAGTCACTGTTCCCGGACTCGGTCTTGAGAGGAGCACCGCCTTGTGCTGCCCACTGCTGTCGCAATGCGAAGCTGATAAAATCTGATCAGGAAAAGCCTCCAGCTCCGCTTCGGCAGGGCCGGCACGCTGGGCCCTTAGGTGGGCAGCCAAGCTATGATTTTTCCTGCGGCTCTGGCAGGGACATTCGACTCTAGCAGACTGCAGGAAGGTCCCTCAAGCCTCCAGAAAGGGGATCCTGGAATTGCCACCTGGAGTAAGAGGTGCTAAAACCCAGTTTCCCAAAATCTGGAGTACATAACTGTGCATACGTTTTGTGGACAATTGTTTACTTTTTAGTTCTGTAGCGTTCTGTTCTCTTCTTCTTAGTTCTGCTTAGTTTTACTTTTCAGTTCTGTAGTTCTCTTGGTCTGGTAACACTTTTTCCGGAGAATTGCAGGCTGTGCAGCTGAGTGCAGCCAGTGAAACAAGCTCTCACCCAAGCTAGCTTCACCCATTTCCCGGGGTTTGGGTGGAAGAGATCAGTACGTAGTTTTCCCATTCAAGCTTTCAAGAATAAGGTATTGTTTACTCAGTAAAACAAACATTTAAAAATCTTTATGGGCATATTTTGAATGCAAGGAGAGCCCCAGTGGGAAAGGGGCCCCGGCAGATCCATCTCTTGGCTGTGGTTCCAGTCTGTGCCTGGAGAGGGGGGGGGGGAGACAGGTCGCTGTTATCCGAGGGGTGATGAGAAAACAGCCCAGTCAGATTTTGCGAGGCAGTGCACTATCTCAGCAGTATTTGGGACTTCCCGATTTCCTGAGGAGTGTTCACAGTGAGGTGGATAAATACCTCCGGCAGTGCCTTAGGAGAGCGGTACCCTTGAGCAGGAGGATGCTCTGCGGTGGCTGGCACTTCGTTAGAGATGAAGAGTTGCCGTCTTTTCCTACGAAGTCATTGGCGTCATTATTTAGGCCAGTCTGGTGCAATCTTCGCAGCGGAGAGCATTAGCCTAGCCCCACGTTCATTGTTAGCAGTGAATAAGTAGGATGCAGAATCCTGTCTTTTTGTGGGAGGTTGTAATTTATGGCAGCGGCCGAGGAGCAGTGCTGAAAAAATCCTTTTGCCGTATCAGAAGTGCCATGCGTTGGCATGAGCTGATTTGTGGCTTTCTCACGGATGTTGCGGTTTTGATAAATGTAATGTTTTACCGTTATTTAAATTCCCCTTAACTTTTATAGAAATATTGGGCGGGTTGGCTCAGCAGGAGAAATAGCTTTCTAGCAGATCTCATTTATTTTAATTTGGTGTAAATCTCTGATGACATCTCACAGTTCAGGTAAAATTACAAAGAAGCCAAGACATTTGTGCATAGGCAGTAAGAATTTGCTGGTTTAGGCTAAGCATAAATGCAGGTGTAAAGCTTTCCTAATTGGTTATTTTTCGTCTATAAACAACTGCCAGGGCTTATATTAATTTTACAGGTAAGTTCATAACTGCTGCAGGACCAAAAATATAAATAATTCCAGGATTTGTAAGAGGCACGATGTGTGTTTTCAAGGTACCTCAGTTGGTGTGTAGTGCTTGTCAGTTACAGCCTATGGATGAACTTTGTTTTTTCTCTGTATGCAGAGTACCTTTCACATCAGAGTAATCCCTTGCTGAAGGTGACTGATTCTTTTTTGCTTGTTTTTCAGTGCAAGTGGTCCAGAAAAGGTTTCATTCGAACAAGATGGTGTATTACTGATTGGTACGTTGCATCTTTAAGTTATTTCTGATTATGTGTGTGTTATGTATGTTTTTGTTAACAGCTGTTTCGAAGAAGGCATTCGTGTCCGTAGATCGGTCTATTCATGGAACAGAGCGGTTCCAAAACAGTTGCTTTGCGTGATGGTTTATTGAGCACACAAAGCTCAGTAGGTTGTAATGAGGGATGACAACCTGTGGTGTTAATATTCACACGCATATGCAGTTAGCGTGGGATAATTCAGGTCATAAGCAACCTCTTAATCAAGCATGATCAAAACAGTTTGGTGTCTGTGACCGAGGCCACAGGAGTCCCAGTGCGGAGCTAAAGGCGTCCCTGCACCACCGCTCCCCATCTCGCCAGGGCTCTGCAGCATCTGGCCTGGGGCAGATCCTGTGCCTGGGCGTGTGCAGCCCTCGCCTTCGGGATTTCTGAGGAGGGAGGTTGCTCTCTATGAACCCTCTAAGCCAGCCATTTAAGCCCAGTCCAGTTCCAGTGCAGTCAGCGGAGGGACCCTCCCTTTAAGGAATGCAGCTCTTTAAAACCAGTTCTCACTGTGTTGCTTTTCCTGGAACAGAACTTCTTGTTTGTTGTGTTCCCATTTTAAACGCAAGACATGGTCCTGGTCTCTGTGAGGCTGCTCAGAGCAGAATAAAGCCCCTGGCAGCCCCGCGCCCGCTGGTGGGGTTTGGTGGGGGAGCAGAGCAGGCAGCACCTCTCGTCTGCGCTCAGGCTGCCGAGGAGACGTCGCAGCCAGCAGGGTGTGCTGAGTTCAGTGTAACCTGGCTGTGGCCAGAGCAGAGAGCTCCTCATCAGACGTGCTGTGAAAACCTGCAGGAGAAACAAGCGGCTTTTTCTCCTGGGATGATCCAGGAGCCTACAGAGGCCGGGGCTGAGGGGAGCAGGCGGCTGTATGAAGACAGAAGTTGGACATCGTGATGGTGTTAGGTGCTAGGTCGCTGTCTTTGGAAGAAGCAGTGGCAGCTAGTGCTAACGAGGTGTATCTCATCACTGAGGCTGCTTGTGTCTGCTTGGAAACGCTATCTTTAATAACCATAGTGCTAGTAATAGTCATAGTATGTGTTGAGGTGAGCAGCTGATGGTACAAAACGCTGTACTTGAGACAGCTGGAAAATGTTCGTTGTCTTAACCCGAGGAGAGCGCAGTCAGCCTGCGGATGGTGCAGGTCACTTCAGTCCCCCCTGCAAATCTGAGCGTACATTTTTACCATTCAGCCATAGTTTTTAGCCTTTACTGCTTACTTATGTTATAGTCACATACATGTATGTGAATGTTCGACATTTTTGTCTCCCTCCTGTGGTCATTTCACATCCTGGAATTCTAAGTTTGATTTTGAAGTCTGATGAACGTTCGCACAGGCTGACCTTTGAGTGCTGAACACTGTTCTTGCTTGTTTGCATCAGCATGTTTATTAGAGCAAGCGAGCAGTTGTGCACTTTGTGAAAAATGGAAAAGCAGCAGATTTTCTCCTTTCACAGACTTTGACCCAGAAATCAGGCAGGCAGCTATGGAATAATGTAGGTTCTTGTTAATTTTTCTGGATCCATATGACATGGCATGTGATTCCAGCAGCAGAGATCTGCAGATACGTATGTTCTCGTTAACAGCTGTTTCAAAGAAGGCATTCATATCTATAGATTGCTCTATTCATGGAACAGATTGCTTGATTATTTATTGAGTTAATATCAAAAAAGGATAGTTCTTGGAAGTCTGTAGCTAGATGTTCTAGTCAGATAGCATGCTGTGTTTATGTTTCCTAAGGGTATGTTGGGAAGTAGGGGTGAGGAGGCTCATGGTTCGTTCTGATCTGGGATGAGGTGACCATGGTGGTGGTTTTGTGTCTAGAGCAGTCTGTGATTATGATCCACATGATCCAAAAAGGTCTTAAATATTTCTAATGAGAAGTTGAAGGAGCAAGTTACCATGAACAATTTCTGGAGAGTGAAAGTGGAGTATTGTCCAAAATACAGGGGTTTATAAAACACACCTGGTCAGGTCTCAGTGCACAGGGTGTCTGTTCATGGTGTGGTGAATGTTTAAACCATATGCATGTGGACAGAGTTCTGTCCATTTTCATAACCATGACATCTGCCATAGGCTAGTAGTTCAATAAAATACAGCCAGGAGACTTGTTGTCAGTACTTCTGTGTGAGTCCTTGAAGGGACCTATTAATTTCTCTGCCTAGGAAGACATGATGTAGAACGTACCTCATGCCAAAAGCAGAGGGCTTCCAAAAACCCCAGAAGTGACCTTCAGAGATTTAAGAGAGCTGTCCTGTTTTTCCTCCTCTGTGATGCAGTGATGTGCCCCAGTTGAGTTCCTCTGTGAGTCCAGATTTTTCACATGAATTATTCATTAGCTTATTTTTAGTGTGAACAAAGAATTAAGGAGTCTTGGGGCACTCAGCGATTTCATCTTAAGAAAAATTGAAAGAGAACAACCTAACTACATGTCCTTTTTTTGCCTTTTTTTTCTCCTTGGTGTTTTTAATATAAGAGGAGGGTATTTATTTCTATTCCAATAGTTGTTAGTGTTATTGCATTAAGAGGTGCCCAATGGTGTCCTGGATGCGTGACGGTGTTAAACACGGTGTACATCTGTACTTGCCGTTTGTGAGGGAGGATGGAGTGGAGAATGTAGGTGTGGCACCAGCCCGGGAACATCTGCAGGTGCATCGGAGGTCAGAATCGACAGTCCAGATTGTTTCGATATTTTAGGAAAAGTTGGACTGCAAGATTAAATTCAGGGAAGCGCAAAGCGTTGCACTCGGAGAGGAGAATTCAAAAGCACAACACTCAGAATGACTGACTCATTGCCCAGGCTGTGGAAGAGGACCAAGGGAGAAGAAATTGAGAATGGTTCATCGTTCTCTTACTGAGATGTACCCATAGATACCTATACCATCCTGCCTAGAAACGGCATCGAGAGTGGACTTCATAGAGCTGTGGCAGCACCACTTTGCTCCGTTCCTCCCGTGACGTCTCTTGCTGTTGGCCGCGCCGGGTGTTGTCAGCGCTTTTCCTGAGAGGAGAATAAAGCGCCTTAGCCAGCCTTGTTTCTTGTAACGGCCCTCTGCCCTGGAATGCAATTTCTGTTTCTTCGTGGTTTAAAAGAAATTTAAATAAATCTGTTCAGTCACAGCCAGGGAACTTCCTCACCCCCATCAGGCCGTTACCGGGGCCCTGCCGGAGCCCTGCCACTGCGGGAGCCGAGGACGAGCGCCTGCTCCTGTCTGCCCGGCTAGGAAGCAGGGCTGTGGGATTTTACAAACTTTTCTGATTTCCTGAGGCTAGCTCCTCATGCGAGCCTGGTGAGGGGCGGCTGGGGACCCGGGGGCGTTGGTGTGGAGGAAGGAGGCTGAGGGGAGGCCTCGCCGCTCTCCACGCTGCCTGGCAGGAGGCTGGAGCAGGGGTCGGGCTCTTCTCCCAGGTAACAAGTGATGGGACGAGAGGAAACGGCCTCAAGCTGCGCCAGGGGAGGTTTAGGCTGGATACTGGGAAAAAATCCTTCCCGGAAAGGGTTGCCAAGCACTGGAACGGGCTGCCCAGGGCAGTCACCATCCCTGGAGGGGTTTAAAAGCCGAGCAGCCGTGGGCTGAGGGACACGGTGTGGTGGTGGGCTGGGCAGCACCGGGTTCATGGTGGGACCGATGATCTCAAGGGTCTTTTCCAGCTGAAATGTGCCTGTGAGCCCGTGGCCCTGCAGGCACGGTCCCGGTGCTGCTCCCGGCTGCAGCCTGCGGGCTGACCGCTGTTCCCCGGGTGTTCTGCACGTGGGGACAGGTGGGGGGCCGCGGGGGTGTGATTCCACCTTTAATGCCAGTGAAATTCTCCTGTCAATGGCTTCTCATCTTGTTTATTGGTTCTACTGGGTGTTTAACTGCAGCTTTATAAACCTGAAGTTGTTTGTTTACACACTCAATTTTGTTTTAAACATATTTTAGTGAGAGGTGACTGCTTGGTTTCTGTGAATTGTGCCTGACAAACAGCTTTCCATTTTCATGGTATGCGTATTTTAAGCAGAAGCCTAGATGCAGTCTTGCCTGTGGGTGAGTTGTCACAAGTTTGATGACAGTTTGACAATTTCTGATGATGATACCTTAATCTGTGCAGTCTGAGTGAGTATTAGGGGAACATAAGAGAGAATACAGTAAGTGTTGAATGAATGTATGTTGAATGTTTTGCTGATGCAACAAATGTTTTTTTCTTTTATCCTCAATCATTTTATTTTTTTCCTTTTTTGTCATAGTGCCTTTGACTTGGTAAACATTCATCTTTTCCATGATGCTTCCAATTTAATTGCTTGGGAAACAAGCCCATCGGTTTACTCAGGAATACGGCATAAGGCTCTTGGCTATGTACTTGATAGGTATGTATTAGCCTTTACTAGCCTCTTTCAATCTTCTCTGTTCATCAGCAGCATATAAAAGATGTTTCAAAAGGCTCTATACTGTAATGCAGAGATGTTTGTTCTGTGAACTGAAAACGATCGCTTCTTATCAGAGTTTTCTAGGTGGTGCCAGTTACAGACCAGTTGATGACATTTATTCTCTTGAGCTAAATCACCGAGACTGGAGAATCTCTCTGAAGTCCCCAGAACTTGTAGAGTAGAAAGCAGGTTTAAGTGTGTTAGATTAGCTCCTTTTAGTCTGCGTGGAGTCCTATGAAGCTGCCATTCAAGTACGTGTTCGGTTACAAACAGCAGAATAACCCTGGATGGAAGGGACCTCTGGGAGTCTCCTGTCCATCCTCCTGCTCAGAGCAGGGCTGACTTCAAGCTCGTTCAAGGCTTGTCCAGCTGAGCTTGGAGAGCTCCCTGCACAGTGATTTCCACCCATTATTGTGTTTGACTACCTCTGTTGTGAAGCTTTTTCTCCCTAATATGCAGTCAGAATTTCCCTCAGAGCAGTTTGTGTCCATCGCCCCGTATCATTGCTGAGAGAGGCTGGCTCTGGCTTTTCTGTAACTGCCACATGGATAAAGCCAGCAACAAAATCCTCCCGTCGCCGTGTTTCCTGTGAACAGAACGACTCCAGCTCTTTCAGCCTCTCCTCCTAGGTCCCCAGCTCCAGCCCCTCAGTGTTAAACCCTGGGATGCTTTAATCTCCGTACTAACTGAGTGCAGGAGGCAGCTGATGTTTTTCAAGCAGCAGCACAGCATTTGTGTTTTATTTCTTTCTGTGAGTTGTATCTTTAAAGACCGGCAGATATTTTAGCAAAGAGACTGGTTTTGCTGCTGTGTGTGAAGAAGCGCTCTTCCTGTGCACCCCAGCAGAGGGCTAAGCAGGAATTTCTCCAAAATAGGCATTTATTTTCTCTTTTGGGGGTGTTACAAGGATGAAGAGGAAAAATCCAGTGTGTCTTCTCTTGTACCGCTTGTAAAACCTGTTCAGGTCATCAGAGAACACTGGAGGCACTTGGAAGGTTTGCAAATAGGCAGCATGCAGTGGTTTATAAAATCCCTTTTCTGGGGGACAGAGAGAAAGTAAGATCAGGATCTACTCTCAGCGCAGTTTGAGACACAGATTTTTGAGTTCTGTTCCACGGAGCAGTGTGGGAAAGGCCTGTTTTAATTTCATTTTTTTCTTGGCTCCATTGATCTCCTCTCCTTTTCTTACGCTTTGCATGAGGGAACTTTCGCAAACCCGTATAAACCTTTTGCATTATTTATTGCACCCTTGTTTACAGCATACAGTGTGCTTCATTAGCTAATTTTGGAGCTAGACCTCCCACGATGCCCTGGCAAGGGTAAGGTAATAAGACTGTAGTGTTAGTGTCAGCTGTGGGTCAGAGATGTCACGACGGTATATCATTAAAATGTGACACTGCCAAAATCTGCCCCGACTCCCCTGTCCTTAGAAAAGAAACCCTTCGATTTTGGGTTGCACACTACCACTGTGAGCTTGCATTCAGATGAATTGTTCATTTTGAGAGAGCAGCCAGCCGCAGATCCGGACCTCCATAGTGAAATGATGGGCTGCCGGGCACAAAGGGGGAGTTCTGTAGGAGCAGTGAATAATGGGAAACCCCTTTCATCGGCAGTGCTAACCTTTTGGCAGCCACCAGCAAACTCTATTCTGATCTGCTGATTGGGGAGGACAATACACTGAAGCTCACTTTGAATGAATGCTGCCACCAACAGTGTCCCCATTCAGAGGGTTTTGGGAACCATCTTTGGCCATTGTCTGCCCTCACTCCTCAGACAGTAGGAAAAGGGAAAGTGAGAGCGGGATGGGGGAAAAGTACCTCTTTTCTTGGCTTTAATCTCTCTTTAAAGCTTCATAGATCTACATTTCCAGCTGAGCTACTGGAACTATGCAGTGTCAGATAAATACAGGAGAGAGAGGTTTCAAGCTGGGCTTTCAAATCCCCTTCTCTGCATGAACTAATAATGCAGATTTAGTGCTGTTAAAAACAGGGACTGATAAGTCTTTTCCTTTAAAGCCTTTAAACTGCTAAAGAGCATTTAACAGCAATGCAGTTCAAACCCGGGAACAATACTGAGAAGGAAAACAGTTTAATGAGCTAAACCTTCAGTGAATCCAGCAGAAGCACCTTCTCACAGTTGATTTAGGTCACTGTGGGAGTGGGTGCGGGCGCAGTGCTGTTCACCCCGCGTCTTCGTGAGCATCAATTCAGGACAGCCTTCAGGAGTTTGAAATACAAAAAAGAAAAGAAGTTGCAAATGAAGCTCAAATTAATTAATTTAACTGCTAAAATAATCTGGGAAATTGGTTTCCCCAGAATTCTTCTAACTACAAGGTTTTAACACGTAGGCACGAAGCTGCAGCATCTCTAAATCACTGAGAAGGGGACGGGCTGGGGGAAAAAACAAAGGAAAAAGCGTCAAGTGAATGATTTAAAGTTGCTGCTAAAAGTTTTCTCCTGAGGGAATCTATTAATAATCATAACAACATGTTTTGGGAGTAGAAAGGTTTAATCTTACAATGGTGTTCTGAAGTGATTTAGCTTTAATAATGTTAAAAGTGAATTATATAGCGAGAAGAATGCTTTTAAAGACAGCGAGCTGGTGCGTGCTGTGCCAGAGCGTTTTGCCATTTAGCAAGTGGGAAGAAAACATGGTGTTAGGTAGATTCTTTAAAGACTGAGAGAGTTGGAATTACACTGCTGTTGAGCAAATATTTGCTTGTATATTTACAAATACATATACAGTGCATGTGTAATGAGTCTTTGTCAGCACTAGTGTAAACACAAACTAAATTCCCAGAAGTCAATGACGTTGTTCCAGATGGACACACACACAGTCAAAACTGAATTTGTTTATGGATGGGAATAAGAACACCTGCTTTATATTTTGTGAGACAAAAAAATTCTTCCAGGCCCATTTTGGGTAATTCCTAATTGCATAATACTTGCGGTTTTGTATTTTCTAAAGTCGGAGGGTTTAAGCTATACACAAGACTAAGAAAGGAAATGTAGTTTGCATTTTAGTTTAGTCTTTCGTACATCTGCTGTAAATAATGCTTGTGCGTATCTCGTATTAATTAATCATAGCGGCACATCAGTCACATCCTGTAGACACTTGCTGGGGAGCCGTGTCGGCCGGGATTAGTCACCTGGCTCGGGAACGGGGAGAAGCTGTGGGACGGGGCCATTTAAGGGTGTTAGAATTTGTGAAGGACCGGGACGTGGGATGTTCGCCCGATGCTGTGGTTCTTGGTGTGCCAGCCGTTTAAACTCCCTGAAATTATCAGGAGCATTTAGATCCGTGAAATGAATGTGTTTTTTTTTAAAGAAAGTGACAGTGCTCTTCTGTTTTCCTATTGAAATGTTCCCTGGCCTAGTTCAACAGAAACATTTTTACATTACAACTGTGAAATCTTGGCATAAAGCTCCCCTTTGTGCCCTTCATTATTTTCTCACAAATATAGTCCATTGTCACATAGCTGAAGTTAATTTGATCAACATTGGGACATTTAACTTTTATGTCCGGTCAAAGGAGCTGTTTCATGCTCATTTTGGGTATTCAAAAGAAATGATTGCCAGAAAAATAATGTTACTATTAACAATTCAGAGCAATTAGTTTCCCAGGGAGAGGCGATGTGATGCACCGGCTCCACACAACTATTCTTTGTCATTTTATGGATGCTCATCAGTCAACTGTCACATCTTCTCAAAGACCCCTCCAATCTAAATGTTTCTCTTTGGGCTTTTCCCAGAACTAGCAGCTGAATGAGCAAAAGAAAAGCCACTTAGTTTCCAGGCAAAGGAAAACTTCACTCTAAAGATCTGGGTCATTTGAGACGATCCTAGGAGTAGCTCATTTGGGGGGGGGATTTTTTTTTTTTAATTTTATTTATTTTTTGCAACAGTGATTTTGACATCAAGTGAAAACTCTCTGAAATTGTGTGCCTTCAAACGTTTAGTGAAATTTCCGTGTGTGCAGATAGAATGCACTCCCAGGGCAAATAAACCTTCCATCCAACTCTCCAAACAAAGGTTTAAAACCCTAGATGGCATTCAGAGAGACAGCTTTTCATTAAACACCCCGAGGCTCATCTCATTAATATTCAGTCACCCCCCCCCCCTTAAACTAGGGTTAAGTGCTCTCAAAACTGGCCTGTTTGTATAATATTCTCTTTAAAGAGTAAATCCAGCAAAATTGTCTCGTTACTTTCAACCTGTCAAATACAGTCACAGACACTTTTTCTGGCTTCTTGGTTTTCTGCTGCCTTCAGTGTTTGTGTGTTTGGTGCAGTTGTCAAAAATTCAACTTGTGTGTCCTCCTTGTTTACACAAACTTATTTTATATTTTTAGCAGAAAAATAATTTGTATACATTCTTCCAACCCAAACCATTCTATGATTCTAATGGAAAACATAAGCGATTATAATTTTAAGGACACAATAAATGTGTTTCCGTAATAAGTGAATGATGATTTCTGATAGTACTTTGCCCTTATTCTGTTATTTTCAGCATCTGGGGCTCTTTTTTTCCCCCCCTCCCTTTTTGCCATTAATTAATAACTGAACGGGTTATTCATAAATTTGCAGCATTTATTATTCAAATTGTAAATTAAAGATCTGGTGTTTCTCTCGTGGTCAAAGGGAATCTGTGGAAACAACAGCAGGTTGGGAAGCAAAAATCTGAAATGCGGAACTTTAAGGACGGGCAGGTGTCACACAGAAAGGTGTCACTTCACAGAAAACACCGTGGGTACACTGAGTCACCCCTGCCTTTGTCTGCCTGGCAGAACTGTGGCTCTTCCAGAAGAAATGCTGAAAATAAAAGCTGAGGTTTCCTGGAGGGCTTTGGCAGTTGTCTCAGCCCCGTGGTGCGGGTGCAGTAAGGAATTGCCAGCCTGCCCGTGAGCTGGGGACGCTTTTGGCAGCTCTCGGAGCCTCCACCTCGTCTCACGGGGGCTTTGAGTCCTTTTTGCCTGTTTGCCAGTGACAGGTTCTCCTGGGGCTGCCTCCCTTGGGCACCCTGTCTTTCTGGTGGAACACAACTGGTGCAACCACAGGCTCGGCTGGATGCACTGTGAAGCATGCCGCTCCCAGGAGGGCTGGTGTAATTAAATACAGACAACTGGAGGAAAGAGAGGATGCCTCTTAAGACGAAATGGCTGCAAATAACTTGTTGCCTGTTTGGTTTTGCTCTGAAAACGCCTTTATATGAGAAAGTGCAGAGTGCACCACATTCCTACTGAGTTATATTTCTCTTTTTCCTGTAATTTGTTCCGCAGAGAGCCTGGAGCTAGATAAAGAGCAGTCATTAGTGTCCAGCTAAAGGTGACGCTCACATCAGCATTCATTGCGGTTTGTGCCTCTCGAAATGTCCCATCGCGCAGCCATACCATCTTCCAGGAGCGCTGTGATTCAATTAAGAAGAATCTATATGGGCTGTTGATCCAATTTTTATTCATTTGCAGAGAAATGAAAATAAATTGCTATTGTGATTTTATCTACAGTGCTCCCTGTAAGACGATGCTGTCATTAGTGTCCAGCTAAAGGTGACGCTCACATCAGCATTCATTGCGGTTTGTGCCTCTCGAAATGTCCCATCGCGCAGCCATACCATCTTCCAGGAGCGCTGTGATTCAATTAAGAAGAATCTATATGGGCTGTTGATCCAATTTTTATTCATTTGCAGAGAAATGAAAATAAATTGCTATTGTGATTTTATCTACAGTGCTCCCTGTAAGACGATGCTGTGAGCTGACAGTTGCAGAGCGGAGGAAGGTCTGGCAGAGCCCCGGTCTGCTTCCCTTGGAGTCGGGGGCACGGGGTGAAGAGCCGTCTCTCGGCGCTTGTGTGCCCATGGGGAGGTGGGATTGGACTCTGAGTCCTGTGTTCTGTGTCCTGGAGAGACCCGTTCTGCCCAGCAGGTGAATACCAGGGCAGGGTACGGCCCTTCCAGCCGCTGGGCAGTCTGTGCCAGAGCTGGAGGAGCTGGACGCGGACGTGGCCGAGGCTCCGCACGGGCGACAGGGAACACCCGTGGCTGCTGCACCTTTGGTGGAAGCTGCATTGGCTTTCTTCCATCGGTGCAGGTTTAGGATGTAGCTAAGATTCAGCTTTTCACTCCAACAAAGAGAATGGTCCTGCTGTCTCTGTCCACCAGAACTGTCTGTGTCCAAAGCTGATGCTGACAGCTCTGGGTTTTCAGTTGGTGTGCTCTTTTGGGGGGGAGAGGATTTTCCCTTCTCCTTAGCACTTCAAACGCTCCTGTCGTGCCACCCCTTGCCTGTTTCCTCTCTGAGCTCGGTGGTGCACTGTAGTGCGATTTTCAAAGGGATAAATGCCCAGGCTAAGATTCAGTAAGAAAGATTTGCTTCTAGTTAGCTTTTATCAACATCAAGCACTTTTCAGTCCTTTGTGAGTGAAGCCTTTCTGTGATTTGCATTCCCCTTCTCTGGAGGGGGTGGTTATTTTTCAATCACAGTCCCTCTGAGCCTGGCTGTTCCCCTCAGCAAGCGATGGAGCGCGCGGGTCTGTCCCTGGCAGCACACCGTGCTGTGACATGGGCAGGGTCCCCTCACCTCCCGCTGTCCCCTTTGCCCAGGCAGCCGTCACGGGGGGTCGGGCTGGGAGAGGCGTTGGTTCCAAGTCTGGTGAAATACAGACCTGGCAGGATTTCGTGACCGTTCTGCCGCTGTTCTTTGATGATCTGTTTGTGACATACGCTGCCTCTCTTCTGGATTTCTCTAGATTTGTCACAAAAAAACACTTTTCCCAGCTTTAGTGAGCTGGTGGATCCCATTGCCACCTATCCTGGTTACTTTCTGGGTTGCTGTTTGCACTTTGAACGCTAAATGAACACAGGATTTTTCTTTACTCCACCACATCCAAGCCCTGCAGGACAGGAACCGAGAACTGCAACATCTCAGTCTTCACGCCAGTTAAGAGATGGCAGCTGCCGGCTGCCTGCGTGTGGCTGAGTGTTGCCAGCATTGAGGAGTTCCAGAAGTTGCGTGGAAGAATTTTAATCTTCCATGATAAAGGCGACTCAAAAAGATTTGGATTTCCTCTGGTTTCTCCTTGTTGTTTCCTCTTACATCAGATGAAGAGCAAGAAGATTTCTTTGTCACGTAACACCAGTGCCGTAGCTTTGTATTCTCCTGTAGCAAAATTGACAAGTACTTACATCATTATACATGGCTGCTATTTCATTAGGCGAATGTCAGTGTCAGGTAAGATCATGGTTTTGTCAATATAATGAAAATACCAGTCAAGTGAGGAAAAAGTCACAATTTTCCAGCTCTAAAAATTGATTTTTATTGCTCTTCTTGTAATCCTTTCTTTGGATTAAGTATTTATTATTGATGTGGTCTTTCTTTTAATCTTAATAGCTGCTGACATTGTAATTAATTAAAAAATACAACATTTTTGCCCAAATGGCACTATATTGAAATTAAAAGTGAACATCACATATTAGTTAAACAGCCCTGGCAAATGTCTCGAGCGCTAAGATGATTGCCTAAGCTTCTTGACAATTCCCTTCATCTTGCTGTGTGCTGCTTGACCTTTTGAGATGTTTTGGTGTTATTAATAGGTTTTAGCTATTATATCAGAAAGAACAGGGCACAAAAATATGATAAACTTTATCTTTTTAATGACAGTGCTCCAACACCGTAGGCATGCCAATGAAGGCACTTACACCACATCCTTTGAGGCACACTTAGTTACCAGGTAACTTTTATTCAGAATTGGTGGGGTATTTTCTGGAATTTGTCTCTAAATGTGTATCTGAGGATGCAGAGTGGTGGGAGCTGGGTGCTGAGGGTTCTGCAGAAGGAAGGCTCCAAAGGGGTGTGGGGGTCCTGTTTCAAAGCTTTCTCTGAACCTCTGCTGGAGGTGGCCAGTTCTCGAGGTGCAGGTGTGCAAGCTGATCCCTTGGACTAAAACTTACAAGGAAAAAAGTAATGAGGATGGGAACAGCAGAAATCTGAAAGGGCACATGGCAGTCTTGTGTCTGGTTTTGTGTAAGCCAGAAATCCACGTTTCCATTCTCTTGGTCTTGTTCCTTAACATGGCTGTGGCAGAAGGCAGGTTTCGCTGTCGTTGTTCCTTGACTTTCCACCAGAAGTCACTGCAGGAGTTGGTATCACCTCTGTCATTGTATCTGTGGGGAGGAAAGTGTGTCTGACCTTCTTATCTGCAGGTCACCTGCTGCCTCCGTACCAGCTCTTGGCTCCATCCAGGGGATGGTCAACTCACTTTCGCCCCCCCCCCCCTACTTCTAAACATTCCCTTTGGGGTAGGATCCTCTCTTCTCAAGAAAACCTTCGTTGAGCGTGCCCTTTACAGAGTCCAAGCCCGCTTTCCGCGGAGTCTGGCTGCGGGATGCGTAGGGCTGCGGGGTGCCGGGCAGCGCCGGCAGCCTTTTGGTGACCCTCCGGCACCGCGCGGTGACCCCTCCGTGGGCGGGGGTCCATGCACGGAGCAGGGGTGCAGCCGGCCCGGCTGGCTCCGTCACCGTGGTGTTTCCTGGCCGCTTCGCTGATGGGCTGAAGCATGGACAGGTTTTTCCATCCTCTGCAGACACAGGCCAACGTTACTTTTGTAGATTCGGGTCAAAACAGAACCTTTGGTTCAAAGTTGTGCTGAGGTCAAGAATAAACGGGATGAGCCATTCCACCTGAGAAGTGATTGCCACACGGAGACCGAGCTGGCTTAGCTGTGACTTCCCTGTTCCTTTGCTTAGGAAGGGACATTTTTTGTAGGCACTCACATGTTCTCTCTAAAAGCAGCTTCAGTGCCTTCAATTGCTCTGCAGGGATAATGTGAAAAAACAGATTGTGGAAAGATAACTTCTTACCCCAGAAGTTGTGTGGGAGATACAGAAGTGCTCATCTTAGCTAACATTTAGCTTTAACACATTTAGTTATTATAAAAATTTGCTCACTGAATAAAATATGGCTTGACCTTTGGATTGTTTCTTCCCAAGAAACGTGACAGTGTCCCTCCTTCTCCTCCATTCAGCCTGCTTGGCAGAGCTGCAAGTTTTTGTTTTGTTTTGTTATGTTATTGTTGTGTTTAAAAAAAAAGGGGGGGGTGAAAAAAAAAAAGCCTCAAGTCCCTCTTTTCAGCAGTGTCAAGTTAGGATGAATTGGCCAGGGAGGCATGTTTATAGACTGTGTGAAGAACTTTGTCTTTGTGTGGGAATGCTGGTGACACTGGTGTGGCTTGCCTGAATGAACTGCGGTGACGCGGCTAATAAGGTGTCCTGCTGGGCGCCGCAGCAGCCGTTCTCAGACCTCCCACTTAATGCCATTCAGCTCCAGCTCAGTGTAGCTAATTTTTCCCATTCCCCCAATTCTTTAGGCCTCCTTACAAACAGAAAAGTCAACTTTCACACCGAGGAGAAGATAAGTGCTTTAGGAAATAATCGTGTAAACAGAATGTTACCTTCTGACCTGATGCTGATACCTTCGTCCGGGACAAAACCCAGCTGGCTACTGCATTAGACATGGCTATTAAAGGAATAATGCTGCTGATCCTCCTTACAAAGTGCCCCGAGAAATGGTTTAGCCAAATCACAGTGCCTCTTGTCACACTGAATCACGCTCAGCTGCTCTCTTCCATGACCAAACTGCTGATATCAAGCTCCCTCCTTGTCTTCTCGGTTCTTGCGACGGTACGGGAGGGGGAGAAGTACGAAGGCAAGGGAAAGTCAGTCCGGTGTCTGATTGCCCTGTTATTTTCTGGCTGAATGCCAGTGCTTTGAAATGTGTGTACAGTACACCCTATAGCTGTTACAAAAGAGGGTGCATTTTATAATGTGTCTTTAGTTGTAGCTACTATAATGAGGACTTTAAAATAAAGTAAATTACGAAAGGATTTCAGTGATTCCAGTGACACGGAATTGTTCGTTTTAAGGTCACCCTAAGCGATTACCTTTGGTGTTCTCTGTAGAGACTAAAATTAATAACTAGACCAAGATTTCCAGTAGTATCGAGAAGAAGAGGAACCTCTGCCTCTTACTGGTTTTATTCTTGGTCGGAATGTGGCATCCAGCTCTCCTGTGTGGCTTTGAAGATCTTACCCTCCGCAGTCCGTCAGCTGGCACTGTCGTCCAGACTGAGGCCAGTCTTTATATCAGAGTAATTTGACATATTCTAGGCTCCAAGACCAGACCCTGAGCGTTTGCTTCTCCCGTGGCATTGGTGCGACCCCTGTGCAGCTTTGCTGCCGTGCGGGTCCGGCCGTCCCCGGGCTGGTGATGCGTTCATCAGGGACCGGCCAGTCTGGTGCGGGCTGGAGCTGGTCAGCATCACCGCTCAGAGGGGTTCGGAGGCTTCTCATCGTTCTCCTGCTGCACCCAGGATGACAGACAGCTTTTGTCACAGGTGTTTGGGAAGATGTGTCAGGGGACTACGCTGATGGCTGGAGTGTCACGGACACAGCAGAGCAAGTGCATCGCCAGTGCAGACACAGACCCCTCCTGGGGCTGGAAAGCGGGTGCTGGTACCCAGCCTGAGGCGACCTGCTGTTGGATCCAAATAGGAATTAAACTTACTTCTTTTGTAGCAAAGAAATTGCTGTAGTAATTTAACGTTAATTTGCACCCTTAGCAGTGAAGTTTACTCCTTAAGAAAACGTGTGAACCATGGATCTGACTCACCAAAACATTTAAGCATGTGACTAACTCTGGCTGTAAAGTTTGCTGCAAAGTTACAATTGCTTGAGTGTTTTCTTCTGCTACCGCCCTGTCATGTCTAAAAGCTGGTCAGCTCTATTTCAGAAGCTGTTTGCGGTCTGCCTCCTCTCAAAGTACAAAAAAAATTGAAAAGAAACAGAGAATAACTGAACCAGTCGAGAAGACACTCAGTGTAGAGCCGTCAGTTAAAAATGTAGAATTAGTTAGAAACTAGCAAAGCAATTAAGGGAATGTGTTCCAGGTGTGAAGAATCTCATACTATTGTCAAGGACTCCGTGTGCAATTAAAAGTTTTGTGTTTGTGGAACTCAT
This sequence comes from Pterocles orientalis, assembly GCA_011057875.1. Lineage (NCBI taxonomy): Eukaryota > Metazoa > Chordata > Aves > Pterocliformes > Pteroclidae > Pterocles > Pterocles orientalis. The sequence continues at coordinate 199,412 of WKFP01015292.1, read as the reverse complement.
CCGTGGCATTTCTGTTCCTGTGCTTTGACGTTTCGAAGGTCATTGATAAACTCGGTCATTTTTAATTTGTTACCTTGATTTCCAAAATGTGCAGAAGTAAAAGCTACTCCCTCGGTATGTTCTAAGTGCAGATGAACTCTTTGCTCACAAGGGATACCTTCATGAGCAAGAACAAAGGGTTAGAAGAGTGGACGTGTTCTTCCAACCTCCTCAAAGGGAAGACTCCTGTATCTGGAAAGGAAGGGCTGCAGTCTGTTTGGAAAGGCTTCTCTTTTATTTGCATTCAAGCTCTGGATGCGTCCTGATGTCCTGTCATCTCTTGATGGCCCTGCGTGGGTCACAAGCAGCACAGCTGGTTAAGGCATTGATGGTCATTTGTTTGTTCCTTATATAGAGTTGTGGAAGGGAAAATATTTGTAGCTTCTCTGCAGTCATGAAATTTTTACCAGAGTCACCTGTGTTGTCACAAGCTGTTTGGAAATGTTTTACAGGAAAGAACAGAGTCTTAAGCCCTTCGAGATAATCTGGTCGTCAGCAAATACAAGGTAAAGGAAGGGGCACTAGGTCCTCCCACTGAAAACGTCAGATTCATGCTGGTGACATAGGTTGGCTGCTTTCTTTTTGTACGATTCAGATTTGTCACTGCATTGACTGATGCATGGCAACGTTTTTAAGGGATTATTTGATTCGTGGCTGAAGGAAGGGTATGGGTATCTCGACACAAAGTAGAGTAACGCAGATTTTGAAGCCTTCCTAGTTCATTTGCAAGTACTCGTTCTTGCTAAAAAAACTGTCTTCTGAGTTCTCATGTCCTCGTACACGTGATGAACTCTGTGTTTGTGGCTTGGAATGCAGACACAAGAGGAACGGAGCACTTCTGTCTGGCTCTTGCTCCGGTCCGAACACCTTCGCGCTGTGTCCTTGGTCCTGGCGCGGCTCGCGGGTTTTGCAGTGCCGGGTTTCTGCCCGAGCACGCGGTGACGGATGTTTTTCCGGCGATGTTCCTGGTGGAGGAACTACTGCTGCACTCTTGCCGTTTCCTTTGCGAACTTGGATTCAGTGCAGTACCAGAGAGTATTCCAGAGTGGAGCTATCGGAGTACCGAACTGCTGAAATAATTCTGGGGTTTGGGAGCTCTGAACTAGTGATAGGTTACATACGTGTGTGAAGTTGAGTCACTTGGAGCATCTTCTATTGTTGGGTGTTCAGATCACTGAGTAGGTACGTGTGTCTGTGCATCCCTTGCTGTAAGGCTGTTGGCAGTTTCACTGCGTGCCTGAATGTTGCCACCTGTGAAAAGGAGATGTGCCAGAAGCCACTGAAGGCACCGTTCTTGGACCGTTTGGACTGTTTTGCTTCAGTCTGTCGTGAGACTCTCTTTCTGAAATGTCCAACAAGACAAACTACAAGGGGAGCAAGTGGTTAAAGTTATCAGTTTTGAAGCTGGCATTGATTTGTATGCAAATCACGTTTAAATCAGGTAATGTGCAAGACTATGAAATGACTGAATTTTAATTAATTGATCAGAAGCAAACGAATCAACTGTTTTGTTCATCAGGAGACATTTTAACTGGCTATTTTGGGAGTAGTCTGTTTATTTGGAAAATCCATCTTTGCATAATACAATCACAGGCATCGCTCTCGTAATACCAATTTGTTTTAAGAGGCCCTCTCCAGACCTTGATGTCATTCCTGCAGTATCTGTCATTTCTTTGTCAGCAGTAGATGGCAATGAGCAAAGCCAAAACTAGGATATGAATCAGGAAAGTTGGCAAAGCAAAATCAGTTTTTCCTGCGTATAAGCTGCGTATCAGATTTTGCAATGATAGTGTTAGCAAATTGTGGGAATGTGCATGGTTTAACTTTTAAGTTCTCATTTTCCTTTAATGTGCCGCGAGGGCACTAATCAAACTAATGTTGTGTACAGGTCAAGAGTGGCAGGTTTTTCTCAGTGCTTGCTGGGAGCTGACAGTAGACAGTATTTATTAACAGTACCTGCAATAATTTGTCAGCTGAATGGAGGATTTGGAGATTTTCATACCAGAAAAAGATAAGTCTTTGCAAGAGATCTTGCTTCAAATGATCACTGCCTGGGGTCCGATGCGCATCCATTTTTCAGTAGAATAATATTCCTTACGTAATAGATTGCTGTTGACTAAAAATGTGAGATTTTTTAAGACAAGAAGAGTATCTCGCTGTAAATCCAGTGTTGTATCTTTCGTTACAGCTTTGAGAGGTCCAAGTGGATGTACTGTATTAGAACAGGCACCCTGCTCGCTGCGCGTTGCTTTGCAATCCCTCACCCGTCTGTGCGGGTCCTGCCTCGGGATCAGCTGGGGTTTCTGCCATCAGCATTACGTGTTTATATATCCCCAGGATGTACACAGCGTGTGGCCTCGCTTTTGTTCCTGGTTTCACGTCTACTGTACGTCTCGTATGCCGTTGTGTGCGTTTCGCTGTGCACGTTCTCCGTAGCTGCAGCAGTTGAGTTTCGGGTATTCCCACCTTCCTCAGCCTCCGACAGGAAAGTGATTGTGCTGTTTCCTGCCTTGAAATCAAGTGTGGGTCAGTGGGTTGCCGAATGCCGAGATCTCATGTAAGATGACACGTTGTTCGGAGTACCAGACAATTGTTATTAACAGATAAGCTGATAATATAATAACAATTCTTAATACTGCAAGATTTGGAAGATGAACAGTGATGCCTTATCTCCCTGTTCAGTACTGAGCAAAGGCTTGGGAAGAAAGTCAGTCTTTGCTCCGCATCTGGAAGATCACCTTTTAGGTGTTAGCTGCAACCTCAGTAGCCATCTGCTCTGGACAGAGAAGAGCACAGTCTTTCAGAGAGCTGTGGCTGAGCCAGGGAAAGCCTCGTCAATGCTCCTCTATCCGCTGTGATGATCAATGATTCCCTACCATCTCACTTCTCATATAGTTCTAGAGTACCTCTCAAGCACTGGTAAAAATTATGGTCACAATCTTACAGAGAAGTAAACTCCCAGGCAGACATATTCTGAACTTGCCACTAGTTTGGGGTTCCTCATTCTTAGCTGCCCAGCCCAGAGCCGTGTACTGAAACCTTCCAAGGTCTGGAGTGCCTCCGTGGTGCCCTCAGGATTTCCGTGGTGCCCCGGTGCTGGTTCTGTGCTGTTTGTACTAACTGCTGCCAACGTACTGTCCTCCAGATTGCTCTTGCAGCCAGACGGGGGAAGAAAATGCATTATTTTACTGGGTTTGGAGATAAAATTGCCTAAGCAGAGAAAATCAACCCAAAAGCATGGTTAATAAGTTGTTCCAGAATAAACTGGTGGTTTTGATCGTTCTAATAATTATTTCTGAGATTGTGCTTGGAAGATAATTTGTATTTGTGCATCCTCGCATATACGTAAAGCTGATTGACAGGTTTGTTTTGTTTTGTTTTTTTCCAGAATTATAGATCAGCGGTTTGAGAAAGTTTCGTATTTTGTGTTTGGAGATTTCAACTTTAGACTGGATGCCAAAGCAGTAGTAGAGGTAGGACTTTCATTTTTCTTCTGTTGCAGACCCTAACAGGTTTTATTTCTCAAATATTTTTTCCTGTGGAAAAGCTAAAAGTGACTTAACAAACTAATCTTAATCTTGACGTCAGACCTGGCTAAGAATGCTTCTGGCAGGAACATCGGACAGGTAACTAAAATCCCTTTTCTGGCTCTGCTGCAGCGGTACGGCACACCCAGCCGGCATGCTGCGGTCCTCAGCAGTCGTGTGTAACGTGACTGTCGGCTGTAGGTGCCGGGGGACCGCAGGGTGCTGCCTGCTCACTGTGTGCAGAAAGGAGGAAGCGTGGGCACCTGTCCGAGGTGAGACCTGGAGCCTTCACAGCGCACGCGGGAGGCTCTTCCCTTGGCAGACGTGCAGGTTCCTTGTTTGAAGGCGCCTCGGGCTTCGGCACAGGACACCACGTTTCGGGCGCGTTTGTGACTTCTGCCATGTGTTTGTAGCTCACAGGGAATCTCAGAGTCATTTGCTGCAAGCGAGTAAGTGCTCGGTTATATTTCTGCTCTGGGGGGAAAGAGAGACATTTCCTAAATGTTTGTGATAGAACTCCACAGTTTAAAAATACAAGCAGACATGTGGGCAAACCGTTGTGACAGTAGCCGCTCAGTGTGGAAGGGTGACTGGAAGGTTTGTGTAAAGCCAGAAGGGATGCAGGAAGCCTTTGTCATCATGAGCTGAGATTGCCTTGACTTTACTGCTGAAGCTCAGCTCCAGGTAACGTGGGGTCAGAAATAACATCCAGGTTGCAAATCAGTTTAATGTGATGGTTTTCCCACTTCAGTTCTCAGAGATACTGTAGTGTCTTTTTGGCGTCCTTGAGGATAGACATGTATCTTCTAAACCAAAAGCTTTTGTTTTGTAAATCAAGCAGCGGGAAGCGAGTGTCCTGTGTGTCAGAGGCTGGCTGCCCCTCGCAGAGGTGCGGTGCAGTTCTCCTTCCTTGCGTGATGGTTAGTCCTTCATCTTTTGAAAAACGGGAGTTTGACATTGCAGCACTGCGTGTGTAGCTGATAACTTCCTTCTTGGAACCCTTTGTACATGGCAATCGTTTAACCAACAAACTGAAAGCATAACTGAAATTAAATTCAAGTCGCTGGTTCAGGATATGCAGCTTCATACTGCGTATGTGAAGGACTAGATCCCGCTCTGCTACTCTGCGGTTACCATCCTTGTCATCAATGTTTATAGGTGACGTGGTTTTGAAATATTATGCCTGTTTGGTTTTTATTCGCTAGTGGTGCAGCAGGATTGTTGAGGATGCTCCTGCCCGAGAACACCTCGATCAGTCGTGCTGCAGCAGAGCCATCTCCTACACCCAGCACTGACGAACTAACTGCCGAGCAGCCTGCAGGACTGAAACTGCAGAGAAGGCTGGGTTTGTCACCAGTAGAGTAAGATTCCTGCATTGATATCTGAGTTTCAAAGCGATCCACTTGTAACAAAATAATGTCACTAGCCATACGTGATGCACAGAGTGAACTGCGCAACAGCGAGTCAGAGTGCTGGTGGTTCTTGGTCCTGACACGGTGCTTGTCGCCTCATGGACGCTTTACCAATGTCAGTGCGTGTCGTTGCACGTAGAGTGCATGCAGCTTTCTGAGGAGTACCCCATTAGCCACAGCCTCACCCAGCTACTCTGCAACATTAATGAAAGATAGTTAAAGTCGATCCGGAAAGTTCCACTCGTAACTTAGGTGTGCGTGGTTACAGTCGTATTAAGTTTGTGTTGCAGTCTTCTGCATTTGGTGCAGTTCATAGGCCGTTATGCCAGAAGATCCAAAAGATGTAGGAAATGGTTGTGTGTCTGTGACAGCATCTTAACACCGGAACAGTCGGGAGTGAATCCATTCTGACAGTAAAGTCGAGTCCAGGGGACGGATCAGTTCCCAAAGTATAATCTGGAGGGGCAGAGTGCCAGGCCACCTCTGGCAGGAATCATTCCAGACAGGGTCCAGTGCTGTGACTGTGTGTAAGACATACAAGGTCACTTCACAAGCTGGTTTATAAATGGTGTTTCTCAGCTGTGCCGTTTTTCCGGAGCTGGCAGGGCGCAGAGCGCCTCGACCGAGGCTGTGCACAGCTGGCAGTGGCAGGACAGGGAAAAAAACGGCCAAAGGAGGTGATGCTCAGTGCCAGCCGCAGGGTTAGCATGTGCTCCTGTAGGAACCTCGCACTCCAACAACGTCCTCATTCCTTCTGGCGTTTTAAACGTGTGCCTATGCAAATTGATATTAACTGTCTTTTGACTGCTCAGCACTGTAGTTAATGCTAGGAATTTTAAGGGTTAATCCATTGACCTGTCATCTTTGTACAAATCACTAAATTCATCTCTGCTTTTCTGGGCGACCTTTGGAATTCCCTCTTGAGACCACAGTGTGCTGAGGGACATTAAGATGCTGTGAGTAGTCCATGTGTCGTGGAAACGTAGACTGTGTTTATCCCAAACACAAAGAGTGAAGTGTATTTCTAAAGGATTTCTCAATTAAGCCATTGAGAGCTGTTTCAAACGTGGAGTCCAGACGCTGAAGTGTAGTGTGCTAAACCAAGTGCCAAAAATGTTATGCTTATTAATTCATAATTAATAGACAATAAATCATTACTATATAATTTATTAAACATTTTGTGGGAATTGTAATCTAAAGTCATATTGATTTCCTTGCTAGGAAAATCCGCTGTACTGTTGTTGGCACAATCCGGGGGGATCGATAGGACAGGTAAAGGCTGCTGGCAGTCCTGAGACCCACGTCTGCTGCCTGGCGGGACGAAGGGGCAGGAAATCGGACCTCTAGCATAACTCGCGTAGCAAGTGCAATTGTCTTACCGTAGATTTCAGTTATAGTTTGGGCATGATTTGTAGCTCGGCGTGGTGATGTTCGGAGAAATACCTGCAGCTTATCCCTCCGGAGCATCTCGGGGTTGTGCTCAGGCTGGAAACGGCCAGTGATAAGGTTCCTCGGGCCGGTGTGTGATTCAGAACACAGGGAGCGTGGGAGGACCTGCAACCACAGGGTTTGTCCTCAGGTCTCTCGCGTTTGTATGCTCGGAGTGTGTGCCGGGCGTCGCGGACACGGGGGCTCTGCCAGGGCTCGCCCGGTGTCCCCGTCTCGGCTTTGTCTGCGAGGTCTCGCAGCTGCGCTTGGTGCCAGCCTCTGCGTGGGACAGGCTGAAGCCCCCAGCCGCTGCTTACCTGCAGATGAACATTTGGAAGCGTGAGCGCTGCTCGTGTGAATTATAAAGGTCCGTGTTGCTGCCATCTCCCTGGCGGATCACTGCTCTGGCTCCCGGCATCAACGGGCTGAGGGACGAACGTCGCCTCGTCGCCCCCACACGCCTCATCAGTGCCTCGAGCCGCGGGGTCTCAGCTGGTGTGGCTTCGGCACGGCTCGGACGCTGTGGGTGCAGGCTTTGCTCCTTGTCCCGTTACAGCAGCGGCCCGGCGGTGCTGCCTGGGCGGCTGGCACTCTGGCTGCTTGCTCCTGCCTGTAAGTTTTTTTCAACTGTTATTTGCAGAAGTTGCTTTGACCACACCAGGAAAGGTGTGCGTAAGAAGTGCACATGCACACGCAGCGGCCGTTTCTTCTTTTAAAATTCTGATATTTTTTTGCTCTGACAAGTGAGCATTTGGGGGAATGAATAATGTTTAATTGTATTAAAAACACTGACATAAAGAAGTCGTATACAATTCTGCCTCCCTATCTGGAACCAAACCGGACGTTGTTCTCTTTCCTAGGCAGCGATGACGTGCAGGCGTCTGTCCGTACACGGTTAGGCTCTCAGCCTCCGTTCAATTCGTAGCCGAGTGGTGAGCTCCTCCAGGTCCGGCTGGATTCCTCAGCGCAGGATAGGCGAACCAGCTGCTGCATGACCGTAGTTCTAGACAGCGTAACATAGCACCTGAAGCACTGAAGTATTTTTAAATCATGTTCTATATCTTTGGAATATTGTTCTCTTCAACCCAGTTCACTTTAAGAGTATTTTCAGAAAACAAAATTTGTGTGTGACATTTCTTCTAGCTATGACTGTGAATTTTCCTCGTCAATTTCATAAATTGAAACAAAAATTTAGAAACACTTTTCTGTAGTAAATCCATATGATAATGATGCTTACTATTTTAAGCATTTTATAATTTCCATCACTACAAATTTCGTGTTTGTTTGCTTACAAACATAATCTATTTCATTGATTTGAAATAATCTGGTGATTTGGGGAGTTGTGACCACAAATACCATTCCATTTAGTATGTCAGAAAATGGGATTACAATTGGAAAACTGTTAAATTGGAAAATGTTTAAAGTGGGGATTATGCAAATTGTGTTCTTTGAGACCGTTTCAGCATAGTAATGCTCTCGCAGAGAACCTGCTGAAGGAAAATACAGCGGTACCGGTCACAGGTGCTGCACGGGGACTGTGCTGGCCACAGCGTTTACAAAATAGCCGATGTTTCAGATCTAGCGGGGGAAGTGAAGGCATTTGCAGAAATAAAAATAATATGTATTGGAAACCTGTGCTTAGGGCATGTGCTTGTTCAAGTTCACGGGTCCTGAGTTACATGTAATTGCCGTCAGAGCTGTCTGCTGCTAGGCGCCAGTAAAACCATTTTAAGGCATGAAGAAGCCCCTTCATAAAAAAAAAAAAAAATCCTTGGGCTCAAAATATGAAAATGATAGCAGTCTTCCTTTTTCACGGCTTTAATTCTGATTTCTGCTTCTGCACATGGAGCAGAATGGGAAAATGCATACCTGCACAGCAGTTTGGTGCTGGAATTGCAGAGTCTGGGCTGGAGCAAGAGATGAGCGCTTGCCAGCAGGAAGCGGAAGCATGTTTTAAGAAGGTGAACAGATGGCAGCCTGAGCATCTCAGTCCGTGACAGGCTGGGAAGTGGCGTGGGGTGTCAGTGGTTAGAGAAGGAAGGAACCTTTCCAGCAGCTGGAGCAGCCGTGGCAGTGAGCCTGCGCACGTCGGTGTGTCGGGGTCACTGCCTGTAGGGATTCCAGCAGCTCTCAGCCGTCACCCTGCGCCGGAGAGCTGTCATATCCCAGTCCTGAACTGGGGTCTGCTGAACTGGGGCCGTGGGAAGTGCCATCTTACCTGTGGATGTGCGCATCGTTTTAGATAGCAGAGGTACCGTTTCACACACCGTGTTCTAACGTTGCAGCTGTGCCCCTGAGCCGCTCAAAAACCCCTCTCAGGTACTTCTGAGATGAGGAATGTGTCCTTTGGCTGGTTGCTGCATTGGAGAGTAGTTAACGGCAGTAAGTGAAAAAAGAACAGAGCCTCTTCCTCTGGCTTTTACAGCATTGGCAAAATAAAGAGGAAGGAGTGGGCAATGCTGCCCCAGGCAGAGCCCGTCTGACAAAAATAGCAAATTAGTTAAAGCTGGACTAAATGTGGACTGAACCAGGACTATCAAAACCTTGTTATGTCCTATTAAATCTTTTGTTGGGAAGGAAAGCTTCTAATGTTGTGCTACAAATCACGCAAAAAAGCCCTTTCTGCGTGTATGAAAGGAATTGTTCGTTCTTTCTCATGTTCTGCAGTTAGTGCGGCTGGTAGTGCAGAACTGCAGCAGGGTTCCTTCTTCCTGCCGTGAAGTGATATTGACCCAACCGGATAGAAGAGAAATGACATTGCTTTATTTCTTCAAGAAGCCTGCATATCATTCAATGAATTATTCTTCATAGCTTACAAGCTTCGGATCATGTTTTCATTCCAGCTGGAAATGTCTGTAAGATCCTGGACTGGTTTTATCTTCTCGAGTAGTTCATTGTAAATGACTTTGTCTCATAAAGGTTTTAACTTTCTTTACAAGCTGAACTGATTCTAGGAAATGCTGGAAACAAAATCCTGTGTAAAATGAAAATGTAGTAAAGATTTATTAAATTAAAATGCATAAAACTTCAGGTCTAATAAGGACAGTTTTATTAATGAACGTAAATTGCAGCAGCCCATCTGAGGCACCTGCTAAACGTTCATTATAAATTACTCCCACAGACATTGTGATGAGTTTCATATTGTAGCCAGACTTATAAAAGCATGCAGATTGCTTCCCCGAGGGATTGTATATTTACTTAACAGTGCGGTTAATTGCAATTATTTATTTTCCAGTGATTGCAAATGGCTTCTGCATTAAAGATATATGTGGCTATTAGGAATTATTCAATTACCTCTCCTTTTCTCTGCGGTCTGATTCAAACCGGGGCTCGGATCCCCAGAGGTAAGTGTGTTAACTCGGAGAGGTCCTCAGCTCTCTGCTGGGGCCCAGACTCTGCAGCCAGAGTCCTCCTAGCAGGGCTGCCTTGAGAAACACTGATCGCTCGTCCTTGCAGCTGATTTTTTTTACATCTTCCGCTCCATACTGGCGCTGCCACGCTTATTGGCAAGATTCATAGGAGGTTAATTAAATCCATCTTCAAAACAACGAGGGGCCAATGAGCCATATCCTCGTTGCAATAGTAAATTAAATGATGCAATTGTTTCTACTTCCATCAGGGAGAAGGGGAGGGATGAGTGGATGAATTGTTCTCTGGCTGCCTCCTCTGGGGCCCTGGAGGGTCTAGTAGCATGTGGCTGTAAACCTGCTTTTAATTTGTGGCTGGAGGAAAAGATGACACTGCTATCAGCAGGCAGAGGTCTCGCACAGCATCGCCACGTGAAAGACGACGCTGTTCAAAAGCTGAAAGGAGCTCTGGTCCCAGCGGGGCTCAGCACCCCCTCCCGTTTCACATGCAGATTAATACAAACACGGCCACAAAGCAGAACAGAAGAGGTGGTACGTTGATCAAATTTGGCGCTGCTTGGGCCGTAATTAAAGCGTACACAAATTAAATACAATTATCTTGTGCTTTCTAATAGGGCTGAGCGTCATTAAACTAATTAATAACGCGGTGTATGAGCTGGGCTCCCGGCCGGATTGTTCAGCGTGTGTTTGATGCCCTGCGCGGCAGCTGGGCGGCTCAGCTGGCAGCGGGTGACGGCGGTACCAGCAGCGCCCGTCTCCCCGCAGCCCGGCCGCGCTGGCGCTGCCACGCCGGCATCTGTCACCTCGCCGATGGGGACGGGATGGAGAGCAGCAGGGGCCGGGTCCCTCCTCTCCTCGCCGGTGGGCGGCTGCTGCCCCGGATTTACCCGCTGACCGTGGGCTTTGGGGGTGTGGGGGCTGCTGAGGACAAACTCGGTTCCTGAATGGCTCCGGTGCAGAGGGGGTTGTGTTTGCTGGGGAGGGGTGGAGGGGCAGCGGGAGGCTCCTGGAGGGCGTGCATCCTTCATGGAGGGCTTGTGGGTGCTTGTTAGCACAAGGAGTGGTGCTCCTGGCAAAGCAGCCAAAACCCTCTGAAGGGTTGGCCGGTGGAGGAGGCTGAGACGTTATTCCAACGCTCATAGAAAAATTGTCATGAGGGTGGCTCACTGTTAATGAGATGCTAGCGCCCGCTCCCAGGGATCCCCCGCAGCCTTCCCAGGTTTGGCAGTGCTCGTCTGTCCAGCGGGGTGCAGGTTATTTCTGCTTGGTGACGTACTCATCAAGAAACAGATCCTGAGGTTTGTTTGGCGAACCCGTTAACCGCGGCCAGGGTCTCGCGCCTGTGAACTGGAGCGCTTCAGTGGGAGTGCGGGAAGCACTTTGCTGCGTGCTTGTCTTTAAGTGTTAGCCATCGATTGTTTGAAGTCAGGGCAAGAGGGCTCGTCGTGCTGCAGGGACGGTAGCTAGAAAAACACAAACCATTAATAACGTCCTGACTTGAAAATCATTTCTGTAAAAGCAGGTGTAATTTGAATAATTAAATGGAGTATTGTAATGCCTGGTGAAAGCCTGAAATAAATATTTAACTAAAGCCACCTATTTATTTTTTTCTGATTGTATCTAGTATAGAAGCTCATCAGCTGAGGCAAAGTGTCACCTGGATAGATGCTATAAAATATCTTTTTTCTCCATCTAAGAATTATGTAATTTTAGAAGAAATAGATGTACCTGGGAAAAAATGCATTCTGATTACACTTAGGTTTATTCCTGGTTGTTAATCATGATACAAAATGTTAACACTGGAAGGCAGCTATTGATGGTATACAATAAAAGAGGGGGAAAGGCTTGCACTCTGCGTGTTTGAGCGTGTATCAAAAGCGTATGTGTATGTATTTCCATTGTCATACGTGGAAGCCTAGAAGGAGTCTTTTACAAAATACAGCTTTATCGTGTAGGCACACATATAAAGCTCTTTGGCAGGATTATTTCTAGAGGGTTCAGAAAACACACCCCTAACTTCACTTAGCCACTCGGGATAAGCACGTGCAGCTCGTTACGCTTTTATCCCCCATGGTACTCCTGGGTTATTTCTGTAGCAGAGGTAACAAAGGCGAGCAGCTCCTGTTCGTCAGCCTTCCCGGGGAAGACTCTCAGAGTGGAGAACATAATTTCTGAAAGATTGGGATTGGACTGGGTCTCCACTGTCTTTCATCGTTCTGTGTAGTGTTAAAGGAAGCGGATTTTCCGAGCCACCACTGTATTGGTAACTGGTAATTCTGACAGCAATTTTACCTTTCTCAGGATAGGATTTCCCAAAATGGGGACCATTCTTCTTGGTCCCAATTTGAGATGAGAATTTGACATTTCAAATTAAAATATGCAAAATGACAAAATACGGTTTTGTCCCCACTAGCAGCCGTTGTGTCTGTCCAGTGAGGAGCGTGTTCTGGTCTGGAGAGCGCAGCGGGGACTGGGGCTGTCCGTCCCGCTAAGGGTGGGTGCGCAGGAGGGACGCCTCGCTCCTCTGTCCCGACTTCTCATACGTACCCCGTGTTGTCATGAGATTCGGGAAATCGTATGTAGCAAATGGCTTTGGTTTAAGCTGTGTGTCTCTGAAGCACGGGAGCGGAGAAGGGAAGTGTTATTTTAAACGTTCCCCGTGCCCACAGGCGGGTTGTTTCAGGGATCTGCTGGAAAGGTCCAGGGGATGGAGCGGTGGCGTTGAGACCCTTCTGCTGCTTCTGGCCCGTCCTGCCCGAGGGCGGAAGGACCACCGGCAGTGCCTCTGGTGTGTGCTGTGGCGGTGAAAGGGCATCAGCAGGACTTGTGTCTTGGTGACACATCCCGACAGAGGTTCTCTGTGTCCTGTACTGCTTACACCACCTCTCAAATCTGCAGTCCCACCATGGAAATCAAATCAGCTTCTTCTTGCACACAGCCCCAAAGGCTTTCTTAGAGAAGAGTGGGAGGCGAGCGGGGTATGAGTTCCTGGTAGCGACTGGTACGTTACCGCTTGTGACAATTTTACCATCTCATCTCTACTTAAAATCTAATCCTGACTTTTTGCATTCCTGCTTACAGGAGAACCCCGTTAGGGTGGTGTTTGCAGCTGTTGAAAGCTTTCACAGGGATCAATAATATGTGATAATTTAACATGTAGAGGCATTAAGGGGTTAAAAGGAATTTTATGAAAGGAGATTATAGGATCTTTATCACATGTTGTTTATCTGATCAACAGTTAACAATTTAAGACAGTATTATCCTAGTAAAAAGAAGATTTGTTTCAGATACTGACATAAACATCCCCTCATAATAGTGGCTTTTCATTGACTGCGTTGCAATGTACCATAAGCTTAAAGGCACAACAGCCTCTTTGTGTGTCTCAATAATGCTTGTCCAGAGTGATGTCAGTCAATTTTTGACCTATACAGTCTGATGTTATTCTCAACAATCATAGAATAGATTTTTTTTCCTTTAATGAGTGGAGAGTATGCCGATAAAATCCTTAAAAATTATCATATTCCTTTATGGTGTCTCCCTCTGGAAGAACAAGGTGTAGAACCCCTGTGGGCATGTCTTCAAAGTCATTCAGATCACTCATCTGGCTTCTCCTGGCTTTTGTTGTTCCCTTGGATTGTTTTTTTAACATGCCGTTGGGTAGTTAGGGGACCGCTTCGTTGTGGCTGACTGTCCAAACGCTTTTGTGACTTGTTGTTTGGGTGAGATGAAGAAATGCTAGCAGCTAAATGGCACTGTCTAGGACACAAAACAGTGAACATTGAAAGGGCATCCTGGTAGGAGCAGATTCGGAGTTCAGCCTCCGTTACGGCGCTCCAGAGTCCCGGGGTGGCATACAGAAAGTAAACGACGGGTCAGCCCCGTTGTGCTCCGTGGAAACTCTTCCTCCCGTGTGGGAAAAACCCTGCAGAACGGGCAGGGCTCTGTTCCAGATGCGCACGATGCCCCCGGTTCCCCCTCCAGGCACGTGCCGTGGCGGAGCTGCTGCTCCCCCGTCCCCGCGGGCTCCCCGTGGGCACAGCGGCGGGGCAGGACCGAGCAGGGTGTGCGGCTCCCTGGCACGAAACGATGTGCTCAGCCCTTCCTGCTTTCCTCCCAGAAAAGGGAGAAAATCAGCTTCCTGGGGAGAACCATCTTCCTGCGCTCTCAGTGCAGCGCAGCTCCTCGGTGTCCGCGCACACCTTGGCACACGGCCGGCGGGGGCACGGAGCTCGGTCCTGCCGCGTGGAGCCTGCCAGGGGCTGTGGGACATCTCCATGGTCTGTACCCAGCCCGTGGGAATGCCCCTCGGACAGGGAGAGGCTGTTAGTTGACTCTCCAGCGTGGATTGCGGTGCCACTGCCGCTACTTACACCGACTCCTGTCCTGGCAGCCTGGCGTGCGGCACGCAGCCTTGCGTCCGTAGAGACGGCGAAGAGCCGCGCGTGCTGGGTGAGCTCTGTGGAAATCGCTTTGTGCTCCTGTGATGCTGTTTCTGGGTTACTTTCATTCATACAACTCTAACGCTTCCCTGGAAATGAAACGGGTTTTAATTCTTTACGCGGAGCGCAGTGTAACTGCGGTCCTGTGTTGGGCTCGTGCAAGCCTAGCCTGGCTAGAGCTGGCCTTTCGTGCGGATCTCGTATTTCCCCGCACTGGCACTCGGGGTTTTCTGGGTCATGAATTCCCTGCAGCACAGCCCCTAAGCTCCCCTTGGAGAAACATCTCCAGGCGGCAGCTGCCCCTGCTTGCGTTCTCTGCCCTTCTGTGTGACCCGCGGATGGTGGCACGGTGCAGCCCGGTCGTTACCAGCTTTGGAGTGAAGCTGGGATGTGCTGGAGTGACAGCGACCCAACTTAAGCGAGCCAAGGGTCCAGGGTATACAAGAGATTTAAATTAGAGATTGCCAAAGTGGGATGGAAATTTGTTTCCTTCTGTCTAGCGGGTATTCTACATTCTGTAAAATGAACAGTAGATGATAATTGCCGATCTGGTGTCTTGCATTGATTTATTTCAGTAAGCAGCTTCACCTCCACCTTTTGCATGCACTTGCCTTAGAATATATACATTATGAAGACAGTGATTCAGAGTCTTTAGGAAATCAATATCAAGGACAGCAGAATGAGAAACAACGACGAACAATGAAAGCAGGGACAGACAAAATCAAGGCTGTAATTCTGTTGTAGCTAGGCTCTGCCGGGTCCCTGATACCGTGTGTCGTGTGTGCTTCAGCAGATCGCTGGCGTTGATCCCCTGCTGTCAGAATTTCTGGTTCAAGGCTGACTGCTGAAAGGAAAGGCTGTTCTTGACAATGATTTCTGCACAGTTGGCTGTGTCACTTGATCTGTTGCCAATGACTTGCACAGGTTTTTTCAGCCGTGAGTGTGTCCTGGGAAGATGCAGAAGGGTATCTGTAGGCTGTTTCCATTGACATTGTTCCTGCCTTTGATACTTTCCCTAGAGCTAATTAAAACTTGCATCAAAGCCTGTAATGTTGCAGTATCTAAACTGAGCGGCTCTGTGTGCTAGTTTATTGCGGTTTTGTAATGGTAATTTTAGAATCCTTTAATACTGGCAGCTGAATTTCCTGCAGATTGACTGTAGTTCCAAGAAGTTAAAGGCTGTGTTTCACGGAGTAGAACACGTCCCGGTGGGTGCAGGTCGCGCTGGCCGCTTGGTTGGTGTGGTTCTGAGGTCGGGTGGTTACCGGTGGTTCCGTACTGCGGCACACCCGTGATCAATACTGCGTTATTAACATTCAGCCAGGAAAAATGTTTGTAAATGCCACTCAAAACCCTGGCCTGTTTTGATTTTCTCACTGTGAAATATCTGAAAACTGTCCAAGAGTCTGGGTAGTGAGTATTGAGTGTCCACTACAGAGATACAAGGATTTATTTTCGGGTGGTGTCAAAGGCCTGTCAAGAATAACTCTTCAAACGTTGCCCCACTTGTAAATGTCATTGAACAGACCAGCAAGGTTCGTTTTTCACGGCTGTCTCTGGTTTCTGCAGCTTTACCCAGTGCTGAGTTTGGTGAGGATGTCAGCATTGGACCCGAGTGAAATGTTTGAGAGCCCCGTTCACGTCTGACAGCAGAGAATTCAGAGATAACGTTCTGCTGGGATGTGCTGAAGAGCCCTTTGGTTTGGCCTGTTTCTGTATGGTTTTAAAGGGGAGGAAGGCTTTGATCGCCTGTGCCTGGGTGGTGTGCCCTGCCATGGAGCAGGGGGTGGAAGCTGGGTGCCGCTCCTGCCTCCTGCGCTCCGTCCGCTTCCGCGGGGGCTGCGCCGCAGCACGGTCCGTGCGCACAGCGTGCCTGCAGCCGCTTTGCTGAGCCGGGGCTTCGCCGGCAGACAGAGGTGCCTGGACGGGCTCTGGGCAGGAGATGGGCGTTCTGCAGAACTGGGCGGTCCTGCTCAGCAGGGTGTTGGGTTTATAGGATATCGGAGAACGGTTACACTCCAGCAGTTTTGCCGTTCCGTTATTCTGTCTTGTCTTTTTCTTTCCTTTAATCAGGAGGGTCATTTGCTAGGTTCATTACTTTTGGACATTTAGAGCATGATTAATATTTTACTGTATCTGACCAGGTTTCCCTTTAGAAAGTAGGACCAAAAAATTTACATCTTTTATTTCAGGCACTTCATAAAACCGAAAATGCTGTTTCAGACATAGCAGAGGTGGCCTGTATGTGTTTCTGCCCTACATGCTAAAGGAAAGAGAAAATGCTCATCACATGAAGACTGTGGAGCGTACAATCGTGTAGTAGTAACGGAGGGTTTTAGCTAGTAAGACCGGCCAATTTTAATTGTCCATCTGTAGCCAGCAGCCTTTAGTGCTGGTTTAGAACAAATCGGAGTACCTGGGCTGTTGCAGAATGCTGAAAGAGGGATAGGTCTGTGCCTGTGGTTAAGGGGGAAGAAAGGAGGGGAGCACCGAGCTTCTCATTAGCTGGAAGCTTGTTAGCGTGATATTCCCTTCGGGCAAAATGATGGAAAAGTTGGTAGTGAGAAAAAAAATGGAAAGCTACAATGCAATGCAAATATGCTTGAGCAAGGGAGTTTGTCATGAGGTTAACAACTTGGGTGGAACTGGTAGTACAGCAAAACTAGCTCATTGAAGGCGTGTCGTCGTTCAACCGTGCATCGGCCGTGTTTGCGGGTGTCAGCGCTGGGGAGCCATCAGCGGTCAGAACAGCGGGAGACGTTGAAGGCAAACAGCTCAACCTCAGCTCCCGCAGCAATGCCGAGGCGTGTGTCAGTAGTGCCTCTTCGGGTCTAGGTTTTTTAAATTGGGAAGTTGATTTTACGTGTAGCTGCAGAGCTGGGATATCGAAATCCACCGAACATCTTCACTCTGTGCCTTGAACAAGCGTGATTGGGCGTGAGACAGGGCGAGGCACCGTCGTCTTACCGAGACCCTGGGCCAGATGCGGATGCCAGAGAGGAATTTACTTTCACAGGCAGTGCTGTCAGGGCTGCTGAACCAGACCTCTGTTAAATTTAACGTGAACAGCCCCGGCGGGTTTCCCGGGGTTTGTAGTTAGGAGACTGCGGTCTCCACATTCCGCTGTTTTTACAGCAATGTTCCCATGCCTTTCATGTCTAAAGGACACTGAGAAGTCCCTAACAGACAGTTTCAAATGAACAATCACGTGTGAGAAATTAGCCACGCGAGTGATTAAAAGAGGTTCTTTCTTGGAACTGCCGGAGGAAGGGTGGAGGTCCCATGCTGTACCAAGAGCTCCTGTCTTTCTGAAGATCTGTTCCAGCGAAAGATGCTGTTTGCTTCAGCTCAGGAAGAGATTGGTGCGATGTAGTGGTCTGTGGTGTGTGTGACAAATGCGTGGTCACTTTTGGCTTGCGTTTTGACGATTCCTTAAAGCTCCCTGAGCAGACTTGGGTGCCTTCTGTCTCAGATCTTATTTTCATTGAAATTATTTCTGCAGGGTTTCATGCTTGTGAAGGAAGATAGTGCTGCTTTATTCCTTTACCATATGCATCTCATTGATGCCGATAATTAACAAGTTAAATCTGTACCGACCACCGACAGCTGATGAAACATTTATTTTAGTTGTCCACTGTATTCCTGATCGAGACAATCAATAGGTAAAATCTATGCAAATGTGCAGAGTTCAAATGAGGGCTATCCTACACAGGACTTAAGCTATGCACCCGCCTTTGTGCCAAATTTTTCAGGGTTTTTTTCCTCCTATAATGAATACATGTATTTTGTGCATTGGAGCATGGCACGGGGCCTTTTGGATGGCAGGCTCTTCAAGAAAGAGGAAGAGGGTTTTAATCACAAAAGCAGAACCTTCAGTCGGAGCAGTGATTCTGCACTTTGTTTCGTTTGTAAATGGTGCGTACTGGCTTTTGTGAAACAGAACCCGGGTCCAATTCAGGACAGCGCCTCATGGATTCTTTACGTGGGGCTTTTTGAGTCTGAAGCAGCGCAAGTGAAAAGAGAAGGAGATTGAACATAGCTTGTTCCAACAGCTCGTCTCAGATTTTTTCCAATCAAGATTCTTTCAGCATATTCCTCTTTGTTGCACTATAAGCAGCTTTTAAAATAATGGCATTAGCCAATATTTCAGGACTTCGCTGGGTGTTCCCAGCTACGGTGATTAGTTACGAGAGACGAGAAGCGCTTGTATTGTAACCTTTTAATGGATACGGGAGACTTGTAAACTAAGTTCAGATTCGAGCAATTTGTAGATTTCAAAACGAGCCGTAGAGTTCATTGAAAAGGAAAAATGCGTCATTGAAATTCATGGTGCCACTTTGGTTTTCTTTGCTGAGATTTATCATTGAAAGCCATATTGCTTTCCCTTTGCCTTTATTTAGAGCTCTTCAATACATTGTTTTTTAAGGTCCATTTCTTTTACAAGCTTTTCCTTTCAGCTTGCTCAGGGTATCGGGTCCTACGAACATCTGTTTGTGCCTAAAATCGGCCAGGACCTGGACTGTATCCTGCCTCCCCGCTCCCTTTTGTTTCCAGGGGCCATTGTTTCCGATTTCATGCTATCAGAGGGGCTGCATGTTTTCCTGTGTGAAGTTGTCAGAGAGATAAAAGCACAGGAGCAGGGTCACATTTCGAGGGATGGGCATGAAAAATTGGTAAAATGTATCTTGAGGGCCACCCACAAGACTTGCTTGAAGAAATTCAGGAGCAGGGAGCAGAGTTATAATTTTAAAATGGTGCCAGTTCCAAAGTGGGAGAAGTAGTGGTGAAATAAGTGTTTAGCTGGTGGAAATCTCTTGGTCAGATTTACTCTTAGTTGACTTACTCCTCTTAGGTAGCTTGAGAGTCTCCGGTTGGACTTTGTTAGAAAGAAAATACCACCATCATCACTGTGGTGGCTGCCCGGGTCTCCTCGGCACGAGAATGAGATGCCAGAGGATGGACAGCAAGTGTGATACGCCTTTGGGTTATCGTAACGCCCTGGGGAACCGAGAACCTGTCCAAAGCCACCAGTGCGATACGAGACCTGCAGAGGGCACAGGAAGGGTGGTAGTGATGGGAAGACAAACAATGCCACTTAATTAACTAAATGAGATACATCTTCCAGGAGGAGAGCGTGGCACTAGGCTGGTAGCTGTGGCTGTGGCTTGTGACGCTGGAAACCGTGACCGACCGAAACATTTCGTCTCACGGGAGTTCCAGAAGTGGCACCCCGGTTGTAAAGGACGCGAAATAATTCGGTTGGTGGCGGGAGGGAAGGACGTGTGCAGGTACGCACACACCTGAGACAGTTCAACAGAGCATCCTCTGCAGCGAGAGCTTACGGGTGTTTCTCCAAAAGTACTCAGAAGCTGGTGAAGAGTTCTGTCCGTCCTTAGCATCCTGTCAGCGTAACTAAAGTAGTGCCCTGCTAGTTCCGATATCGTGGGATCTTAACTGGTTTCCTCTAGGTCTTGACTGGATATGAAATGAAGAAAATGCTTTTAATAGTCCCGTTTGAGGGCAGTGATTCAATAGGATGGCTGCTTTTATTTTAGGAGCTTGTAATGAGGATTTGATTAAAGTGCGTGACAGGAAAACAAATGAGATATGTAAGTTGTATTTTTTTTTCCGTAGGCAACTAATAGATAAGGGATACCGAGCAAGGCATTATCTTGCTGCCATATAGCTTCTGAGTTAGTAAGTTATGTATGTGGTACAAGCCAGTCTAATACTGGAATTTTGAGGAAATGTATTTTTTTCTGTAGTTCTTTTCCAAAGATTAAGTCAATTATTTTCTTAAATGCATAAATGGTTTGCAATTTAATATCAGAACCTAAACATACGTTCTGTTTTTTGTTGAATTTAGCAACATTTTTGGCTATGGAAATTCAAGGGGGACACTATTATGCTGATTTTTTTGGTACTTTTGTAATATAGCAGAAAAAAATACCAAACATGTTAAAAGTACAGTAATTATAGAATTTCTATCCTTTGTGGTAACATTTTTAGAGATTTATTTGTTTATAAATAGAAAAAGAAGAAAGCAGCAGATGAAGAAAACCCTGCGAAGTGTTTAACAGTTCCGTAGGTGAGTTTAAATAGGAGCACTGAGTGAGTATTGTGAAACAAGAATATCACTTACTGGCACTCATGTTTTCGAGCTGGTCATAGCATCGGTGACCTTGGCCAGGTGCTGGTCCCACTGCAGGAGCATCCGGGGAGGAGACGTCCCTGGCCAGCGCACGTCCCCTGGCACCTCGTGGACCTTCCCGTGCAGCCAGGGCTCCCCTGGGGGCTGCGCTGGACACCCCCAGCCCCACGTGTGCTGTGGCTGGTACCGAGGGCAGGGGCAGCGTGTGCACGTCCTGGGGCTGGGACGTGCCAGCGCAGGGGAGGAGGCACCTGTGCAAACGCTGTCACACAAGCACAGGTTCAGTGTTTGGAGGACAACGATGGGTACGTTTGTTTATCAGCATGCTGACAGCCACACTCTGTATCTCGCATCGCATCGGGGAGTAAGGAGCGGAGTTTTGACTTCTGGTGCGGATACTGCTGGTAATCTCCATTTCTGTTCTTGCAGGTGTAAATTCTTTTTGAAATCACAGCTTTTTTGTACCAGCAGTTTTCTTTGGCGTACCTGTCTGGTTTAGGATGGGTAAAAGAATTTACTTTGTTTAGCCTGGTCTCAAAAGGGAAAAGAGCAAAGGCTAGAGTAAAAATTAATAGCACATCTTAAAATCCATTACAACATCTCCCTTTTCTCTGGGTAAAAGTGAGTGGAAAAGGCCTCTAGAGGAAATAAAGAAGAAGTTATTACAGCTTTCACTTTTTTTGTAGAGTATGAAAAAGCTTTCTGTATGTTAAACAGTCTTGTGGACATCTGGCATGATTGGTTTTAATCTGCTGACTAAAAAGTCAGGATTAAATCTTGCTTTACACCTCTTTGTATTG
This sequence comes from Pterocles orientalis, assembly GCA_011057875.1. NCBI lineage: Eukaryota > Metazoa > Chordata > Aves > Pterocliformes > Pteroclidae > Pterocles > Pterocles orientalis. The sequence goes on along the minus strand of WKFP01015292.1, from coordinate 178,248 downwards.
CAGTCAGTAAAGTGACAGAGCTGCTCTGAAACAATGGCGCTACTTATTCCACCCAATATGCCATGTGGTAGATCACCCCTTTTTCAGCACCACTTCTCTGCAAAGACAATGAAGCATCTGGTGGGGTTTTCCTGTGTCCGAGATATTTTTTGTCAGTAATTTCACTCAGCCGCTCTGCTGAGCTCTCCCTTGGTGCTGCTTTTTGAGACGGGGTTTGCCAAACCCAGTGGCGAGAGGTCAGGAGGCCAAAGTGATGAATTTTTATGTGCCTGTTCCTTGTGTTTCTGCTCAGTCATGATTCTTTGCGCGCTGTACTGCCTCTGAAAGGGAGCCACAGTGAGCAATTTGTCCTCCTGGGCTGCAGAGAATGGGGAGGCAGATGAGTTAAAGGAGCGTGTATGGCCGCGGAGAGAGACGCACACAAATGTTTTCTTACGGCGGAACAGAATACTGCTGTCACTATTCAGCACGAGGGGGGCTTGGGAGATTTGTAGCCTGTTGGCTTTCGATCAAGTGACAAATGAATTTAACAGCACTTCAAGATGCAGCAGAAAGCACTTCACGAACCCGTCCACAGCTGTTAGCTGCAGACGATGCTGCGCCAACGCCTCTGAACCTGCGCGCTCCCCTCCCTGCGTCACGGGGAGCTCCCGGTGTCTCTCGGCGTGTTTGAATCCTGGTTTGCTTTAAGGAGTGAATTTTCACCTGGTGTCAGAAACTCTAGAGTGTACCGTCTGGTTGTTTGCCCCGTTGGCCCCCGTCCCCTCGGGGTGGGTCCCGGACCCACTGAGCAGGAGGACCGTGGAGGCTGCGTTCCTGGCAGAGCTCCTGTCCTCCCTCCGTGCTGCCCCGAGACACCCCGCGCTGTCCAGCGGGCCGGGGATCGGCATCCGTCGCTGGGTTAGATCCCTCTGGATCCCCAGGCAGCGGTGTGAGGTTGCTGTTCCCCCGGATCCCCCTCTCTGTCGCACCAGCCGGTCGAGGGCTGCGCTGCAGGTTGCTGCTGGTCAGGGGCTGAGCTCTGGAGCCACCCCGCAGGGGACACACGGCCGCCTTACCGGGGCGGTGGAGAGGGGAGCAGGCAGAACACACCACTCTATCTCCCGCTCTCCACATGGACCGTTTCACCCCACAGCTGGTGTGTATGCGCTGCCGGTCTCTGTACTGGTTTTGTGGCTGATCTGTCCGTCCATCTGACCGCTCATCGGGACACTGCAGCCAGCCCTGGGTGCACGCCTTGCGCCGTGCTTTACAAAGACATCCTTCATTCAGTTTGTCCAAAAAGCGTTTTATTTAATGTGTGAACAAGTGCCCCTGGAAACAGGTGAATTCTGTGATGGTTTGCATCTTGTTCAGGAAGAACAAGGGGTGTTCAGTCTGGAGAAGAGGCGGTTGAGGGGAGATCTCGTCACTCTCTACAGCTGCTGAAAGGAGGGTGCAGGGAGGGGTGCTGGGCTCTGCTCTAAAGGAACAAGTGATGGGACAAGAGGAAACGGCCTCAAGTTGCACCAGGGGAGGTTTAGGCTGGATATTAGGAAAAATTTCTTCACTGCAAGAGTGATGAGGCATTGGAACAGGCTGCCCAGGGCAGTGGTGGAGTCACCATCCCTGGAGGGGTCAGGAACCGTGTGGATGTGGTGCTTGGGGACATGGTTGGTGGGTTGGGTGGGGTTGGGTTGGACTTGGTGATCCTTGAGGTCTTTTCCAACCTGAATGTCTCTGTGATTCGGAAGCCTGCCTGTGGGCAGTGTGTGTCCTGCGGGACCTGCCGCAGCCCTGCCGCCCAACTTCTGGGTGTGTTGGGAGTCGGGGCGCTGCCGCAGCCAGCTGCTGGGGGCTGCCTGAGAGCAGTGGGGCAGGACAGCTCAGCAATCCCACCTCGTCGGTCTCTGTTTGAACACAACTAGCTGAAAAGGAGTATTTGAACTCGGGGCTGCTGGACTCATATTCCATTTCAAAAGTGAATAAAGGAGCAAATGATGTGGAACCAGACAGGGAGTACATCGATGAGAAATGGATGAGATACGGCAGCGTGGAAAGAGTCGAGTCGGGGTGGCCAGGCAGAGAAAGGGGGAAAATACGGTGAGGAAATGGTCTGTGTGTCGCATCGGCAAGGCATCGCCTGGCGAGCCGAGTTCTGGTCTCACCACGGCACTGAACAGCACATTCCGGTTGTTGACACAGTGAATTTCGTTTCCATTTGGAAAACCTCTCCCAGTCAGAAAACCAGGCACAGGGAACTGGAAACTGTTTTCCTGTCACGTTTGCTCCCTTACAAAGTAAAGTTAACTTAGAAGAAGGATTTTCCCCACAGACGGGAAATGGTGGAAGAATATTAACTCCTCTCTGACTTTGCCACGTGCACTTGTGGTCACTGGGGGGATGGAGGCACGCGTCCGTCCCACGGTTGTGCCCGGGGAGCTGCCAGCGCAGAGTGTGCTCCTGCCTCCCGAAGTCGCTTTCCTTTTCCAGGTCTCGTATTCCCTCTTTGTTTGAGCGACTGAATATTTTTGCTATTATGCGTGATGGGAAGAAAAACACGTTTTGTACTTCTCTGTGCTTCCCGCTTTGTGGTTAAAAGGAGCTAGCCTCTGGCGGAAAGCATACAGGTTCCAGGTGGGTTTGTGGTTTGGTTTCAGAATCACCCAACACTTCGTGTTTTAAAGGGCAGCTCCAGTTTTAATTTCTGAAGATAGAAGTGCAAAAGAGTGCATTGGGTGTGCATCGTGTATTTATTACACAGGTGGTAACTGCTGTACCTCTGCTTTTTGGAAGCCACAGGTTCCCGCTCAAGGCGAAGGCGAGTGTCACGCCATTGATTTTGTACAAAACTCCCCGTTAATTTAAAGGGCAATCTCCAGAATTTACGCTTTTTGTGCTGGTTGGTGGGACAGAACTGCATGGGAGCGTCTCTGAGGCTGCTGCTTGTCCGGGGTGGGGCAGCGTGGCGGTGCTCCCCTGTGCAGAGCCCGTCGCTGCAGCCGTGGTCCGGCAGCAGGAGTTCTCGCCGGTCCCCGGCAGGCTGGGGCGGGACGTGTGCTCCCCGGAACGGCGAAGCACAGAGCTGGCTCACTCCGTTATTCGGAACCCTGCACTGTCCGCTTCTGGAAGTGCGTCCAGAAGCACCAAAGCATTTTATTAGGTTGGCGTAAATTTCATCTACTTCGTGTTACTGCTGCCCTGTTTCATTTCTTGCAACTGTAGGAAACCGTGAAATAAGGAGGTGGCAGAAACAAAACCACCATCCGCACAAACAGAGGCAAGTGCTGCCGCTCAAAACAAAGGCAATTGCAAGGCGCACGGAGCAGATGGGGTTCGCAGCCTGGTTTGCTTTTAAAATGAAAAGAAATAGAAGGTTCTCAGTCTGAAAGTTAGATAAAAGCAAGCTTAGCTATGAGGAGAGGAGCTGCCTCTTATTTCATTCCTCCTGAATTCAAGGGAACAGGGGATTTTACATTTCTCTGCAGGAACAGATTTACATCACAGATCCTGTGTGCTTCATCAAAGTCTCTGCTTAACAGAAACAATACCTACAGTCCTCTGCGTAGTCAGCTGGGGTGAAAAAGGGTAAGTGCTGGGAGCGTTTCCAGCAGGGAACTTTTCAAGCCCATATTGCTGCTTGGCCGAAGCAGAAAAAATAATGGAAGAGAAGAAATAGAAGAATTTCTGAATAAACCTCAAAGGGGTTCACACATTAGGGACAAGACAGCATATATAGAGATTTCCATAGGAACAGCTGGGCTGTTCCAGTTCCAGTATTGTCTTTGAAAACTCCCCAGGACTGTACTCGACATCACGTAGTGATGCTGGACGACTAGGAGGATGGGCAGGAGGAGGGAAGGGAGTTCTCTAGCGCTCTGCTTCAGAGCTCCAGACCTTCTGGGGGTGTAGGGTTTATCCACATTAATCACAGCCCTGAATGCGTTGGAAACTTGTTATCGATGTCAGCCAGGGAATTTAAACAGAGAGCTTAAAGAGGCGGCGGGGAGCCCTGTGCCTGGAAACTTCACCTTCGGCGCAGAGGCCCCGCAGGGTTTTGTGTTCCTGGTGCGTGCGGGTGTAAACAACTCGGGATGAATTGTGAATCAGGGTGGGGAAGCTTAGCTGAAGTCAGACGTGGAGATCATAGTCAGCAAAATGCAACAAGAGGATCCAAAAAGATGTGGAACCAGATCAGGAGTCAGGTAGAGACAGCTAGAGGCTGATCACCACGAGGTGAGTACGTGTGATGGAACGAGCTCTGTCCTGGTTCTTGAGTTCTTAGAAAGAGATACACCTGGGCAGGGGAGAGAATTAACAGTAAAACAAAACCAAAGTTGTTAAAAAGCTCCATTTAACACCAGTGTTGAAAAAGAAAAATAGTTTAAAAATGGGGGATCGTTATATTTGCAAACTGTTTGGACAGAGCACCACAAAGTGTCTGGTGAAAGTCTCTCTCAGAGCAGAAAGATGCTGTGGGGAAAAATTCAGGAATGTGAGAAACTATTTTCCCTTTTTTTTTGCTTTGGATCTGTGTAGGTGAGGAAGTAGTAATTCAGGTTCTGCTATTCAGCGGGTACTGGTGAAATTTTAGAACTAAGTTGTTGCGTGGAAAGGAATAGCTGAATAAAGTGCTTGGTTTCAGGAGAAAACAGTGTTTAGGAAAGTTAGCCAAAATTAGGAAAGTCAGGTTTAAACATGAGAGGTTTGTAAAATAAGGACAGTGTCTGAGGGGCTGAGTTAGGTTATGCTGAGCATCTAATGAACAGCTTGAATTCTATTGCTGCTAAACATGTCACAGGTGCCAAGAGAGATTTCTTCAGATGCCATCAGAAGTATGTTCCGGTGGAAGAGATGCTGGGAGGCAGCTGGTGGCTGCAACCTAGTGGTCCTGTCTCCTGGGACAGAGCTGTAGTAACACGTTCTTTCCGAGAACGTGAGGTTGGGCGTTCGACACGTTCCTCAAGACCTGTAATCTCGGAGAATCTTAGTGGCAAAGGACTTTCGGACTTAATTCGGATTATTTTCTGAAGAAGAGGATTAACGAGAGCCGTCGCTGCCAGCAGCTGTTGGCGCAGAGGAAGGCTGCCGAGCGGGGACGGCAGGGCAGCGATCCTGGGGACAGGCGGGACAGGGACAGGCTGTTCTGCGGGCGCACGGTGCCGGGCGGGCTGTCCTCGCACCCGTCCCCCCCGCGCCGGGGGCTGGCAGCCTGCGGGTGAGCAGTGTCGGGACTGGGGCCCTGCTGCCTCCTGCGCAAATGCAAACGGAAATCTTCTCACCCGTTATGCAAAAGGCAACTGCGGGAGAACTGGGAGTTGGTTTCAGCGATGGCAGAGCGGGCGAGAGGGTCTCACCGGCAGAGCAGGCGGGGACGCGTACGCCAGACAGGTGCTCTGACGTTACGCCGGGCTCTCGGTTTGCTCGGCACAGTTCCTGGAAAACCAGCGGCGATGGCTTTGCATTGCCGAGTGATACGCTTCGATAATATTTTCATGAATGATGTGAGTTCCCGGACGGGAAAATGCATTTCACGATGGACTTGGTGCAGCTAACGTGAAGCTGAGCCCAAAGCAGTGCACGTTGTGTCCAGCAGGGATCGTTTATTTTAGGGACGCAGGAGATCTTTGGGAGAATGGGAGCGTGAAGACAGGGTCTTAGTGCTGAGCTTTGCTGGTCACAGACGCTGCTCGAAGAGGTGTTTTGAAACCAAAATATCCCTTTGCCACAAATCAGCAACAGGGCGGGGGGTGCAGACCAGGGTGCTGCCGGGGGGCTGTCACGGGGGACACAGTACAGCCTGGGGAGGTCCATCCGTCCTGGAATGAGCACAGGCAGCAGCTCAGGTGGTTTGCGTTGATGTGCCGTCAGAAGATGGACCGTACGCATCCTGCCCAAGCAGGGTGCTGGGAGCGGCGCAGGGGGTCCAGCTCTCCGTCCCCCCGGCCCCTCCAGCGTCCCTGCGCCGGACAGGAGCGGGCTCCTCTGGGAGTGTTCAGGGAGAAACCATGTCCGTGTTGATGCTGTGAGTGGCTTCTCATTAGTACTTTTTCATATTTGTTCTTTATTCAGCTAACAGCTATCTCACTGCTGGGTTAGATTCCTGCTCCTGGAAGCTTGTTGGGATTAAAAGCAGAGTAACTTCTCTGAGATGCTATTGCTGTTTCCACACAGGTGGAGTTAGCACAGGTCGAAGGGGTGTTTTTCAATGCAAAGTGTGTGTCCTCTCAGATGCGTTATGGTCGCTGTACGTTGGGGAATTCAGCTCTGTAATTTCCGTGATTGTTTTCAGCGGCTGCATGGCCAAATACCGCCACACCGTCGTGAAAAATGGGCTGAAATGTTCCATTTCAATGGCAGATAGAGCGTAAAACCCACAGTGCTACCTGTCCTGTAGCTAAATGCACGGCTTGCCTTGGCTCAGAAGGTTACATTTGACTTTGTTCTTTTTGCTTGCAAATTTTATTTCTTCTACGCGGCGTGACTCGGTGAATTTCCTGTTGGTGCGTTCCCAGTGCCCGGGCGATGCGTCAGCCCTCAGAGGTACGGAGGAGCCTGAACCAGACAGATGTTCCTGTTACTCCCAAAGTAGCAAATCTTTTACCTCGCTGGTTGTTTCAAAGACAATTTGCATCCAGATGATAATAAAAAGCATTTGATTATTCTAATTTAATAAGTGTCCGATTGATTTTGGGTTTTGAGCAGCATTTCAGAAGAAAATTTCACTGTCGTAATTAGATTGTACATGTACCGCTGTCTTTTCTATCCTGCCAGAATGCACAGAGTATGTAACTGCAATCAAATGAAATATCTTAGATTTAATTGATTTGGTTGCTTATGTGCTCAGGACCTTATTTCGGCTGGCTCATGCTAGCTCTGGTCAGACTCTGCACTCCTGGCACTTCCAGCGACACACACTTCTGTTTTGATTCAGGCAGCTTACTGGAAATTGCAATTGCAACTGTTGATGAACTTTTTTAGTTACAGAGCAGCAATGAATATTTTTAGAAGAAGAATAATTCAAAGTAATAATAAATCCTAAGAAGAGGATTCAAGTCATTGGGGAAAATAATACACATCTCTAGATCAGTGGACAGAGGGAAAGTTTGAGTCTGTATGTGCTTGGATACAACGTTTTTAAAAAAAATATTGTTGAAGTAGTTACAAGCATGCAGTAACTCAGCTCACACGTCAGGAGGTGGACTCGGGAGTCTAAAGGATGTTCAGAAAGCAGGGGTGTGAGATCAGTGAAAGATGAGCTGCAGTTTTCAGCGGAGCAGTGCTAGCAGGGAGCAGCGCAGTTCACAGCTGTTTGGGGCGTTTCCAGATAAACGCGATATAAAAGCAGTTCTGTGTTGTGGAACAGAGCGTGTGTGTGTTTTGTGTGTATAACAATTGTTTTAATGTCTTTGTCCCTTTTTACTGTGAGTATGCAGAAATACGTTATAAAACATTTCGATGTGTTGTATATTTGTGGGAGCAGATGTATTCTGAAGGTTGCACTTAACCCGTAATGACAAGGCTTTGGGTCTGTGAGGACCGCAGGGTTCAGAGGAAATTCCAGATTTGTCTCTTGTCGGTATAAAGAACTTTCACTCCTAGCTTTGCGTAACAGTACGTTTTTGCTGCGTTCCGAGGCAATTATCAGAAAGGTCATCGCTATGTTTTACAATTCAATGCACGTAAATTATCACAAAGGATTGTTTCAAAACTGCTGCGAAGCATCTACCTGCATGGACAGTGTGTGTGGAATGGGGGGTAAGACACATCCGTGTGCTAAGCGAAGGCTGGATGCTGAGTTCTCCCTCGGCTCAGAATACTGCTCTCCTGCAGACTTCTGAACCAAATCTTGTTTCCAAAGAAAAAATATTTTTTTAGAAAGATGACTTGGGTAGAGCTTTTGTATCTGATTTCCCCTCTTCTGGCTGTGTGAAGAGTACCTTGGAGGGAATACCCAAAATGAAACTGTGTGTTCGCAGCATTTCGGTTTTCTTTACCAGCAACAAAAAATCCCTTCATAAGTAGACTTGTCTAAAAAGGCACATGTTCCTGGAAGGTTTCTGCTTGGGTGACCACGACTTTGTAGAAATTGAAAGGAGGAGGAAAAAAGGAGTGCTCCGGCTTGTATAAGAAATGAACCCTTGCCCAATCACTTTTTGTCTGTGAATAAGGTAACTGTTTGTGCGTGTGGAATTTGAAAGCAATAAGGGATGTGGGTCCTTTCTCTGTATTGGTTCTCAAGAGTCGATCCCGGGGTTTTTTCTTTTGGAGCGGGCCTGAAGTTGTGAGATAAAGCAGCTCAGAAAAAAAAAAATGTTCTCAAGCAGATGCCTTTAAGAGACAGAAATCATGAATTTCTTGAATTGCAACCACTCTGGGGGTGGCTACAATGACTTTTTGACAGTGACAGTAACTCTGCCTTGTCTTTTGGAGCCCTTCTTTGGCCCATTCACTCTGGAAAGCTGCTTAAGCGCACTTAAGCGCATTAGCATTTGGATGCTCGGGGACCGTATTGACCCTCATTTGGAAAGTTTAAATGAGTGAAAGATGGAGCGATTTGTTAGGGCTTTAGAAACCAGCTTTAGAGAGCGGCGGGTTTTCCGCTTTGGTTTGTTCGGGTGCTTGTTCTAATCTGGTGCGCTGTTTAAAGGCGACCAGACTGATTTGTGACACATGAGCCCAAAGCGCTATTTTTTGGGGCTTGACCCGATTAGCTGGTCTGTGCTCTGAATTTCAATAGCCGGCGCTGGAGGGAGCGCTCGCTGGGAATGGCTCGCTGGTGGATTACCTCACCCGTGTCCCGCACGGACACAGATGGCAGAACAGCGATTGCGTCTCCAAACAGACTCAACGGATCCTGCGGTACGCGCGGGTGCGAGGGAGAAGTTGGTGGGACTGTGCTTAAAATAAGCGGTTCCCTGGTGTGCTGTGCCTCCTCCCTCCCCGGCAGAGTCGGGTCTAACTCCCTGCTGCCAGCGTCTTCCCTCTCTTCTCCCAAGCCTTGCAAAAACCCGTGAAATTCTGCAGAGCAGATGAAGGTCTGAAAGGTCAGCCTACGTCTGTGGGGCCAGGACTCCTTTCTGCAGTGAAAACTCTGGTTTCACAGACACCTTTGGCCGCGTTGGTGCCCGGAGCGTGCGCGGGGCGTTAGGATAGACCCAGTGAGGTGTTTGTAACCTGCAGACCTGTCACTGCTTTGTGAGGGGAGGGAAACGGGCCAGAAGATGTTGTCAGGAAAGGCCATCGTCATTTATTCAGTAAGATGGGCAGTCGCCACCCGTTCAGTTCACGTGCTTGAATTTTAAAAATCAGATGTTTTTTATTTTTACTGAATCACACTCAGGCCATCCTTTAAAAATGAAATTGTTTAGCTTGTCGCTTTTTGTTTGTACTGTGGCAACACACGGGGACCTCTGTCAGGGATCATTTTTTAATGTCTTTCTATCAAATGGGGCCAAAGAGTCCATTGACAAATTGTTTCCGTTCTAGCACTGGTAACCGCAGCTGAGATCTGAAATATTTGGCAGCAGGTGGGTTTTTGTTTAAATGCATGTTTGGCATGTATTCCTTCCTTCAGAGGAAGTTCAGACCGGGGAGCTGCGGAGCGCGCAGGCGGCGAGTCTGATGGTTCTGCGCCTCTGCTGAGGAGTGACGACAGGAGTGTTGCTGTTCGGGGCAGAAAGCCGCCTGCAGGAGGATGTGCCGTTCTGTTACCCTGTTAGCACAGAACATACTGATTTTATAGGTGAATGTTATGCAAAGTGAAAATCTGTTGTCTGACCGTTACGGAAAGGAATGGAGCAGGGAACTCGCCTCTTTGCCTCTTCTTGGCTGAATTATTTTCTTTAGCAGGCTTTTGTTCAGAACCTCCAGCAAAATAAGCTTTTATCCAGGATCGTCTTTGCCCGCATCCTTACCCCGGGCTGTGCGTGGATCCGTCAGCAGCCTGTGCCACAGTTACCGTGTAGCCTGCTTCTGCATTTCAAACCACTTAACGGGCTTAAAGCTTCACTGAGAGTATAGTTCAGGGAATTTAAATGATGTTTTCAAGTTAGATGTGTGCCTCACTGCTTTGCTGAAAGCTCCAGAGTTTCACCCGTTGCGGAGCCGCCGAGCAAGCCCTGTGAACAGCCCGTGTGTCCCTCCCTGGGTCGGCCGGGCTGCCACTGAAACTGTCCCCGCAGCCCAGCGGCACGTGAGCCCAGCCCTGGCGCTTCCTCGGAAATTCACGCCTCTGTGCCGGAGCAAGGGTCCGATTATAGCGTGCTTTAGACACCCGGTCCTCCGGTTACCTGGAGATGTGAAGTTGTCTCTTCAAAGGATGCTGAGGGGCATTCCGGTGAACGGTGGGACTGCTGCCAGGCTGTGCCGGCGGCGCGCAGGCTTCTGCGTTGCCCTCGGAACGTGAATTTGCAGAGGAGAGGCTTTTGCAGACGAGAGTGAACTTGCAGAACTGTGTGCCGGTGTAGTGACCAGCTTTCGGGAAGGCAGCGCAGGAACCGGCAGGGCTGTGGGGCCGTTCGCTGCAGGACGCGGCTTCCGGGGGCGTTCACAGGGAACGTGCGACGCAGCGTGGGAGCGTGGAGGAGCCCGCGTGCGCGGCAGAGAGTTCAACGGGTGTGTGCTGATCTGAGTGACGGGTTCGTAATACCGCCGCTTTCTCTCCAAACAGTAATTCCGTTTGTTGTTTTGAATCCACCACGAGTGGAGGTGGCTTAAATTGGCCACGCTCTGTGTTTTGACCTACAGCAAACCCTGTTTTCGGGTGGGCGGTGAAGATCCGTAGGTTGATAAAGTTCAGTTGAACGTGGCCGTGTGTCCCATATAAACTCGTTTCCCTTTCTCCCTTTGTGTTTTTTCAGACACTATGTGCAAAGGCTACAATGCAGACTATCCGGGCAGCTGACACCAATGAAGTAGTCAAGCTAATATTTCGTGAATCTGATAATGACCGAAAGGTAAACAGCCTCCTGCCCTCTGTACCCCTGTGTCAATAGAAACGTCGTTGAGTGTTCACTTTCTTTTCTACAAAGCGTGGATATAGTTGTTTCCAACTGGTAATTTGAAGGGAGGGGAGGGATATAGGTTGTCACACCTAATGCTCAGTTAATTGGATCTCTCTAAGTGATTGCCAGTCAGCTACACGGGCAAGCTGACAAGGAGCTTTGGGCGTGTAGGAACGTCGAGCAGCTTTAAAGGGACGCGTGTCTCGGAAACGGTCGCTTCCAACAGCAGCGTGCCAGGTGGCTGAGTCCAAGAGCTTTGCTGACCTCTCTCCTCTGTGTTTTTTTAGGTTATGCTGCAATTAGAAAAGAAGCTGTTTGACTACTTTAATCAAGATGTATTTAGAGATAACAATGGCACTGCGGTAAGTTCATTGCTGGTCGCTTTTGAAGGAATTAGTTGGAAACTCGCATACAGATTGTCTTTCTCTACCAGCCCTTCAGCAGCCCTCTTGTCTGCAGAATGACAAGAGATAATTCGTCTAACGCAGTAACTGCTCCAAATTTCCTCCTCGCTTAGCCAGTTGTTTTGAGTACAGCTTCTCAACTTTGGCATCTGTTTACCTTCTTTTTAATAGAAAAAAATTGTAAATTGAATATACATGACAGTTCACTTTTCTTCTCTGCCCTCTGGTCTGCATCCTGTTTCTCTGCTGGCTCTTCACTGTGCACCACAGTGACGTAGGAAAAGCCCTTAATGCAAAGCTGTTCTGAAAATACCTGTGTCTCCTGAGTGTGAAAATAGTAATAGAAACGTGTGAACAAGCTGAACGGAAAGCTCGAACCCGGCAGCAGACTGGCACTGTCTGGGCAATCGTAGTGGGCTTCCTAAGAGGAGAAAGCAGACCGGGAACACTAACGTTCCGGTTTGTAATGAGGACTATGATTTTTCTGTGGAGGATGGCTTTATATCTTCTTTAAGGAGATTTTATTTCAAAACGTAGCCACTTCATTTTGGAAAACCTCTTTATCACTGCTTGCGGCTTTCTCAGTTTCATCTGTGGTTCCTAGGAATTATGTATTTAAAGGAAAAATGTTGACCCTCCGAAACAGAAACCCCAAACAGTTGCACACAGGTAAAAATGGTGAATGCGCGTATTGCGTGCCGGAGCCTTTTTGTGGATGTCCTGGGCCAGACCCTCTGCTTGTGGAAATTGTCCCGGCTTCACTCACGGCAGCAGAGCTGCGATAGCTCCTGTCAGATCGTGACCTGCCTGCGCGTGGGTGAGCTAACAGCTCTCGTGGTGAATATCCTGTAAACAGCCTGCACGAGACAAAGAAAACCTTCAGAAAACTTTGTGTGTTCTGCGGAAGCTGTGCGTGTCGCAGCCGTCTGTGCAGGCTGGCAGGCGAGCCACAGTTCCCCTTCTTTACCCAGTTGCTCCCCAGGGTGACTGAACGTTGCCTTCCCTCCTCGTGCCCAGCACACAAGAAGGCCAGGGGTTCATCTTCTGTGTCCCAGCTCTTCAGAGCCCCTCCGTGTTGGCCCCAGTCCCCCTCTGGGTTTCGCCGCGCTCTCCGTCGGTTCCCGGCGTGTGTTGGTGCTGCGCGCAGGATGGGGCGTGCGCAGGGTCCGCGACTGCTGCCTGAGGCTTGTTCTCTGGCCGTTCAGAGGGAACCCGGTGGGTTGGAGGGCTCCCTGCGAGGATCCAGGGCAAGGAGGGCGGCTGAAGCACTGCTACCCTCTGTGGCGGCGGGTTAACTTACAGCTGGGAGGTTAATTCCATGTCAGAATCTGAGATCTCACTCGTTTCTTGAGGTGAGAAGAGTTTGAAGATCTGTTTCTCCTTTCAGCATCCGCTGGCGTCCGTCCCGTCCGTTGGGACTGCTGTCCCCCTCCCAGCACATCTCGTGTGGCGTGTGTGCTCTCCACGAGAAGTACCTGTGTGGGCAGCGTACCTTGAAAACACGCTCACTGTCACGTCAGTTGCTTTGGGGATTGTTTTTTCTTACATTTACAAGGTGAATGCGTCCTTGGGAAGTACGTGATGTTTCTTTCACTGATATTTGCAGGTTTGGGGACATTTAATTCAAAGGGATAACACTAGTCCCAATTCCTGTTTCCATACTAATCCCATTCCTGTCCCAGATTTTCCTCTACATGTATTATTATAATAATTTTTTTTAGCTTTTTTTGAAACAACTCGAATCTGTGTGATTTTTATTTTTTCCCAGTACATTCCTGAGGCTGAGCACAGCTGTTCTTGTTGCTGCCGTTTACCACGTCCTAGCGGTATTTCAGGCGGCTGCTGGTTGGTTTTCCATAGGTGGGCACGGCGTGTGAAGGCAAAGGCAGGGTCCCGCTTAAGCACATTCCATTTCAAAATCAGCAGTCATTCCATTCATGCGTCAAGAAGCGCGAAATCTTCCAGATCAAACGTGGAAGGAAAAGATAAACGATATAATGAGCCATTGGAGATAATCTAATCTTCATGGTCTAGTTAAACACGCAGCACCATGATCACTAAAAACAAACTACCTATCTAAAAGGATAAATGTCTCTGTGCCAAATTCAACCCAAAAAATCCATCGCATCCTTCATCAACCACTGGTCTTGTACCAGCCTGACAGAAATTTAATTCAAGCTGGCTCCTGAAAATAATTATTGTATTTTAAGAGTAGTAATCATTGGTCGGGACATGATTGAATGTGTCCATGCCTATTGACTTTTTCTATGATTTATAGCTTTGTTTAGTCGATATTCCCATCGAAATTGTATAATTAATTATAAGTGGGGCTGTCAGGTCTGCAGGATGGAGTGCCCTGATGAGTATTTGGGAAGATTAAATTTTCCTTAGCTGTACCAGTGCAAGGCTTGGGAATTTTCACAGCACTGTGGCTGTTGGATAAAGATGTTTTCTGTGTGTTTAGCAACTGCTTTAGCTCAAAATCCATTGATTTTTCTGAGGGTATTTTTTTTTATTAGTGTGGTGTCTCTTCAGTAACATTGGAATGTGTACAGATGTGACAAGACCTGACAAATATTTATTATCAACAGGCTACTTTATCATTGTCGACACGCAGTTATTCCTTCTTTCTTACATTGCAATCAACAGAAGGGATCTTAAGGTATATTTGTAAAAATGAGTATTTTTTATGAAAAAATGGATATAGGTACGAATTACCTGTTCAACAAACATTCAGTTTGAAAAGCATGCAGTAATCTGTCAGGTCTAATTTTTCCAAACTAATCTGTAGCTTGCCCAGGTTACCTGCAGCTTGTTCCAAAGCTAGCTTAGCAGTTACCTGTGTTTATTCCCTCAAAGAGCAGTGACAGCTCTGTGTCGTTTTATTTCAGAAAGGAACACCCAGATTTGTCGAGCTGTGTAGTGGCAGGAAAAAGAGAAAACCTGTTTGAGAATAGCTGCAGCACTAATGTGAAACTGTCTGAGTGCCTAACTCGTGTGTTCTGATCGTCCCTCGAAGTCCCAGCACGTCCGACGGCCCCGGTGCCGTTCCCAGAGCTGCGCGTCTGCGTGCTGCGGGGAGGGTGGGACGAGAGGAGGTGCAGCGTCTACAGTTTCGCCTCCGTGTCAGACAGACTCCAGTTTACCGTGTTGCTTTTGAATTAGAAACAGCTTAGCTAGCCCCTCTGACCGTGGCCGGCCGTGCTGCGCAGCACCCTTGTGCCCGCGGAGGGTGGGCAGAGAGCAGACGAGGCTTCGCCCATCCGAAGGGGCGGCTTGCACCCTTCAAAGGCGACAGACCCAGCCGGGAGCCGTGACCCTACCCCAGCCACCTCTCTCGTGCTCCTCACCCAACAAAGACCCCGAGGAGTCCCCGCGCGAGGAGGGGCTCGGGGAGTGCCCAGGCTTCCCGCGCGGGTCTGCAGCGCTCGCCGCTCTTCTGGCCTTAGGCTGGCCCACCAGTTCTTACTGACGGCACGTGCCAGCTCTCAGGGGATGAAAATCAGCAGGCAGGTGCTTTCAGGAGACTAGCAGTGTGCAGGAAGTTCTTGCCTCAGTCTACAGATTCACCTTTTTTTTTCCAAGTTCCATAATGATTTATGATAAATCGGGCTGTACGTGTTCTTTTCAAAATACCTTGTGTTTGGGAGTTCCCTGTTCATTTCAAAACAATCAAAAGCGAGCCAGGGATAATTATTTAATGAAAAAATTATAATCATGTTATTGATTTGTACAAAAGAACCACAAGCTAAATGCTACTTCTTAGCAGTCAGTTAAATACATACATAGTAAGAGTTTAAAACTCTTAATGACTACAGAGGAATGATTTAATCATTAGGAGTCATTTTATAATCGTTAACCACAATCAGAAATGAGGAATGGTGCATCCATTCCTGTCCTTCAAATGAACCACATTAAAGAGTCAATCCCGACAGAAACTGATGCTCTGTCCTGAAGATTCTGACCACAATGGTGTAATAAAAGTAATCAGTGGATTAATTGTCTTAAGAGTCGAGCCCAAGGTTATTTATTCCTACTGAAACCACAGTCTCTCTTGCCCACTGATGTTCTGGAAACTGGTGACGGGTACGTAGCTGTGCTGGCGCTGGCCATCCCCGCATCCTGCCCGGGGCAGCGCTGGCCCCGCTCTCGCAGAGGCGTCCCGCAGAGATGTCCCTCGGCAGTCCCCGCTCGGGGTGATGTCCCTCGTCCCTCGGCAGTCCCCGCTCGGGGTGATGTCCCTCGTCCCTCGGCAGTCCCCGCTCGGGGTGATGTCCCTTGTCCCTCGGCAGTCCCCTCTCGGGGTGATGTCCCTCATCCCTCAGCAGTCCCCACTCGGGGTGATGTCCCTTGTCCCCTGGCAGTCCCCACTCGGGGTGATGTCCCTTGTCCCTCGGCAGTCCCCGCTCAGGGTGATGTCCCTCGTCCCTCGGCAATCCCCGCTCGGGGCGATGTCCCTTGTCCCTCGCCAGTCCCCGCTCAGGGTGATGTCCCTTGTCCCTTGGCAGTCCCCGCCCTGGGTGATGTCCCTTGTCCCTCGGCAGTCCCCTCTCGGGGTGATGTCCCTCGTCCCTCAGCAGTCCCCACTCGGAGTGATGTCCCTTGTCCCCTGGCAGTCCCCACTCGGGGTGATGTCCCTTGTCCCCTGGCAGTCCCCACTCGGGGTGTGCCCTGGGCTCTGCTCTGAGACCGAGGGTGCTGGCCGCACAGCAGCTCCTGGGCAGTCAGAGGGTTCAGAGACAACTGTTGTTGTCAGCAGCGTTAACTCCAGCGCTGGTTGTGCAGAAAAGCCCGATGATCTCCAGCCTCATGGATCCACGCGTGGGATGGAAGTGGCTCCATTTCACGTTCTGTTGTAATGGAAAAAAGTAAGCGAAGAGCTTCCCGTTGCTATCGGCGGTCCTTCAGCAGCCCTCTTGCTGCAGAGAACAGTGGACCCCTACAGAGACACGTTCTTGCTCAGTTTCTGTGTTTTGAACAGTGAAGTCAGCCTTGGAGGGTAGATTCACGTTACTCTGTGTCTCTTTAGCTTCAACGGATATGGCATGAAAAGAAAATTATAATGTGCTGTGAAAATGGATTGAGTTGTAAAGGTCTTGTTCTCCCTCTGCCAGGTAATGATTTAAAGTGATCTGTTATCATGCTAATTAACTGAGAGGTGTTATTGCAAACAGCTCAGGCAAACACACTTCTAAATGAGGAGTCATTTATTTGTGGTTTTTTTAATATTCCCGGGAAATCCTGAAATGACATGCAAATTGAGAAGAAAGGTTTAGTCCATGAGGGACCTTTATTAAGCTTTTTGTGAGAAGACGTGTGCTCGTGGAGGTTAAGGATCTGGCATCACTGAAAATGTATTAATCAACAGACAAGATATAGCACAATGCACCCTTCCCAACGGCCTTGGCTCTGACCCTTTTAAAGATAATGGGAATACTGTCCACTAGGAACTAGATTAGGACGATCAAGTGCATTTCATCAGGGTTTGACTTGAACCATGATCCCGGAGGTGAAAAGGCAGAGGTTTATCCACTGAGCCAACCAGCCCCTGTCCAGATAAAATCTTGAATATGATGTATAAGGGCAAATTAGGAGAGAGGAAGGAAATTGATTGCCTAGGACCACTGTTACCCAGGACTGGTCGGAAGGAAGTCCTGTGCATCCTGACACTGCCTCTTTTATTTCAGGTGCTCATCTGAGACGCCTGATTTCCATGATGTAGGAAGAGGCCTTTGTGCTCTGTTCCTTTACTCAAAACCAGTATTCCCATGCTTGGAATTGCGTTTGCGTAAGTTAGTGGTTAGTGGATATGCTCTTGGATAAACTGCAAAAGGAGCAATGACAGAGGCGGGAAATATTACCAATAAATTGTTCTGCTGGCAAACGTAACTGTAAAGCCGGGGTGCAGGCAGAAGCCAGTCCAGATGTGCTGGGTCAGCCCGTATCACGCAGTTACAGATATCATTTCCTGACCTTTTGTTCCCCTGCCCTGTTCTGCACAGCCGCTGTGAGTCCCAGGACCGGTTCGGGTGTACTGTGCTGTGTTTATTTTTCGGGCACTGGGGTTGTTTAAGGTGGTCTAAGGAGGAGGTCCAGCGTCGGGATCTGCACTCTGACCCAGCCTGCAGTCAGTACCATCTGCTAACGTGCTTTGCTGTAAGGTTCCAAAAAAGGCGATTTGCCTGAAAGCAGTTTTGCAGAGTCCCGTTTATTTACACCAGGGCAAGCGCAGGAACCCCAGGAGAGTGAGTGGCAAAATCCACTTTTCACCCTAGGAGGCAGGCAGCGCGCGTTGGGACTTTGTCCGGCTGGGGAGGGCACGGGGAAGTGGTGCTCGCCGAGAGGTCCCGCGGCTCTCGCGGAGGAGCAAGCAGCGCCGGTCGGAGAAGCCGGGCGGAGGGAGGGCTGCTGGGAGCTGTGCTCTCTGTTGGGAAGCTGTGGGCCATCGCGCTGTGTCTCGCGCTGCGGGCTCTTCTCGGGCACTGTGGAGCGGGGGGGACGGGACGCGAGGGGCTCCTGCAGAGCAGCGTTCCCGCCGGGAGCCCCGGGGATGCGAGGGGCGCTGGTGCTGGCAGTGCGGGTGGCTGCTGCCGCATGAGTGAGTCTGTACTTAACCTGGTCCACTGCTTTTAGCTTCTCAGCTAGCCAGTTTATTCTTTATGTGTGCTTAAGTTTAGTCTGCTTGTTGAGAAATAATTACCTGGGTAGTACAACAGGATCTGATGGTTTTTTCCAAGTAGCAAAGGTGAGAGCTGGGTTCTGGGCTGCGTGTTGCGGATCAGAGGGTGGCCGAGGCCGGGGGAGCTGCCCGCAGGGTGTTCAACCTCCAGCGTATCCGTAGGGGGACTTGCAGCCTGGAGTCCACGGACTTGCATTGAAAGGATCCACACGGGGCAGCCGGGAAAGCCGAGATGATGCAAATGCAAAATGCAAGTGTGTGAAACGTCCGGAAGGGCTGGAGCCTCCACTGGGAACATGCAAGGGGTTCGGAACTGGAAAAACTGGAAAGCGCTGATTTATCAGGTGTGTGTGGGTACGACAGAGACCGTGAGGCACTAAGCATCTTTCAGAATGAGAAACGCGGTGGCGCGGGAACTCAGAGAAGCGTTTGTCAGACCCCGCTGCTGGCTGAGCGCCCCAGCCCCTGTGCAGGGTGCTGTGCTCCCCCCGTGGGGACAGTGGGGACAGTGGGGACGGCACCGCTGCCGCTGGGTCACCCTGCATTCTCACCGGGAAGGGACCTGTGTCTCTGGTCCCCGGTGCTGGGCTGGGCAGCTGAGGAGTGTGGGAAAGTGGGAAATGGAGCAAGGAGATGGAAAAGGAGCCCGAACGAGACAGGGCCAGCAGCAGGCTGCAGTAGTTACTCCAGAGATCAATAGACATCAAGGGAAAGTGTGGCTCTTTCTGGGCGTTTTAAGCAACCTGAATATTTCCATAAATACTGGTTTTAAATGCGTTTTCCAGAGCAGTTTTCTGAAAAAGTCGGAATACTTATTAGAAAATGTTTGTGTCCTTCAAACCATTGGCATGTCCCCCGAGAGAGAGGCACGTTGTCGAAACACGAACAAACCAGCGTTTTCCTGGGGAGCTGCCGCTGAAACCGAGGTTTTCTGAATCAGCACAGGCACAGGGAGCCTTCAGTGCCGCAGTCTGACGCTGCCCGAGCCTGGCTCGTCTAGCGCTGATCAAAGTGTAGGTGGTGCGGTTTTCCTGTGTGCCGTACCCACGTCTCCGCAGGAGTTCGTGATTCGACGGCACTGCCGTGCAGGGTGTAGAGACACGTTCTCAGAAGGATGCAGAGATACAGAGAGACAGAGGCAGTGTAACTGGTACGTTGATATTCGGTAATTCTGGCTTTTCTCTGTGAAACGGGATTTCAAAGAATGGCTTCGTGAGAAAGAAAATGAAGATTCAAAATCTATAGTGATGGGTCAGTTCACAGACTCTTGGCTGGAGAAAGCAGCAGCTTTAAAGTGATGCCAGGGCAGAGCTGTGTGTGACATTGCCACGGGCAAGGGCGAGGGGTCAGCATTTCCACAGACCTTCATCTGAAGTCAGTAGACTGCTGAGTCAGTTTCTAAATGTTTTTCTTTGGCTGGAAAGCTGGATAAAGTTACTGTATTTACAAAAAAGCTGTGTGCTGTACGAGGCTGGCAGAGGAGGTTGCAGTGACCAGTGTCCACACAGTTTAATTCTCTCAGGTCATTTCTCTGTGCTCATCTCCTCCTTTTGGTCTGAAACTTCATTTCCCTTTCACAGCTGTGAATTCTCCGGTGGGCGCTGCAGATGGTGTGATGAATGCTGCTAATATCACCTCCTGCTCTGCCCGTGCTCTGACTTTGGTCTCTAGGTCTGGATGAGTGATTGCCGCTGTTCTCCTCCAGCGGCTGGATTAAGTTGCCCTGTGCGGAGGGTTCACACGCGCGTGATCTCACCCGGGGTGGCCGCGGACGCTGACCTTTTCGCGTGCCCCATGGCTTTAAACTGGAGCAACCGACGTTGCCTCGCCTTCTGCAGCAGGAGGCGGTGGGCCCGCGGCTGATCCAGGCAGCAGCCCCGGATGGAACGGGGCACGTCCTTCACTGCGGGCACAGCCGTCCTGCGATTCCGAGCAGAGAGCGTCCTCGGTGGCCAACCAGCTCCCGCCCAGCCTGCGGAGCCCGAGTGTGCAGGCTGACTGCAGCACCAGGCTCGGGAAGTTTGATAAACTGAAACACGTAACTTCAGACTGCAAGGTCCTGTCAATAAATCCGATCTGTTTGTAAAAGTCACGCTCTGCCCGATGGTTCTTCCTCCCGGCCGCGGGGCAGCGTGTGCGGCTGCGCTCCCCGGGTGCATCGTCCCTCGCGGGTGAGGATGACGGGGGATGTGTTGCTCTTTTCTTGGATGGTGTTTTCGTTTGGAAGATGTTAGTCAACCTTTCACATTGGGCTGGTCGCTGCACATTTTGGAGCAAATATCTTTTGTAACATCAGCAGCTCGCTGGTTACAGCAGATAAAGCGCAGGACCTGCATCGCCCCTGCTGTCCTTTAGGTTTAGTACGTGGGTGAAATGGAGCTGGGGAAAAACTCTCTTCTGACCTGCCGGTGGCACAGGGTTCTGGAATTAACTTCCAGCCACAGCACTTCAGAATCTCGGTGTAATTGCTCAAATTACCCCCGCACGTCATGTAACACCTTAAACTTAAGGCTGATCTTATAATGAGTAAATTAAATAGAACAATATATTGATTTTCAGGCTTTGAACTCAATTTCTTTGTCATTTTTAAGGCATTTAGAGTGGCAGACATCCTGATGTTTGCTGTTCCAGCGGTGACATTGTTCACAGCGCGGTCTGGAGCTGAGGGAGCAGTTTGTGCTGAGAAGTGCCGTGAACAGGGTACTCCAGGTGTTTCTGTTTAAATGCAGTGCTGTGTGTTTGTAAAGACATTACGCTGTGAGATTCTGACTGCTCCTCGGTATCGTCTGCCCCACGTTAATTTTCTTTCGTTTTCTGTAGTGCCAGGGAGGTCCGGACACCCATGGACCTGCCGTAGAGCCGATGCGGTTAAACGTGCCCGTGTCGGCTCCCCTTCCTTCTCTAAGTCATGTTGAGGGAGAGTGACAGTTGTAACTGTTAGTGACAGGACGGAGTGAACGCCTTGGGTTTTCACCAATAATCTTGGATTTTGAGATTACAGGCTTAAATGAGAACCCATGTGCTTTTAACACCAAAAAGAAGTAATAGCTGAAATACGCTCTTCTACTGAAAAATCACCTGGAGTCCTCTCAAAATAGAGAAAAGCCGTTGGGTGCGTTCACGCCGGGCAGTCCTGAACACCCGAATAGCAGGTGAGTGCCCTTCGTCAGAGCGGGCAGGCGTCTGTCTGCGTGGCTTGGGGACAGATTGGACAGAACGGGACAGACACGGCAACAGTCACTGAATATCTAGGAAAAAAATAATTTGTTAAAATTAAATAATAATTTAAAATACAGCATGAAGTAAAAGTTTGTGCGAGTAATCCGGTGAAATACGTAACTGCTGTACCCGTGAGGATGGATCGTCCGCAGCGAGCATTCCCCAGATATTTCTTCCAGGCACCTGGCTGGGCTTTGACCTCCGGCTGGGTCATCCTGGGGTTTTGGCTTTGTCACTTCGGGTGGCAGCCGTCCCTCTACCCTGGAGGCTTGGGGAGCTGATAGCGCAGCACACAATGCGGTCGTGTTCCTGTTATCTGTCCTCTCGTCACCAGTGTCAGCGGCTCGTCTGCGGGGCACACACACAGCCACACAAGCAGCGGCCGCAAGCAAACGCGTCAGAAACTTCTTTGGATGGTAGTGCAGAGCTGAATGCTCAGTCCTTCAGACCTGGCCTTCCTTTCGTTTGCAGATACCATCACAGCAGGAACAATCTGAATGTATAAAATTTTGCAAGTGTGACTGGTGTCAGAGCACAATGCGTCTCTTTGCGGTGGCCAGCCCTTGGCACGCCCATGAGTAGTTTACACCATTGTGTTCTGGGCAGCATTGTTCTTTATTCAGTCCGGACTCCAGAAATAGCCCTTTTCCTCCTGACGATCCGCTCCCTGCTCTGGTCTGTGTCCGTGGCAGCAGTAGGAAAGACGTATTTGCGCTGTATGGAGAGACCCGGATTTCCAAGGAAGTTTTAACGGGGGCTGGCAGATGTTTCCCTGTGCTAGAGTCACGCTGGGCAGAGAACGTCCTCAAAGTGGGGACAGGGGAGCAGGGCAGGGCTGGTGACGTTTGTTTTCACGGCCAGTTTGCGTGCCTGTATCGTGGCCACACGTCTCTGTACCTGCTTAAAGACCGCCTCGCAGTCCGGCAACGCGCACGATAAACCGTGTTTCCACGCGGTACGTGAGATGGCTCCCGTAGGAGCACGGGCTGCACCTTCCCAGCGATTTTAGGATCGAGCGCATCATTGGACACATCCTGTGAGTTTCCACACAGTTGTTTGTAAATATTTCTCCAAACATCTTGGATACCGGGGCTTTTGATCAGGTGTTAAGACACGTACAAGCTACCTGCCGTCATCGTGTGGCAGAATCTGCCCCCGCGCACCCTCGCAGGGTTTGGTGTCGGACGCACCCAGACAGGGAACGTCCCCGTCACCGGGCATCCTCCTGTACCGGTGTGTGCGTGGAGCAGCGCGGCACCCGGGAACTGCGGAGATGGGTGGGCCGTGGAGAGGCGGCTCGTCAGCCGTGCAGGTGGCTCAGGTAGCTGCTGCTCACTCAGATAATTAATGTGTACAAGTAGCTGCTAATTGCACGTTTCAGGAATGATTTATGAGGTGGCAGGGGGGAAAGAGGGACACAGTGTAATTTCTTTGGGAACCTCTGCCGTCCATACAATGGTATCAGCACAGCTGTGAGATGGGACATGATTAATGAACGGTGGGCAAACAGGCTGCGCTGCTGCTGGGGGGACACTGTGTGGATGGCACGCTTGTCAGGGCTGAAAGTGGCACTTAGAGCCAGCCCGGCAACGGTGCACGTTATCAGCTTTTTGTCTTTTACCCTGCTCATTCACTGGGACGTCGGGCTTCTCGGCAGCCATGGTTCTGCAATAAGGTCTTTTATGTCCATCAGAACAATTATTGGTTTGATGCGGGCGATTGTCATTGACTTGTTACGGGCGGGTTTGTGTTTATGGGCAAAGAGTGCAGATACTCATTGTCTCTGTAGAGGTCTGGGGGAAAACAAATTTGGCAAGGACTAATATTTATACGGGACATTAAATCTAGACTCATGAACATCTCTGTTAAATATCTGCTCCTATATCTTCCTGCTGCCTGGGAACACATTTTCCTATTGTCACGTTTCCCTCTCTCTGCTATCTGACGGGCACCGCCCAGAATAGGTGTGCAGCAGCACCGCTTGTCTTTGCTTAGGAAGAGTGATGTGCACATCCTTGTGTTTATTGTTCCTTCTTATCTGAGCTGAAGATAATGCACAGTAATATGATACTTTTTGCTGGGATTTTTGTGGGCTGACCAGCGTATCAGTTTGCTGAACTTTTTAATGCTACTTGGTTTATCTTTGAAAAGATTGCTAATAAAATTTGAAAAAATTTAGCCATCCTGAAATAGTAAGTGTACATACAGGTCACTGCATTACGTGTTTCACTGGGGTGAAAAGGAACATTTTGAACACTTTTCTCAATGAACTGTTTATGTATCGAATCAGTACTGAGTGTTTTGTGTGTTTTAAAAACTGCTATAAGAGGGATGTACCTCAAGCTGTGTAATCAAAGTCTCTGTTTGTTTCCTTTTATATAATGTAGTATTTTTAGATTGCTTCAGTTCAACATTAAAGAGTGAATACATTTATTTCTGTCTTTTGTAGCTTTTAGAATTTGACAGAGAGCTGTCAGTCTTTAAAGACAGATTGTATGAACTGGACATCTCATTTCCTCCCAGGTAAGATTCATATATAATCCATTTATTTAACTAGCTAGCTAAAACAGAACTGTTACCGCAGGGAAAGTGTGAGTGTTCCCGTACATGCTGTGGAAATGATGACGACCTTCGTTCCTTTCATAAATGTTCTTTCTTCCCACTCCCCTCCGTGGCCGTACGAGCGGTGATGCTGCGGTCCGCACGCCGGCAGTGCTCCATAGCTCGTCCTTGGGGTCCAGCTCGCCTCCTCTCTTAGAGCTGCTCCTAAAGCAGACCTGCCGTGACTGTGCTGAGGGATGTGCAGCTGCTCTCAAGCGCCGGGCACAGACAGCCTGCTGGAGCGCTTCACTGCGGCCACAGGGGCGGTCTCTGGCTCGGGCTGTGGGAAGCTGCGAGCGATGGCGCTCGCCGGGAACAGACTGGGCGTGGGGCGCAGAGCCGAGTGCCGGCGCTCGCGGGGGGTCCCAGGGGATGTCGGGAAAGGGGACGGGAACTTTGATTCTGCTTTTTCAGTTTCAGTGAACATCTCATACAACTGCTAAGACTATTGGAATAACCCAGATTTTTTGGTACGCATCCGTGGTTTTGATCAGCTGTATCCCTTTGGTGAATTTCAGCCGTGAATAGACAAGTATTGCTGTCGTACAAAACAAAGATTTTTGCGAATGGCAGTCCTGTCCAGGTGAAATCTGTGGAAAATTTGGTACAGTTTTAAACATGTGTGGCCCCTTTCCAAGAAGGAAGAAGTCAGATCTCACAGTTGCTTTTAAGGGAAGGAATTACTGTATACTTTTAATATACTTTCTTTCAATAGATACAATGATCTTAAATACTGCTATTCTGTCCTTTATGGACAGACAGAAAGGTCTGATGTGTTGGCATACGCTAAGAAAAAATTTGGGAAGCTTGCCTTTTTGTTATCGTAATCTCATTATTTCTCACCAGCCAGCTGCGATTCTGATTGTATTGATCCCTCGGGACAATGGAAGTATGCATGGAGAGGTTAGCGCTGCTCTAAATTGTTCTTATTGATTGAGTATGATAACAGAAGAGCGGCAGTGTGTACATCTCAGAGTATTCCATTAGTTGTGTACCTGCTCCGGGTAGAGGGAGGCGAGGGGAAGGAGGGATGTATTTTCACCCGAAATGCTCTTCTTGACTTCTCCAGCGTGAGTGCTTTCAGCCAGAACGAGGTTTGGTGAAAAAGCGATGCTGCATGGATGGTTTGCAGGTTCTTCAGACCTTCCTGTCAGCACGGTTTGGTGTCAAGCAAAGATCAGGAGCTTGGTGTGAGCAGTCTTTGTATCCAGGTGGTACTTTTGGTCTGTCCGTGGACATCTGGACAAGGTTAAACCCTTGAAAAATTTGTTTTCACAAATATGTCTAAATCTCCCTTGAGGTTTCTGTTATTGTTCCAGTGGTTGAGTTTCTTGCAAATCGCAGCTAGACTGGACACAGCCCAGGATTTTCCGTGCGGCTGCCAAGGGCCCTGTGAGGTTGTGGGCAAGCAGCACAAGAGCCTTCCTCGCCCTTACATCCCGCTGGAGCACGGGGCACGGGGAAACCTCTGTGGACCAAATACCAAAACCAGAACCGAAACTCTGCAGGAGCCAGCCGGTAGCCGTGCGGGGAAGGGCATAGCTGGGACGCTGAAGGGTCTCCGGGTCAAGGAGACCGACATTGCCGAAGCGGCCAGACGGGGACAGCTCCAGCCAGGAGCTGGTGAGAGACTGGGACAAGGAGGCAGGGCTGCGGAGGGGGGACTGGGCAGGCGTGATCCGGACCGTGTGGGCAGGAGCTGGAGGAGGTAAATGAAATATTAGTTAACTGCATTTGTGCTGTCTGCTGCCCCAGTACCTGGGTACTTCGACCCAGAGCATTAACATCCAAATGATTATTTCCATACCGTTAACATTCTAAGCTAATGGATCTACTGTATGAGGAGATTCTTGTCTAGAACAAAAATATTTAAAGTGCAACACCAAAGATGAACCCTGGTAAAAAAAATGCAAGACCAGGTGGAACTGTCCCATCCCAGAAATCTCTGTGGATGAAACACAGATTTTGACTTTGTCCAATTGATGTAATGAGTGAAATGAAAGAAACACCCAGTCACAGGAGCTACGTATCATCTCCTCTCCCCTCCTCTGCCTGCGTGCTTGCAGCCTTGGCTAGGAAGCTGCAGGAGCCGCTCTCTGAGGCCGTGGCACTGTCACCAAGGAGGGCAGTCACCAGCTTCAGGCGTGACACCTGATGTGGGCATTTCGTGTGGCTCTGCCGGCGGGACCCCGTCCCCAGCGCTGCTGGTGAGCCCTG
The DNA here is from genome assembly GCA_011057875.1 of Pterocles orientalis. Lineage (NCBI taxonomy): Eukaryota > Metazoa > Chordata > Aves > Pterocliformes > Pteroclidae > Pterocles > Pterocles orientalis. The sequence goes on along the minus strand of WKFP01015292.1, from coordinate 152,143 downwards.
CCCGGGGCCGCGGCCAGCAGGCGCGTTACCTTCCTTCTGTTGTCTTTCAAACAAGATGGAAAACCCAGATCCTGACCACTTCTTGCCATCAAAGATCCCATAACATGTTTGCAAGAGCGTAGACGTCTAGACCGCTGTTCTGGCCGGAGTCCCGGTGGCTGGATTCCTCCTTCCCAAGCTCAGTGTTACTTCAGCGGCGTTTGGTGGGATTCCTCCCCTCCCGCCCAAACCGCCGCACGGCGTGCTGGTGCTGCGCTGAGCAGGGATGCTGAACTCAGCAGCTGTCTGCAGACCACAGCTCGTCAGCTCGCTCAGATGTTTCCAAAAAAAGATCTGCGCTGCCGAGGTGGAAGCAGAGGCTTCTGAGCAGGGACTCTGCCCGGGTCTTGGGAAACGGCCGCGAAGGGCCCTTCCCAGCTTCCCCCATTCACCCCTGTCCCCACTCAGTTCCCAGCTTTGGGGCTTTGTGAGCGGTCTGGGGAGCAGGAGGGGGTCCACGCAACGTGGCGAGCCCTTCCTCGACCTCCAAGAGCCTGCAGAGAACCAGCCCCGCGGCTGCTGTTCAGCCTGTGGTGAAGGGAGCGGTGAAGGGGATGGACGTGCGGTTTGCCTGCTGCTCACTCTTTTTCCTTATTACAGCTAAGTAATAGTAATAATGATAAATTGTAATAAATTTTATATACTGCAAGCTGGCACTTCGTTTGTGCCATGGAAGGGATGCTAACACTGAGTTTATGTAACACAGAATTTCTTTGGACTTATGCAGAGAATATTGATAAAACATGAGAACTGAGTATGTGACATTGCTAAAAATGCAAGGTGTAAAACCAACGAGCTGCACTCGTGCATGCACAAAGAGCAAGTTGGCATTACGCGAGGGTGGTTTTATCCACCCATCCCTCCTCGTGTTCGGGGCCGTATGGCGAAGGAGTCCTGCGTTCGGCTCTGCGCAGGGAGGAGTCGTGCCTGAGTGAAGTCCTGCAGAAGCACGTTCACGGTCTTGGAGCTGCTGCAGGTCAGTCTCCTGTTTGTGTTCAGGGCACTAACCACAGTGATTTTCCTGGAAGAAATAATAGGATTTATTTTTCTTTGTATTTAAATTTTTGAGTAGGCAAAAAGCAGTGGTTTTAATGCAGGATATTTTCTTTTTAACTTAGAACCTTTTCACCCGTGCGAGAAAGAAATTAAATATGTGGCCTAAATGTCTTGGTTTCACTTCATAGTAGTTTTTCCTCCATTTTTTCCTCATTTTTCTTTCCTTCTGGGGAAAAAAAAATCTGTAGCTTATAATGACTTAGCTGCTTTTGTATAGTGTTTGTAAACAGGAGCTTAATGTGCATTTGTCATACATGCAGTCATTCTAGATTTTGTATTTTTGACCAGAGGAGGATGTGATCAGTCCTGTGTATTTAGAAACTACTTCTTTAAGCTTCTTGGTATTCGTAGCTGGAAAGCGTGTGGTGTGTCCGTTTGTTCTGCAGTTGCATCAGACAAAGCCTTTTTCTCTGGAGGGAGAGGCAGAGAGAGCTCGACTCACTCTCTGTGTCAGGCTCAGGGCTTGGCTGGAGGGCGTGTGAATTTAGAAGGAAGTTGTTAGCAGTTGCAGTGATAGCCTGAAATGAGTATTTCAGAATGTGTTTTACACGTGATGTTTGATGATGGTCCCTTGCTTCCGTCCCTCAGTTACCCTCCACCGCTGCTCTTGGTCCGTGGTGTTACGGTCTCACATCGTGGGATGCTGGCCGGCAGCCGAAGGCAGTATCTCGGTTAGAACGGAACTGGATACATCTAGTGCTTCATTTCACACCTCAAATAAAAAGGAAAGACCGATTAGGACAGTTTTCTCTTTCTTCCGTTGCTTCACCATTTATGGGTACGGTTAATTGCCCGATTTGCACACAGGGTCCTGCGGATCCGTAGCACAGTTCCCTTCCTGTCTACTTGTAAACTTCCCCCTCCAAAAGCTGCGTGAGAGTCAGTGTACTCCTGAGATGAATGGAAAAGGTCACATCCCTTTGAGTTGCAGCAGACTAAGTTACTTATAAATTCATTTTTTATCAGCAGAAACTGTTTATTCTCTGGACTTCATCGTGAGATCGTACTGATACACTCCCGTAGCTGCCCCGGGGTTGAGGGCTTTGCTCCTTTGAGCCGGGGGTGTTTCGGTGGGGCCACAATTCCACCCTGAGCAGTTTTCTTGATTTGTTTTCACGCCACTCCCAGAGTGGCAGAGGACTGGGGAATATCAGATAAAATACTTAATTACTTATGCCACTCCTCGGGCAGCATTGCTCTGTGATCCCGACACCTCGGGTATAAATTCTCACCCCTCGGTCCCCGTTCCCGCTTATTTCAGCGGCACCATCACAGTTCATACACTGCACAGGTCTCCTCGACACTGCCAAAACTTGTTCGTATGCAGAGGGTGACCAGAACTGGTTTTCTCTAATAATATTTTTCTCAGTAATGGCTCTACAAGTGTTTCAGAATTTAATTTTAAATTTGAGCCTGCAGTTACAAAAAATTAATATTGTGTTCTAGAAAGTGTTCAGAAGTTTTGGTGTCCTCAGAGTGCTTGTGTACTTGAGAGTACAGACTGAGAAAATAATCCAGTTTGATTCTTGCGTATTCTCAATTTTCATTTAAAATTATGGAAGAAGTTCTGCCGTTGTAATAGTCTGAATGGGAGCTTTTCTGTTTCTACATTTTAATTGTTTCGTATTAAAGTATCTGCATCTTTTACCATTAATTTCTCTCTCCTTTCCCCTTAAGTTCCAGTGGAGCCATGACAGTCACGTAGGCAGACGTTTTTGTGCTGGTAAGAGTTTACTTTAGAGGAAATCACTGTACCTTGCTCTTTGTAAGCAAGTCATTCTCCAAAATTGTCCACCCCATTCTACAAGGTATTACATCTTCTCGTGAAGCACCGTAAGTTCTGCATAACATGGTGCCACCACGTTCACTGGCTGCGGTTGGGGGAACAGCCAGCGACGGAGGCGGCACGGGCTGCCAGCAGCTGAACGAGCCGCACGCTGGCGCCTTGTGCTTCGCCGCCGAGAACGCGGTACGAGCTGCAGGCTCACCTCGCTTCTGCTCGGGAAACTATCCATCAGGCCGGGCGGGACAGGCCTGGCGCTGCTCACCCCCGTGATGACTTTGGCTGTCCCGTGCGAGCGGTGACACCGCCCTGGGGACGCGCTCGTGGTCCCGCCAGGCAGGGGCCGGGGCTGGCTTGGGCACAGGCACACCTTGGGACACCGATGACAAGGCATCAATGCGCTTGGTTCTCAGCGGAAAGGAGCTGCTCAGTTTGAGAGTTGATAAAAATCTCCCGTATCGGCAAACGTTCGGGAAACGGACCTTCTGGGAGCGGTAGGGAAGAGATACCCCTCGTGCTGTCCAGGACTTCGGGAGAATAGCAAGAGATGAGTAAGGGAGAAAAAACAAAAGGCACTTTTATGTGCTTTCTTATAAAATACACCATTTAGAGTATGAAAAAAATGCAAATTATCTGTTAAAGATTCTTCTTATCTTTTTATTTAGGGACCTACAGTTCTGAAGGGGTCAGACGTTCTTGTTTCTATTGTTTGTAGCAATAGAAATGTTGACTTCTTGAGTACCTTTCTGACTATAAAATGCCATAATGAGACGATGATGTGTTGTAGTAGTTCTCTAGTCTTTTGTTCTTCACTGTATTTATAGCTCTCAGTTTCATTATGTTCTTCAAATCCACGTGCAGCTTGCTTTTGGGTAGTTCGGTGCCTTCTCTGTTCAGTTGGTTGTAAACTCCGCTCAGGAACCCCGGAGAGCACTTAACTCCTGTCACTTGCTAGAGAAAACACCTCAGGAATCATTACTCACAGGTCTTGGCAAAAAATCAGGGCTTTGTCTATCTCTAGCTACTGTATCATGTGTTTTAATACCAGCTTTTAAAAACTGAACTGCTAGATAAACCTTTTCTTGTTTTCTTTGTAGTCCCTGTGCTTGTGCTCCTAAAAGTAAAATTTTGATGCTGTAATGAGTATCAAATAAAAAGTTTATTTTTAATTCCATAGAGAGTGGAGACCCTGCACTGAGTCAGGAATACTTTAAAGTAATTTTTTAAACTGCCGGCTTCTTGCTTGTCTCTAAGCACTGGTACAGGCACCAGCAGCCTCTTTCCCCGCGGTGCTCTGTTTGCCTACACAGCCATGGAGAGAATGAGGACGTTGCTGTACAGCTGGCTTTTCACCATTTGGTGTTTAAAAGAGAACTGAAGCTAAGCTGATGCCCTCCGTCTGAGGACCACCTCTGTTCAGCCCCCCGTGGGAAGGCGTGTTGGCATCCGTTGGGAAAGGCTGCCTGAAAACACGGCGTAGATACGCTGATGTAACCTTCAGTCCTGGCTGAGACCAGAGCCTTGGCGTGGCTGATAAGATGGCAGGGGATGAGGATTTCCAGAATTACCCCTTTGGCCTTAGCTGGGTATAAATTAAATTGAAGTTATTTGTTTTTATCTAGCCATTAATCCACAGTTTGACTTTTTTTCTGCCCTTTCAGAACAGCGGTTCACTTTCAAGTTTTCAAACTGCTAAGCAATGTGCAAATGGCATCTGTTGGATTTTACATAAATGAGTTAATATTTTTAATCATACATTAATTTGGGTAAGGTATAGGTCATAATTATATATATAATAATAGCTCTATGAGAATTTATAGTTATAGCGTATTACAGCTGTAAATTGTATCTATAAACTGAATGGCATTAAGGCAACACAGTAAGTTCATGTTGATATGTGCCAGTGGGTTCCCGCAAGGTCTCGACAGACTCTGTGTCAGTGGTGGTAGCTTCGGGACTCTTCTCAGTCGTCTCTGGACGTGGGAAGGATTCCAAAGCCACTTCTGAGCTCTCCTGCCAGCACATCTCAAAATAGCATTTCTGCAGACATACTTACGGAACGCAAAACAAAACAAAACTGTTGTTCTTCTCCAGGGCAGAACTGTAATTTAGTCTAAGACTATATGTCTGCTTGATCTGCTGTGAGCTCTTTGTCCTGCCCCGGGTGACCGTCCTGCTGCGGCGCGGGGCAGCGGTGGCCAGGCTGTCACCGCTCACGGACGCGCAGAATGACGCCCCAGCGGAGCAGGGCACGGCGGTCAGTTAACTCCTCTCTGTACAGCAGGGCACTCAGTATCTAAATTCCTCTTCAATTCCGAGTTCCTTTTGATTCTTTAAGAACGTGCTCAGATTGTCCCAGCTGGCCATGCCCTGCATCGCAGCGCGCTGGTGACGTGGAGAACGCACTTGGAGGACCTGCCTGCGGGTCCCGACCTGCGAGTGCCGGCGACGTTCTGCCCCCAGCCAGCGGCTGCCGCCCGCACGGTGCCCCGGCACTGCGCAGTGGGATCTGCAGAAACCTGCCCGGGGAGAGCCGGCTGCGGAGGACGCGGCCATCGCTCCCACCCGCGGGGCCGGCCGGACCCCTCCCCAGCCGAGACATTGCCCTGTCACAGCCCACCCCTCTCCTCGGTTGTCTTCCCTGGGGCCGAGAACAGGAGTAACAAACCCCGCGACCTTCAGCAGCAGCAAACCCTCTCTTGGTCCTCCGGAAATTTGCCAAAAGCGGCGGCAGGCTGGAAGGAGTGTCAGCGCAACGAGAAATCAGGGGCTGCGTTGCAAGCGTGCCGTCTTCACACAGAGCATCAAGACCCTTTCTAACCGAGTGTTTTTCAGACGTTATTCACCCCTTCCTGGGTTCCTATGTCTTGAGACCTTTTACTTTATGTCGTGAATATTCATGTTTTCGTCTCATTACCCTTTGCAATCTAATGTAGCCCGTAGCAACCTTCGCCATCGGAGACTGAATCCAACCCAGAATTTTAAGCTCTGTGGGCGCTGGGCTGAGCAGCCTGGCCGTGAGCAAACAGCGAGCCCAGTGCGAGGCTGGAAAGAGCTGGTGGCAGTCAGCAATCATTGCAAAAGGCAGTAGGTGTGAAAAAAGAAGGAACGACATTGTGGTCAGTCAATATACAGGTGGGCAATTGTTACCTTTATCACTGCTCTCCATTAATTATTATAATTATTCCTGTAGCTGTTGTATGGCAAAGATAGGAGCTGACTTGAGCAAGAGTTCACACCCACCTACAAGGTTTGCTTTCAGATAAGTCTGCATGCACAGTAATCTCCTGCATTAATCATTCTCTTAAAGTGACCTGTTCTTGTTTGTTGTTGCGTTAGGCTGTCATGTAATTTACTGGCTGGACATATGTTTGTGTCCGAGATATCCTCTGTGTGGTATTTTTCTCAGGCAGACCCCGTGCACTGGCAGTATTCTGGCTTTGACACCTCTCACCAGGAGACAGGTTGAATCTCATTTACTCTTGCAGGAGTGTTTCTGCTTTGGAATTCTCTCTGGCTCTGGTCCCTTATTCTGTTTATAATCTGTTATTCCCTACTCTTGTGTTTTGTCCCATGACCTGTTTTTGTTCTGGAAGGTTGCACAACGATACATATATTTTTTCTGGTCTGATTTGCACTAGAGAGGGAGCCAGTCCGCTGGGCGTGAAGCAAAACCCTTTTCAAATGCTCTCACTTGTTCCTCCCCTTCTGCAGAGGCCGTGCAGGGAACAGCTCTGCCTTTTGTACCCAGCCCTGCGGGTGCCATTGTACGTGTCCCAGTTGTTGCCCTGGGGTGTGAAACAGAGACAAGAGGATGGTTTAGATTTCGATGAGCTGCCTTTATTTAGCAATTGCCTTGCATGTTTTCAGAGCATGCAAACCATCCTCTGCCGGGACTGGTGCAGTTTTTAGTAATGCTCCTGTGGTCTCACCAAAGGGGGAGTCAGGCACTAGGGTAGATTTTAAATTGTTAGCGCCCTAGAAGATCTTTATGCTTGCTTTTTCAGTTACTTTCATAACACATGGTTTTTCTGCCAATTAAGTATTTTCCACCAAATAGAAATATTTCATACTCATGCACTGTAGAGCATCTTCCAGGTACCAGTGAGTTGGCTTAAGTTGCCAGTGGATCCCTCGCCCCAGGGGAACAAATTCCTGCAGGACCTGGTGTAACTGTCCGGGTTCTTCAGCATCTGGGGCTGGAGCACGGAGACTGTCCCGGCTGGAAGCAGGAAAGACAGCTGCCAGCTCCTCCAGAGCAGTAAGAACTGAATCGTTGAAACAGTTTTCAGACACACCTTATCCCCATTCCTCTCCTCACGTTAAACCAGTCCCACTCTCACCATCATTCTCAGTTAATTTCCAAATTAAAATAGGGTGTTTCTTTAATTTGTGAGGAGCTGGATAGAATTACCCGAGGAGGCAGTTGCGGTGGTTTTAAGGGATTGTGGCAAAGGGAGGAAGAGGAAACTCAATGAAGTAAGAGAGTTCCAAGGACGGAGTGTTGCTGTGTGCCACGTGTCAGGCCAGGGTTGCAGACCGTGCCACGAGCGGAAGGTAAAGCAAGTTCTGAATGGATCTGGTCTTTGCTGCTGGCCAGGATGTTGGCTGTGTTCTTGGCTGAAGGTGCTGTTGAAAAGCCCGGTAGCTTGGAACCGGGACCCTGTCCCGCCTGTTGCCTCAGCTTTGCTGTAATCTTTTCCCAGTATGAGAATTTGTGAATTACAGCCCAAAAGTAACTTACCCTAAGGCAGGCACGTTCCCAGAAAAGACGTTTGGCTCAGTCACGGTCACATACAGAAACGTCAGATGGTTTTGCTGAAACAAGCCAGCAGCGGGTCCTTCCCCCCAAGCCTCCATCGTTCATCGTTCCGTTCATCCCCTTGCAGCAGCAGCGGTATCAGGTGCATTTCTGGCAGTGCAGTATTATTGTGATGAAAGCAGCAGAGTGGGTCACTCAGTGTCCGCTCTCGCTGCTGGGCGGGCGAGACGCCCCGCAGAGGGGCACCAGCGGCGGGTGGGACGGTGCGAGCACCAGCGCGGGTTCCCATCCTCACCGTGGTTGAGCCGTAGGGTGTTGGTCATCTGCGAGGGAGGTGTTCTCTGTGGGGGGCATTCTGGGTGGAAAGTAGAGGGACAGCTCTTGCTGGCTGGAAAAAGAAAGGGACTCTGGGTTTGGTTTTTTTTAACTGGAGAAGTTTCAGAGTCCCGCTGGTGGTACAGAAGCGTTGACTCTGAAGCATGTTACAGACGTATTTCCAAAGACACGTTAAGCCAAAAATCAATATGCCCGACATGAATCCGTAAAAAAGATTCAGAGGAAAACAGTGTCGTTAACCTTCCTGTGTTGTGCCGTGCCCGCAGCCGTGGCTCGGGTCCTGTTTAACCCTTTGCTGCTGGATCGCCCGGGTGACCCCCTTTTTGTTGTCACCTTTGACTCCGGTTGTGGGTGCGATCTCCGTGGTGTTGGTGTAGCCGGTGCAAGGAGCAGCTGCTGAACGCTTTGCGCTGCCGCTGCTGTGTTTGCAGGACTGTGTTTGCCCTCCTGATTTGGCTGAAGGGAGGTGCGTACCGTGGGCGGTGGGCTCGTGAAGGGTTGTTGGTGTTTTGGTACATGTGAAGCAGCTGATTTAACTCAACCAGCAAGGGGTCGTGTTGCTTAGCTTTGGGTATCTGCTGCCGGAGGTGAGCTTGGGAAGATAAATTACACGGGCTCATTTGTTGGGAAGAGAGCTGGAGAACCCAGATCTCCTTTCAGAGTCATGGAAATATAAAAAGGTAATCCAGTCTGGAGGGAGAAACTAAGGATCTGGAGGCTGACAAAAATGAGATGCCATGCTTTGGCTGAGTGGCGTTTTGTTGAAATCACGCTGGTGTACCAGCTCACACCTGTGCTGAGTCGGGACCTCGTCAGTTAAAAACATCAAAATATTTTTATTTATATCTTTGGCCTTAAACCTTTCAAAGCACTCGAAGCTTGGACTGGCAGCCTGTACTCACTGTCCTTGCTGCTGGTGACGAAGACGGTCCGAGGCTGGAGCAGCTCCCGTGCGAGGACAGGCTGAGAGGGTTGGGGGTGTGCAGCCTGGAGAAGAGAAGGCTCCGGGGAGACCTTCCAGCACCTCCCAGTGCTGAAAGGGGGCTACAGGAGAGATGGGGGGGCTCTGGGTCAGGGGTGCAGGGATGGGATGAGGGGGAACGGTTTTAAACTGAAAGAGGGGAGATTTAGACTAGACATTAGGAAGAAATTCTTCCCTGTGCAGGGGGTGCCACTGTTATGAATGGGGCAGAAGAGTTGTTCCCCTCACTCCTCCATTGTAGTGTGTGTAAAAAGTCAGTAACCGTGCTGAGTACTGAAGTTAGGAAGTGTGTGCAGTCTTATCTGTAGCACCTGTGTGTGTTAGCATTATATCTGTTTGTCTTTCGTGTTTAAGTGCTGCCTAGAGGCCTTTATCTGTTATGTCGTCATTTTTACATGAGCACTCACTATCCATTCTCAAGATCGCTGTTTTCTGTGCATTGCACAAGATAGATTGTGATGGAGGCAGAATGCTGCTGAAAGGAAAAAAAAAAGCCATTCTTCCCTGTCTAGTCATGAGGCTGAGAGCTGCTCTCCCTTTTTCTCTGCCGCAGTTCCAGTTGTGATGGTCAAGACCAGTAATGCGTGTGCAGAAAGGTGGCATGGTGCTTACCCTCTGGAATTTTTAACGTTTGATTATTTAGTGTAAACTCCTCAAAATTATTTTTATCAGAGCTGCACTTGTTTGTATCGAGCCTGTAATGGTTTAAACCGTTCATAGATCAGAAAATCTATTAACTAGAATTATTAACGGAGTTTTGAATTAAGAACTGGGAGTTCCTTTCTTGCCTGGAATGGGTGTGTTAAAAGAGGCTGGAGAGGTCAGCGAAACAAAGCTATTTTAATGCACTCGATAGCAGACAATCTTCTGCTTAATGCCTTTTGGAAGATGTGCATTACAGGAATAGCTCTGCTTTTTGCATGCACACAGATTTAAATTTACATTATTCTTTAAAAGACACTTTATTTCAAAGAAGCAGGTGAGAAGTGGGGTTGAAAGGAAGGAAAAGTCAGATAAATGGTGCAGCCCCCCTGGAGAGAACAAAAAGTGAATAGCCACATAGAAGCCTGCATTAGCACACTTGTGTCCTGGTTAGCCACTGACGTTGGTGGAGATATTTTCCAGTTCCATGATTACCACCTTGAGTCTGCGCTGTGCGGGCAGTCCCTGCGTTGGCAGAAGCAGGCGGGTGTCGTGACTTTGTGTCTGGAACCCGGGCTCTGCTCTTAACAGCTGAACCGGGAAGGCTGCGGGGTGCCCAACGTGGGGTGCTCCCGTGTTCCCTGGAACTGGGAAGGCTGCGGGGTGCCGTTGGCACCCCGCAGCCTTCCCGGTTCCAGGGAACACGGGAGCACGCCACGGGCTGCGTTCTGGCGATGGGTCGAGAGCTGGTGTGCGCAGCAATGCCGAGGCTGAGGGCGTTGTTTTCCTTGTCTCTTTGGTTTCTGCATCATCCTTCTCTTGTGGCAGCACCAGAATCAGCCTGGCTTTGTGAGATGCTTATGCATCTGTCTGTGTCCTCGTTCTGCGGTTCTGTTGACTGGTTTTAAGTCCCATCAGCTGAGGGGAAGGCATCTGAATAAGGTAACATCACATAAGACACCAGAGCATCTTACACGGGGCAGAAAACCCTTGTTTGTCTCCCCAAGTCCATAGGGAGCTCCAAGAGAGTAAAAGCTTCAGAGTTCACAAGATGATTCCATTCTGGATGCAGTCACACTATTTTCGTCCCACTGTTCATTTAACTACGGAGTTAACAGGATGAGAAGACAGTCACTGGAGTGGATGTTGTTTGAAAAGTTTTATTTTGCAATAATACGCATTCAGCAGAATGTTTCCTGAAAATTTCTTCAGTGACAGTCTTATTCCAGAAACCTCTAATAGGGCTTTTATTTGCTAAAATTATTTCAGAGGAATGGCGTATAACAAACTAAACTGTCCTGTCCGCAAAACCTTAGGTCACAAAAAAGAATCCCTGAAGCGATGCTGGGTCGTATTTAGCTGGGATCGCTTCCTGGGACCATCCGCAAAAGAAACCTTCCACAGTGTGTGTGACCCTTCTGGAGCAGGAAGGAGGAGAGCACTGTTTTGGGGGGGATGTACCTAGTTAGGATTTTTTATTGTACCTGCGTCAGCATTTCACTGAGAGCGAGACTTGCACGAGGCAGGAGGCGAGGCGGTGCCGGGGAGGGCGAAGCCTTATTCGTTAGAGTGCGGCGAGACGAACGCGCCACGCTTCTGGCCTGAAGGCTGGATGCTGCCTTCCAAAAGAAGAGCCTGCCCCACTTTGTTATATTAAATTATTACCTACAGATCATTTTGTCTGGATGACTTTTGCAGCATTTATTTTCATCCCTGTCCCGGCCATTAGCAATCTGATCTGACACAGATATTTGTAAACGACAGGAACTTCTTGACTGGGTGATCAGCGCTAAAGACCTTGAAAAATTGGCAGAAGTTTTCACCCCGTGATCAATAAAACAAATTGATAAATACCATTTCACAGAATATAGGCTCTCGGGTGAAGTGCTCTCACACGTAGCAGTAACAGGTCATTCCAGCTGCGGAACATCATGCTTCAAAAGCCGTGGCGTTAAGGCTGTAAAAGGAAGGATTGTATGAAATGTGATTGATTCTTACACCTCATGGCATTAAAAGTAGCTTCAGGTATGTGGGGTTCTTGAGTAGCTAAAGGAAGAGGTTACCAGAAAAAGTCGACTCTCAAATTGCAGACAAAGAGCTTCTGCTGCCCGTGGTATTACATCATCAAAATCTCTCGCCGGCACGCGGAGTAAGCTGTACTTCTGTCTTTCAGTGAAGCAGCAAATTGAATTCTCATAATATGTTTTGAAAATGAGTCTTGTTAGGTTTGATGAGGTGGAAAAGGTACTGAGATCACTGGTTTGTTCCAATTCGTTCAGTGCGCTTTTCCTGGACGTGTGCCACGGCTAATCTCTTTAATGGCAGTGTGGCTTGTAAACCCATTTGGTAAAAGCTATACGTCTGGGCTGCAGAGGATCACACCAAGTAGGGTGGTAAATAAGTTTCCCTTCAAGCATGCAAAGCCCTTTGTTACAATACCAGAAATTGTATTTTAACACACATACCGGGAAATCTCAGTGTTTCCTTTATGAATTCAGTGAAGAGCAGAACAAAATGCAAATGTCATTTTGAATACACCCACACATGCGTATGTAGATAATATGGACCAGCCTTAAGGTTTTGGTTTAAAGACAACCTTCAGTTCATTAGGGCCCAGAAATGCCACCAACCCCCTGGGTTTCCCCAAACCCTGCTTTGGTTCTTACCCGTGCCGTTCTGGAAGCGGGGGGAAGCAGTGGCCTTACAGCATGACCAGCCATCGTCAAAGTTCTTCATATTAAACTGGTGAGAACCTTTGGATAGAACAAGGAAAACTTTGTCCTCAGCCTCCTGACAGCTGAACCAGAGGTTGCCAGTTCAGGTGCTGTAGACAATTGCAGCCCCCAGGGTTGCACAGGCTCACACAGGCACGTTGGGTGACATTATTTTAGGCGGTTCTGTAGGTTAAAAACACTTGTGTTGCCTTTTAAAGATAAGTGAGAATGCACTGGAGATCCCACAGCACATGTAGAATGACCCGGCAGCAGAACTGCCATTTAATCAGCTTCTATTCCACATGTCTTTACAAAATAACTTATGTTTTTCTAGCACAATTTCATAGAAAGGTACAGAATCTTACATAGGCAGCATCATTTTCCTTAAACCTTCCTTGGTTCTGAAGCAGTCCCAGAGCCAGCTTTCTCGTCGTATCGTCCCTTCTGTCAGCCTTAGAGAATCCGTGCAGGTGGGTTTGTTGTGCAGCTCCGGACATCCCAGTGCTCTGTGCTCTGTTTTCTCTTAAATGCAAAGAAATCCTGTGAAATGAACCTTTTATTTTGCTAGGTTTCCTTGTCCATCTTCTGCCTGTCCGTTTGCCACAGCCCTAGCCAACAGCCTGTACTGTGCCCGCGTTGTTCTTGAACTGGTTTTCCTCCTTTCCCGGGGTCGATGGTCTGCTGTTCTGGAACGCTCCCCTGTGCAGAAATGGGGGGCAGGGGGTGGGAGCTTGAAACAGTTTGTTGGCCTGAAGCAGGGCTGTGGACGTGGAAAGAGACCTAGAGAAAGAGCAGATGAGAAAGAGGGAGAGTAGAGAAGAAAGAGGAGAGGTGTCTGAAAGCGCCGCCGTTTGCCCGTCACGGTTTTCAGTTGGTGTGGCCGTTTGCGCCGGGGGTTTCAGGCTGCTTTGCGAGACCGCTGACGGCGGTGGCTGTGTTCTGTTGCAGTTACCCCTACAGCGAGGACTCCAGCCAGGGAAAGCAGTACATGAACACGAGATGTCCAGCCTGGTGCGACAGAATCCTGATGTCCCACTCCGCCAAGGAGCTCATTCTGAAGGTGCGTACCGCCCCGCAGCACCCCGCTGCCCGCGCCGTCTTCCTCTCCAGCAAAGGGAGGCAGGGCTGCTGCGCTCCTGCTTCCCCTTGAATTTCCAGGTGCCTGTGGCAGGCGCTCGCCGAGCTGGAGACAGCTCACTGTGGCAATAATAAACTGTTGTGCCTCCTGAGAACGTGGGTTTGTCCCGGTCACCCACTGGCAGTCACCAGAGCACGAGCTGCCCGTCGGCTCTCCTGCGCTGCTCCTGTGCTTGCAGCGCTGTGCTGGGGCGTTTGTGCACCAGTCTGGGAAACTGCCTGCTTTAGAAAATAATAACAAAGCATAAAAAGCCTCCCTCAGTGCCCCAGCCCACCGGGCAGTAACGGAAGGAACAGCCCTGCCCGTACGGAGGGGCAGCCCAGCTGCAGACAGAAGTGACCAGGAGCGGCTGCTGGCCGAGGGTGATGCTACTGAAAGAAAAACAGCTTGGGGTACCCGGGCTGCAGGCGTGGTAGATTCAGGTTCCCTGGGTTGCTGATGGTGAGAACTGGATTTCCCAAGAGTGTGTCAGATCCCAGATGGGACAAATCTCCTGTCGCTGTCCCCTGAATGAAGACAGGGTCTCCAGCAGCTGGGTTCCTAGCTCTGGTACACCAGTTCAGCGCCTACATCGAGACATTCCATTAGAGCTTTAAAAATACGATTGTGCAACGTTTTTACTCTATAGAGGTAAGGTGAGCTTGGTGATGCTCTGTCCAGGGTTAAGTGACTTAAATGCAGTTCACGAGCCCTCCCGTTTCCCTTTTCTCTCGTGTTCTCTCTCCTTACTCCGCTCTGCTCTCCTGCTTTCCGGGGACACTGAGCCGGGGCAGCCGGTGACGTGTGCCAGCTTAGCCGCTGTTTTCCCTGTGTGCTTGTTCCTGGCAACTGGAGACCCGTCCTGCTGACGTGGGCTATCAGTTGTTCCTGCAGGACCAGCAACACGTCAGGAAGTGGCTGCGTGGTGTCGGGAGATCTCACCCGTGCCGGCCGTGGCCACCGGCGCCGTGCGAGGAGGGATGCGCTGTGGCTGCCCGGCACCGCTGCAATCAGCTTGTCTTGCTGACCAGTGGTGTGACTGTCTCGAACAAAACAGACTCACCAAACCCAAAATTGCCCAAAGTCTTGTGTCTGTCTGTGTTTTCCTGCGTAACTAACACAGTTTAATGGGAGTGAGCTGCAGAAAGTAATCTTTGCCAATAAATCCATGTTCTACAGGTTCGTGGCTATTTTTCCTGTTTAAATTAATGAAACCCTTGGAACTTTTTCTCCAGAGGTTTATAACCTTCTCTCTCTCATCAGTGTTATTTATCTCACGATTAGACTGTTTGCTTTGCAGTATATATCTCACTGAAAGGCTGAGAACATTTTTTCCGTAGCTACTCCAGTTTCAGCCCGACGCACTTCCTCTCACGTTTCCGGGTGCCAGAAGCGTCTGCAGGATATCTCGACGTTTCACCCAAAATTCTGTACTGCGTGTGCTGCAGGATTTAATTAAAAAACCAGTGAAGCTAAGAGGAATACAGGCTTTATAGTGAAACAGTAATGTCAAAATCAATGTTACTTGATCTTCGAATACAGAAATACCATACGAAAAAGTGAGACTTTACCCAAAATATTACAGATGGTACTTGGCGCCCATGAAATTCCTAAAGAACAAAGGATTAAAACCATGGAAAGAGGGGCCAATGAGGGAAGATTTTTTTTTTTAAAGCTATGAATAAGGAGATAGAAGTGTACACAAAGGCTTGAAGAGTGTAAACAGTACAGAGGGAAAGGAATTCTTTCAGATTATCTAGGGGGGTATAACTTGGATATAATGGGAGAAAATTAAACAAAGGAAAACAAAGTTAGAGCATTCAAGAAATCTGTTACTGGGTCCCTTCGCCCAGTTCTTAGTCTCCACGGAACAGAAGCCCAGTCGGTTGGGTCAGTCAGCGCTTTCGTTTAAAACTGTGTGTAACTTTGTCTCTGCAGCTTTGCGTGTGCGCGTTGGCAGCACGCAGCCGGGGACACTCCAGAAGTGCCACCGCAGGGTTGCGGGTGTATCGGAGGCCAGGCTGGGTGGTGGTTAGCTCAGCGAGGCCGTACCAATAAAGCAGTGAGCTTGTCCGGCTCAAAACCAAACTGTAATTCTGGCCCATGAAGCTCAATGAAGATATTCAGTAGAAAGGAATGCAGAACTGATAGAGGACAGGGCAGAATGACCTCGACGTTTCTGTGGTTCTGCACAGCAAGCCATTGAGAATTTACTCCATTGCAGGGACTTAGCCTTGAAGCTTTAAAAGGAGCTGTGAAGAAACTAAAAGCAAATTTTAATTATCTGATTATACAGTAACAAATCCTTGGATTATAAATGTATATATATGATTTTTTAAAGATTTTTTGGTTGTAAGTAGCTATGGAAAATCCTTACGCAAGTAATGATTTTGCTGTATTAATTTTTCCTACAGGCAAATAAAGAATTTATTTTTCTGTTTTAGCAATTCCATATTTTATTTCAAACAAAAATGGTAGTAAATCTGCATTTTAATTCAATGTAAAGAAAGGACAGCATGCAGAAATTGCCACACTGGAGGGTGTGCTCAGCCACACAGTAGGCATTACAGATTGTACAGACATGGGCTGTAAACAGCTTTCATGCAACATCATCTATCATGCTATGGTCGGTTACCTCACCATCATGTTATTTTATGCTTCCTGAGCCCTAAAACACCAAAGGTTGCCCACTGCTAGGGAGCTGCGTTGATGCCTGATCGCATGAAGTAATGAATGCTCAGCCAAGTGTATATTGTTTCTGCTCGTGCACCGCTGTAATTTGTTTATCTGTCTAAAGATTATGCAGTTGAAAATCCACAATTTTATGCTGCCTTTGTAAATTATCAAGTCGCTTTTGATGAATGTATCCCCACTTCCGATGCTAGTGGCATTATGATCTTGAAATATTGGAAAGTGCTCATGCATACAATGCAGAAGGTTATGTTTTTATATTTTTGGCAGACAACCGTGCTATAAAGTAAATCTGACCTTAAGCTTCCTTACTGCATTAAAGATAATTCAGTTGTAACTTTATAGTCCTAAATGCTACTGTTTATATAAAGTTATTGCCCGGTCAAACTTGACTGATTACAGCTGAGAAAGTCCTGACTGTTTCGTACAAAATAAATTAGCGTCGCCAACTAGTTTAAAGCACATCCGTGATTGTATTAGAGACGGGAGAGTGTGCAGATTGCAGTTAATTAGCTTTCGGGAATGGTTTAGCATAATAAGAAATTGTCTTGTGTGGCAAAGTGTTTGTGTTTATTCCTGAAGCACTGTGCTGGAGAACCGAAACAGTCTGGAAAGCACATTTATTGCAAATGGCAGAAAGATGAGTACATTTTATTATTCAGTAAGCTACAAATGCTGAAGAAGTCAGCGTATACGGATAAAGTTCAACGTGGAACAAAATGAAAACAATTCATAATGGAGACTGGAAGAATGTCATCTTTCATGTGCTGATGATTTTCTTAAAATCACTTCATGCTTTTTTTTCAGATGAAGAAATGTATCTCATAGAAATGGTTAAAGATTATAAACTGTAAATAATCCATTCATCTCTCTGAACATTTAAAATCACCTGTATGATGAAATCAAAAGTTCTTACAAGGCAAAGAACAACACACACCCCACCTAATTCAATAAAAATTGTGGGGGGGTCTTGAGAAAAGGACTGGCCAAATGTGCTAGCTGCATGTCCCTGCAAAAGGCTGAACGCAGTCGTAACCGAGTCATTCATGTCCCCTCTCCAAGTGCTCCTCAGATTCCCTGAGGTCCCAGAAGCCGGGCGTGGATGCAGTGATTCCACGAGCTGTTTTACGTGGACAGCTTGCACAAATCACCGCAAGCAGCTCTGGGTGTAAAAATTCATTCTGTGTGGTCTCTCTCTGGAGAAGCCACGCAAAGATGTGTCCGTGTCCCTTCACTCAGAAACTGGTTTGAACTGTTTGCATGAGTAATTTCCGTGTTTCTTTCTGACTCTGTAATGTGGAGAACACTTGAACTGACCAGTGTTTTGTTGCGGGTTTTGTTTTGTGTTTTTTTAACCAGTCAGAAAATGATGAGAAGATAGTGATATATGACCACATTGGGCCAAATGTCTGCATGGGGGATCACAAGGTAATTAAATTAAACATTTTACTGTTGTGTCCTCTAAGTCTGTTTCATTGAGAAGCAGAATGTATGCTCTGGCTTCTGTTAATTTTATATTTAAGTCAACCTTGTCTCTGTCCTGTTTTTAATTTAAAGCCTCAAAAATGTTTTAAAGTTAATTCAACTGAAATCAGCCAGTATATTAGAGCAGATTTGTATGAAATCAAATAAAGAGCAGGATGATGTGCACCGGCATGAAAGCCTGATACAGTGCAAGATGAAGAGCAGCGACTGCCTGTGCCCTCGCGGCTCTTCTTGTGAAACAAGAGTTTTCACTGGGCTGTCAAAACTGCTTAGAAAACATCCTTTCAGTTAATTTCATGGCAAGCTGCTTATTAGTAAAATAATGTCCTGGCACTTCTGTATTTAAGCAGCAAGTGAGAAGAAGGATATAGACTTACATAGGAACCAGCTGTTAAAGGGAAGAAAAAGGCAAGAATTCCGTTAGCAGTCCTCTCTGCTGAAGATGCCAGACGGAAAGCTGAGTCAGAACTACGGCAGAACTGAGGAAAAAAACTGAATGAGGAGTAGGAGGTTATTTCTGAACACCTCTATAAAAGCTATATAAAACTGTGTAAAATCTCAAGTAGAAACTTGCAAAAAACTTGTAAATTGTAGGACAGTAGTATCAGTCCTAGAGAGAGCGCTGAGGCTCTTGAGTGATAATTCAGTGATGGGTAATGGGCAGGTAGGTGTGTGCGTATGCATGTATACGCGTAAATCCACGTTCACCAGTGTGTACCTGTGTTTACTTTCACGGTCAGGGCTCTTCTGGGACAGGCTGTTGTTTTTCTAGTGGCTCAGAGTAAGGTACTTGGTCCAGAATCATCCCAGTCACATTTTTAAAATGCAGAAGTTCGGTAACTTCCCAGTAGGATGAAAGGTTCGGTGAGTCAGAGCTGAGGGAGAGCCGGTTCAGAAACAATCGTTTCTGTTTCCTTTGTCGCCGGTGTAGCTAACGTGAGTCGTTTCAGCGGGGCTGGGTCTGTGATCGAAGGGAGGGGTGTGGGACAGAAACCAGGGACAGACCTTCCCGCAGGTTTCAGTGGGAGCAGAGATCCGTGAGGAGCTGATGCATTTTGTAGTTGGATGAAACCAATACATTATTGCATCATTTTGTTTCCAGTCATAGAGGAATTTTTGTTGTGTTTGCTACTGACTGTAAAAAAAAAGTTTATATTTCAGATGTGTAACTTCTATTTTTCCCTAACTTGCTGCAGCCTGTGTTCCTGTCCTTTCGAATAGCTGCTGGGGCAGGTAAACCTATTGCAAATGTGCACAAGTGTTGTGTCGTGCAGTGATGTGGTGGTAAATATCATTTTTTTCCTTTACGTTTATATTTTCTACATCATTTCCCCTGTGTTTATTTTTCTTTTTAAAAAAATGCCAATTCTGCAACAGGAAAAAGATGCCTACGAAACGAGAAGATTTTCCGTGAAACCACACTGTAGCAATGCGGGGAAGGAAGGCGCAGGATCCTGAAATACGTAATCCTAACAGCTGTATCGATAAATCCAGTCCCGAGTGCCACATTTTTAGACTGCTGATCGTACACTATGCTTCAGCATCTGGACTGTGTTCGAGAAAAGCCTCACATACCTCACTGTCTTGTATGTTCATGTGACATCAAGTAGAAATGTGGAATTATTTTTTATATATATGTCACGATTCTGTTGCCAAAACTCTAAATAGACAGCAGAGATGTTATGTATTTTAGATTTCACAATTTCGACTTTTAATAAGTGTTTGTCGATGTGGAAAAGCTATTTCAGCCTATTATAAACTTTTAAAGGTGTCATGCCTAGCATTATATATCTTTACCACTTTGGGGTTTTGTACATTGGATTGTATAGATAAGAGATATTGATGGTTTTAAATGGTATTTTCTTTGTTGACCAAGGCTTATGGTTTGTGTTTTAGTTTTAGTATTTTGGTTTTCATTTTTATAATTTTTTTCTCATGTTATTTACTATACTGCCATGTTACATGGTTTTTGAATCACACAGCAGCTGCTTTGTATACATACATATATATGTGTGTGTATATATATGTATGTATGTGTATATATACACAGATATATAAATAATTTATAAACCTGACCAAAACTTACGCTAAATATACTTTCCAATATGAATGCTTGAGAGTGCCATATCAGCAGTTAGTATTGGAGTCTTAGCAGGTTTAGTTAAGTGTACATCAACAGCCAACATTTATATAATAATATATAGCAGTGCCATCCTGGATACCAATATATAGCGTACTATATAGCACATATATTAGCAGTTTCACTTTGTTACTCCTATAATCCCTTCTTTCTATGTAATATTAAGGATTGAATGTGAAGTTCTTAGCTAGGTTTGGGTGTAACTTTCCAGAATTTTGTAAACCGTTTTTGTCCGTCTTTTGTTACTGTTTTATGGTGCCAAGTATTCTATATGGAAACAATAACAACATGGGAGAAGAAAATAATAGTCTGCTTCGGGTAGCAACTGTATTGGACACAGGCTGTATTTATACAGTGTTAAAGAAAAAAATGACTGTAAATTTTCCTGGTTAGTAGCTCAGTGCAGCCTACAATATAATCTTGTTACGAACATTTTTCTCCCACCACTAAATACAACATTAAAAGGTGATTAGGGAGTCTGTTGATGAAACACAAATGTATGTTTTATTGATTTAATTTAGAACACTACAGAGTTCATGGACTGCGTGATGGCATTAGATTGATGCTTGATTTTGGTATAAATCACTACCGCTGAAAATGATTTGATGTCCGCTTGCAGAATGTTTTCTCAACAGTACAGTCTGGGGTTACGCTGAGGACTGTTGCCCAAAGGGTGTCTGCAGCTCTGTATCGTTCCTGTGCCATGTCGCATTATAACCACACAGTAATTCTATTTAAGCAAACTCAACTCATGTTAACTTTGAAGGCCTTTAGAAATGAGTACTCTGGTTCTCAAGCAATAAAACTGATCATGGTGAATACGGCTGTGTCTGTCCCTTTAATTTGGGCACTGGGATTACAGGGAAATTATTAAATTGTCACATTTCTTACTAATGAGTTACCTGTTAACCCCCTGCCGGTTCTCGGGGCTGTATTTGCACGAACACCTGTGTAACAGCGTGCGGTTCTAGCGTTAATCAGAACACGACAGGAACCGAGGAAAAGGCCGTTCGGAGCTTGTGTTAGACCGAGAGCGCTAATGTACGGAGAGCAATACAACTTTATGAGCTATTCACGAGCAGCCAGTCCCCAGCAGGTCAATAAATACGCCACCATAAACTCCTTTGTGATTATCTCTGGTTTTAGAAAAAATCTCCTGCCCTTTCAAACCCGGGCTGGAGCCTCGGCTGCAGATAAACTCACCCGAGCCGTGAACTGCAGGACCGCAAACAGCCCCAATCCCTCTGGAGGCGTTAGTTACACAGGTGACCTGTCAAGGTAATTTGTTGAAAGAGCTTCAAATTTAACCCACAGAAATTCATAAAATGCAGCTTTAGCATTTAGACAAAAACCCAGAGGCGTTATCTGCAGAAGGCCTGAGGCCCGCAGGGCTGCCGGGATGCTCCCGACAGCGTTCCCATCCATCCGCGGAGCGCCGGAGAGGTCAGCGGGTGAGGAGGGCGCTGCGGCCGGGAAGGGCCGGGTTTGGTCCCGGTTTCTCCCGGTTCACCTCTGCTGAAGCCTGTCCGAGGCCCGTGGCCGTTCTGCCCGGGCACCGCAGGCTCTGCCTCGCTGGGGTCGGGGTGCTGGGGGCAGCGGCTGCGTCCCCGGGTGTTCACCCTGCGGATGCGTTACACAGCCACCTTGTTCTGTGAAAACATTCTCATCACTGAATATAGATTTCCGAGTTCCTTGGGGCGCATTTCATTTAAGAAATATGGAAAGGAGCAGGTGTGAATAATCCGGCTTTCAAGTGCGGGTATTTTTTTATCCTGTCATCTTCCCTTAGGAGCCAGGAAAACGGCTCGGGTTCTTCATCGCGGTTCCAGCGTTCTGTCTCAGTCTGTTCAAAGCCGGGGCGAAGATTAATTTCTAAACTTGATTTACTCCGTCTGTAACCGTGGTACAGCTCGAGTGAGGTCTCGCCAACCCACTGCTTTCAGTGAGGAAGAATTTGTAGGACCCCCCCCCTTCCCCTGAAATCAGGCGCTGCCCCGACAGAAAGGCGAGGAGCTGCTCACATCTGAGCGAAATAAATCAAAGCGAGCGCAGCGCATGGCCCGCAGTGGCGGCACCTGGGTCCGGGGGGGCGGCAGGGCTGAGCCGGGGCTGCTGCGGGGGTCCCGGCCCCGGGGGGAGCCGCCGAGCAGAGCGGGAGCCGGTCCCGCCGCGGGGCCGCACCGCCGCCGGGAGGGGCCCCAGCCCCCGCACAGCCCCTGGCAACGCGGCCCCGGCGGCGGCACCGTGGCTCCTGCTCGGGGCCGGTTCCCACCCTCGGTGCGGTTCCCCTGCTCCGGCGGCGGAGGCAGGACGGGGCGGCCGCGGTGCGGGAGGCGCCGAGCCCCGGAGCTGCCCCGAGCGCCCGGCTCCCGACCCGTCCCGTCCCGCCGGGGCCGCTCCCCTCCGCGGCCGGTGCGTTTGCTCAGGCTGCGAAGCGGTAGCTGAAACACGGACAGAAAATAAAAATAATCTCTCGTCCATTTAAGAAAAGAAATGGCAAAAAGGGTAGTTTGAGAAGGGAACCGGCTCACACCGCCAGGCTCCGAACCTGCCCAAGAGCAGAGGAGCGGAGCCGCGGGGCACCTCGGCGGCTGCTTAATTACCTGGGTCTCGTTACGGTCCTAACAGCCTGCAGGTGCGGGGACGCTGCTCCGGTGTGCGCGGGCCGAGGCTCCCTCCGTTCCCGGGAACGCGGCAGGAAGGCGACGGAGGACAGGGCGCGGGTTCCCCTCCACCGGCACTCGCCTCCGGGGCTTCTGCAGCGGCTGGTGCCCGGCAGCGCAGCGAGACGTGTCCCAGCCCTGCCTCCCCCTCCCCGGAGCGGGTCCCGTCGCCTGCCAGCGGTCACCGGAACGCCTTCCCGTGCCCCGAACCGGCGCGGTCCCGGCCCCGGCATAAGGCAAGTCCCGGCTGCGCGCTCAGCCCGTGGGGGGGGGGGGGGGGTCCCAGCCCACGGCTCCCCTGCGGCCCCGAGCCCCGCTCCCGCCGGAGCCGTCGGGGCAGCCGCCCCCCGCCCGCACCCAGCCCCGGGGCTCTCCCGCCGCAGCGGCTCCTTTCCCCGCCGCGGAGCGGTGGCACCGGCCGCCCGGAGCGAGGAGCGGCCGCCCCGGGGCGCGCCCACAGCTGAGCCCGGGGGCATCGGACCCCGGCCCGGCTTTCGGATCCGCCCTGGAGGAGCCGGGAGACGCCGGGGCGGGGACAGGGGCAGGCGCCTGCCGAGGGGCCCCGGACGCGGGTCGGGCAAGAACCGACTGAAAATCCCGGGTCCCCGCGTGGTGAAGCGAAAGCCAGAAATTCCTGCGGCGGGCACGGTGCAGCCCCGGCCCCGCGCTCCCCCTTCTCCCGGCCGAACCCCGCGGAGCGGGAGCGAAGTCTCCCCCAGGTCCGTCGCTGTGCCCCACACGGTGGGACCGAGACCAAAACCGAGGAATGCGGGAAGGAGAAGCTTGTTAAATAATTTATTGATTTATACAAAGTCTTTCCAACCCGTGTGGAGATATTATTTGATCCCAATGTAAAATCAAGTGTCTGTTTTTCTCTCGTGCTTTTTTGGGTTGTTTTCTCTTTTGATATTATTAAGCATAAAATCCAGAGGCAGGAGAAATCAAACCGCCAAAACACTGAGTAGGGGGAGGGAAAGAAAACAGCCGTTTTTACACTAGAAATATACATCACAAAATCTGAAATTTACTATATACAAAGTGGCTGAGCTTGGATTTGGTGACCCATACAAAATGTAACAAAATCTGATTGTTAGGAGCAGGAAATCAGCAAGAAGGCTAAAAGAAAGAGGGGTAAACCTTAAAAGGACAGAAAAAAAAAACTTGGAAAAATTCCTCTGAAATTTACATCGATGAGAAGGAAAATAATTTCATAACTTATTCTGTAAAAAATATATACATTTCACATACATCTTAGGCTGTACAACACACCACTTTAAACATCCAGATACAATTTGTCTCCGTCACGGTGCCTACCACAGCAGCTGGCCCGGCCGCCCGCAGCAGCCGTGGGTGCCCATGTCCTCACAAGGTGTCCGAGCTGGTGCTGCAGGGGCTGACGAGGGACAGGTTCGTGGATTTGTGCTTCTTCAATAGCCTCGTAATTTTTTCATCGTCTGAGTTGGGGTCCAGGGGCTTGTTGTATTCATCATCGTCCTCATTGTCCGAGCTCTCCTTCAGCTTCTCCGTCTCCGAGTCGTGCTTCTTCTTCGCCGAGGCCATCTCTGCCGCATGCCGCTTCCGCCACTTGGTCCGTCTGTTCTGGAACCAGACCTGGGCACCGGCAACGGACACAGCTCAGCCCAGCTGCTGTGCCCACACCCAACCCCCTGCCCGCCCGACGGCAGACAGGGCCACGGCCCCCTTCCCTTCCCACCAGCACAGGTGCCTGGCACAGGGTAAGAGGCTGGAGCACGGCGCAGCCACCGCTGGGCCACAGCGCGGGGAGCGGGAAGACCGCAGGGCCCCCGGACAGCACCAGGGACGGGGCTGGTGGTGACACACTTGGGTCACCCGCCCAGCTCTTCCGGAGATCTCGCCAGCTGGAGCTGTGTGACAGTAAAAGCTGCGGTTTTGCAGAACAATTATCTGTTGAAAACAGAATACGGTGGCCAGAAAAATAATAATTTTTGGCTCCCAGTGCACTCCAATGCTTCGGTGCACCCCAAGTCTTTGGTAAAAAATTTGAGTGTGGTCATGCCAAGGAGCAGTTGTGCCAATTACAAGACACAGCCTGGGCTGGAAACTGACCTGTTAAAAGCAATTATCTGTGGGGGGCTACAAAATTAAGTTGTGTAGAAATCAGGCTAAAATCTATCCAATATCCAAATGTAATTTAAATTATAATTTATTAAAAAAAAAAAATCCCTGTACGGTTGTACAGTGTTAACCGTTGCTGGTAATTACTCCAAAAGCAGAAAGTGACAGCACTGCCTCGGCAGCACGCAGGAGGCAGCGGCAGTGGGAGCCTTCGCCCACCCGTGCCCGGCACCCGCGGGGACCTACCTTCACTTGGCTCTCGGTCATCCCCAGGGAATAGGCCAGGCGGGCTCTCTCCGGTCCTGCCAAGTATTTTGTCTGCTCGAAGGTTTTCTCCAAAGCAAAAATCTGCTGCCCAGAGAACGTCGGTCGCGAGTGTTTCTTCTTGCCGTCCTTGTCCAAAACCATCCCCGTCTGAGCTGAAAGCGGAGGAGAAACAGCTCCGTCAGGGACCGGCTCTGCACCGGGGTTTGCACCGGGGCTGAGCGGGGCCGGGGTGCGCGGGGTCTCACCGCCGCTGGCTCTAGGGCACGATCCGGCCCCGGGACATCCCAGGGGCTGAGGGGACCGGCACCGGCCGCCTTCGGGCCGCCCGCCCCGTCCACCGCGCCCGCCCCGGCTCCCGGCGCGTCCCTCTGCGGCCCGGGGGGGCCACGCCTGCCGCCGGCGGAGCCAGGCCGGGCCCGAGGCACCGCGCTCCCCGCCGGAACCGGCCGCACTTACCGGGACAGGCGAGCCGGGGGTCCCTCCAGGGCGAGCCCTGCACCACGCCGGGCCAGAAGATGGGCGGCCGCCCCGGCAGCTCCGCCAGCGGCTTCGGGTACCGGGAGACGGCGGCGGGGTTGAAGTACATCCCCGCCGAGGCCGCCAGTCCGTTGATGCGGGGCAGCCCCCCCAGGAGGTTGCTGGCGGTGCCCACGGGCCGCCCCAGGATGTCGCTTATTCCGTGCGGCGTCCCCAAGGGGAGCTGCGTGTTGAGCCCGCCCAGGGCCGGCGCCTTGAAGCCGGAGGGGTTCTGCAGGGTGTAGGGGAAGAGGGAGGTCTTCATCTCGGCCATGTTGTGCAGCGCGGCCAGCGGCGTGCTGCTGAGGACGAACGCGCTCTGCCGATTAGCATCCATCTGCCCCACCGCTAACATTTGCGGTCATCAGGGGGCGCGGGTCCTCCTCCCCCCGCGCGGCCGCCGCTCTGCAGTGGCCCCGGGCCCGGAGCCGGCCGCGGGCGGGACGGTCCCTCCGCAGCTCGCAGGTTCAAAGCGGCGGCAAGTCCCAAAGTTCGCTGGGAGCGAGCAGGAAAACCCCGGCGCCTCTCCACCCGCCCCCGCAGCTCGGCGACGCGCGCCGCGAACTTCCAGGCTGGAGCGCGGAGAGAGCCCGGTCGGGGCAGCGCGGCGACCCGGCGAGAGGGGCCCGGGGAGCGCAGCCGGGGAGCACCCGCGGCAGCTCCGCGCGGGATCGGGGAGGGAGGGAGGGCCGGGCCGCGCTGAGCTCCGCGCCTCGCCTCGGCCGCGTGTCCCGGCGGCAGCAGCGGGGACGCTCCGCGCCGCGCCCCGCGCGCAGATAACCGCGCGGGCACCTGCGAGCCCCGCGCCCATTGGGCGGCCGCGTCCCCGCGCCGCCGCCGCGGCCCAATCGGCGGGCGGCGAGCGCCCCCACCCCGACACGTCACCGCCGGCGCGGGCGGCCCCCGGGCGCCGTGGGAGCGCGCGGACCCGCACGTGTCCGCGCCGCGCCCGACGGGAGCCGGCCCGGGCCCGCCCCGCGCCCCCCGCCGCTGTCCCGCGTTCCGCGGCCGTGCGCGCTCCGGGAGGCGGCCGCGCCGTCCCGCCCGCCCCGTCGGGCCCGTCCCGTGGGGCGGGGGCCGCGCAGGGGCCGCCGGCGCCTCGCTGGGTGGCAGGACCCGGAGGGGGCGGCGGTGGGCGGCCCGGCCGCGGGGTCGGGAAGGCAGCCCGCGGGGGACGGCGGCTCCGGTGCCGCGGGGCTGCGGGCCGGGAGGAGCAGAGCGATGCTCCCCGGCCCGGTTGCTGTTCTGTCGGTGACCGGTTCCGTCTCGGGCCGCGCGCCAGCCGCCCCTTGCATTAGGGCCGAGCGGTTAAGGTCCGGTTGTGAGAGCGATCTCACGTCCGGGGAGTAACTGCTCCGGTGGGCTGGCTTGTTGCCGGTTTTGCGGTACACCGGCACCGGAGGCGCTCCCCGCGACACTGCCGGAGGGGGACAACCTCCTGTCTTGGAAGGGGAAAAACGGCTCTTACACCGTCGCGGAACGAAGCTCGTTCCTATAAGTAGTTTTACCGCAGGTATTCTTCTTAATCGAAAACATGTTTTCTTGTCAAGAAAATAAGAATTCGGATTTGAGATTTTTTATAGAAAATAATTCCGGAAGCGGGGTTTGTAGTGTTTTATTCGCCTTCAGCTGCCTTCTCCGAGGTTTTGATGCGTTGTTAAACAAGGAAAATGGTCACCACAGCGAGTGGGGAATTAAAATTTATCAAAGTGTTCACCAAGTAAACATGAATCGATTTCATCGTGTCAGAACCACGACTGAAACGCGCGTTCCTCTGGATGCCGTTGTGTCTGTCGCCAGAACCGTTTGGAGGTGAACAGGGTTTCGTTTACCCTCAGACGACAGCCCTAACGCCAAAGGAGGTTTGGGAAGCAGGACTCGGGCTCGATCAGTGTTTTCAGGCGCTGAGGTTAGAGATGATGCAGCAGTCTGCGAGCCTGGTGGTGTGCATCGCTCAGAGCCTAACGTGTAAACGTGAGAATGAAACCGGCGCTGCCCTCAAGAGGGTTTAATAAACGGCTTTATTGCTCTTTGCTGTCTGGTGTAAGCGGCAGCAGCGAAGCGGTAACGGGTTTAGGGAGCGCTCCCGACTGAGCCCATCCGCTCCCCGTCCAGCCGCGTTCCCGCAGCGCCCGCCTACACCGGGAGGGAGCCGCCGAGCCCCGGCGGCTCTCCGCTCCTCCGGCGGGGATCGGGCTCCCGGGGCCGCGGGGAGCTGCCGGCGGCGGCCAGCGGCGGGGCGCGACCGGCCCCCGCACAGCCGCGGCCCCGCCCGGGGGTTGTCTCGGTCTCTGCCGGTGCCTCTCCCGGTCGCACGTTGCCGGGATGCGGCCGGGGCGGTCCCTCCCCATCCCGCCGCGCTCCCCGCCGCCGGTGCCGGTGCTCGGCGGGGGACCCGCGCGTTTTCCGCCTCCCGGCGCGAACTCCCGCACGGACCGCTCCGGCTCGGCGGACGGGGGCCCTCCCCGCCCCGCTCGGGGGGGCGGACGCTGATCCGGACGCTGCGCCCAGGCACCGAGCAGCCGTTCCCGAGGAGCCGGCCCCGCCGCACCCCGCTCGGCTGCACGGGACCGACGGAACACGGTAAGAGCGCGGCCTCCGCCGACCCCGCGGGGCAGCACCGACCTCGCGGTACGCGCCGGCCGCCCCGACGGGTCCGGTCTCAGCCGGGCTGCTGTGCTGGAGGCGGGGGGAAGCCGGGGGCGCCCCGGACCCCGCAGTGCCCAGCCCGACGGGACAGGCCGCCTGCCCGCTGCGAGGTGGCGGCCCCGGGGACACCGGGTAGTCTGTGTCCCGCTTCCCCCCTTCGCTCCCGCGGGACGCTTCTGGGTTAAAATTCGCGCTAAACGTTATCTTATATCCGTCATCAGTGACGCCTGTTGCACATTAACGGCACATTTGTCCTGTTCATGGACTTTCCCGCGATCCCATACCCGCGTTTTTCCAGGTGGAAATATGTGGGGTTGTCTCTGCAGACCCCCTTTTGTGTCTTTTCTTCCGACCGTCCGACGAGGAGAGGCACCCAAAGGCCCTTCCCGCCCCGCTGCCCTCCGCGGCACCACGGGCAGGCATCGCCCGCAGGCCCCGGCCCCCGCCCCGGCCCCCGCCCCACCGCTCCGCTCCCCGGTGCCGCTGGAGCCTCTCCTCCCGGCCGGACTGTCCCCCCCGAGGACCCGGCCATTCCCGAGGTCTCGAGCAAACCCCCTCCAGCTGCAGGGGCCGCGCCGCTGCCCCCGGGACGGCTGCGGGGCGGCGGCACCGTGCGCCTCGCCGGTGCGGCCCCGGTCCCAGCCCCACCGGGTGCCTGCCCGCTCCGCCGCCCGGCAGCCGCTGCTCTCGCCCCGGGTGAGCTCGGCGGAACACGCTGGGCCTCCGTCGCCCGGGAGGGACCCGTCCCGAAGGGCCCGTTGCCGCCGCGCTGCCCGAGCTCCCCGCCGCCGGTGCGGGCGGCATCGCTACCCGCCGGGCCCGCTGCCTGCGGCCGCGGCCGTTTTGGCAGAGGACACCGGAGCGGACACCAACTCCGGGACGTTCCCGGTCACACGGACACGCGCTGCGGATGCGGGCCCGGAGCAGGGTCAGCCCCGGAGGCTCAGCGCGGCTCCGACACGTCGCTTTGGCGTTCCGGGACGCCGGTACCGGGAGGTTCATTTCAGCGGAGGAAAACGGGCCGAGCCGCGGCAGCGACGGTCACCTGCCCGAGCCGCCCCGGGCGCGGCGGGAGCCCTGCTCGGGCCCGGTACAGCG
>WKFP01015292.1:70764-123086 GCA_011057875.1 Pterocles orientalis | reverse complement strand
CCCGGCCCCGCCGCCGCTCCCCCGCCCCGTCGCGGGCTGGCGGCGCCCCCTGGCGGCCTCGGGCGGCGGCAGCCGGTGCCCTTCGGCGGGTCGGTGCGCGGGGACCACCCCCCCTCCGGCAGTGGCCGCGCCGCCTCCCCCGGGCCGGTCGCCGCTTTCCCCGGAGCGGGCCCGCTGTGGCGAGCGCCGGGCGAGGACCGGCAGCGGGGCGGGGGGACCTCGGTAGGCGCCTCCGGGGTGTCCCCTGCGGCGGTCCCCCCCGCACGGCTTGGATACAGGGAAACGCAGCGCGCTGGGAACCCGGCCTGTGTTTGTTGTTGACAAGGACAGCAGCTTGTGGATGTGTTTGGAGGCAGTTCCCGGCTGGGCAGAGGATTAATTTCCATCGTTTAAAATTAATGAGCGTTTTGTTTTTTTCCCCGACATGAGTAACCTTTCTTACAAAAGACTGAGATTAGGAGCATCAAATTCATCTAGAGCCTTATGCATTCCGACATATTCAGAATGGAGTACATTGTCCAGCATTAAATACTACACCACAGATAAATTCAGACAAGTTCTGTTTAACCTTCCCCTATTTGTTGTCATGCCTGCTGCCAAAGTACCTTTTCCAGTAGCTTCTGTGCATCTGAAAATGTCTGAAAGGCTCTGTGCTAGAAGAAACGAAACCAGGAATAAGAACAATCTATGTTTTACATTTATTGGGTGTAAATGTACGGGTTTTCTGTCTGACTTTATAGACTACAGTGAAGTCAGGTGTGCAGTACATGAGAGCATCCCCCACCGTGTTGTACATTATTCCAAAGTGCAGCTGTAAATGTTCATGTCCAAACAGAATGACTGGGGAAGGGGGGACTCGGGGCAGCTCTGCACACAGGCGTCCTTTTCTGAACTGTTCTGCTGCTGGTGGATGTAGGAGTGAAGCTAGGTAGGGGAGGGAAAACGTTGTTGCATGGAGTTACTTAGAGTGTTAGAGACAAGAGAGCAGGAAAATCTGTGTCGAGGCCCCCTAATCGTGTTGTCTACCTGTGTCCCTGACAGCGTGGCTGCTGCTTCTTCACAGCCTACCTGAAAGAGATCCTTGTTTTTAAAAATGAGGGTGTTTGGGGCAAGTAGTGCAGCCACCAGAAAAGCAAGTCCTGTTAGAGCAGACGATGGTCTGTTGGAGCATCTTCACAGGATGATGTATGTTCTGGGACAGGCCATATTTAATATTTTTCATTATGATCCTTGGCACAAAAAGTAGGAATATGCTAATGGTGCAGAGCTGAGAGTCCTCATCAATATAGAGCAGCGCACAAGAGAAACTGGATGACCTTGAGAACAGTGGAACAGAAATGGGAAAAAACATGAAAAATGCAAAAAGAGAAATTATTGCCTTAGAGGGTGGTGTTATTATAGTAATGTAGTTAGGGCAAAACACTAAACAACATTTCACACAGCTGTGGCAGAATTTAGGCTCGCAGGTCACGTATTGCCAGTGCTAGCTCTATGGTACGGTGTGAGCAGAGCACACAGCAGGGAGAGAAGGAACACCGAAAGAACCGCGGGGTCGGGAGGGGTGTGCAACCTGCCCGCCTTCCTCTGCCCCTCTGACACAGTCCGGCATCTGTGTGCTCACACGGACATTTATTGAAATGTGAATCCACTGGCAGAATAACCTTGGTGAAGACTGGAATGCACAGTACAGAAATGCTTCTGTTCACGGGCCTTGTGTGCCACCGG
Source organism: Pterocles orientalis (assembly GCA_011057875.1). Classification (NCBI taxonomy): domain Eukaryota; kingdom Metazoa; phylum Chordata; class Aves; order Pterocliformes; family Pteroclidae; genus Pterocles; species Pterocles orientalis. Next base: position 121,361 of record WKFP01015292.1, on the reverse strand, counting down.
GGGAAGGAATACACAGAGAAACGTCAGCTGGCCGGTAAAATTTATGGATACCTCACTTTGCCATTAAAGGGGGAACACATTTGCAAAGGAAATCAATTTTTTTTTTTTTTTTTGGTGATGGCTGTCTGAGTCATTCTGTTTGTACACACAAAAATGTCTAATAGATAAAGTAACTTTACATGATTTTGTGAAAATTAATTCTCAGAAAATATGGAAGGAAAAAATGGCAACAGTGTGTCCTTGTTCAAGAGCTTGTGCTTACCTCTGTGGGTTTTTGTTTGCAATCTGCAGTTATGATCAAAGCAGTACTAAGTATCTCTTTTAACAACTGTCTGGTGGTCTGTATTTTCGTAGCTTTCTAATACAACACTTCTAATTATATCCTTAAATTGGAGTATTGTGTTACAAGGTTGTATAAATGAAGCCAGCTGAGCACTCTTACATGTAGACTTCAATTTATTCTAATTTTTGTAAGGCTGGGAGGAATCTTTTCCTACATCTTGTAGCATTCTTCTGCTTAACAATAAATCCTTACAGAGTCTCCGTGCTAAAAACGTGTTGAAGCCTGGAATTCCTAGTTGGAAAGTTTGTAGTCTTGTGTCCTTTGCCAGTGATATTTAAAAGCTAATTATAGTGCATTAAGAAACTGATTTGCAAACTTTCTTACAGCTGAGGGATGCAGTTCCCCCTCCACAGAATTCGGTCTCCGTCCTGTGCTGTGAAACTGAGAAGAAACTCTGTAAGAGAGGTGTGTATTTTGTTACCACCCTTCCAGACTCTTACAGAACTAGAAAATACCTCTGTGTTACCCTCAGACTGTTGCTGCTGTTCAGCCACTCCTCGGGTGGTCCCTGGGTGCACTGACAGCCACACTGGCCCTGGTCAGCCACACCTGGGACCCCTCCCACGCACCCCGGCCCCTGTCTAAGCCCAGCCCTGGGCTGTGCTCAGTTTGGGTGCTGGGGGGTTTTTGTGCCTGGTTTGGGTGCTGCGGGGCTGTGCCCAGCCAGTGGGAAGGTTGCTGGTGCTGCAGCCACGCTGGGTCCCAGCACGTCCAGCTCCGCTCAGACCCCACGTTCCTTGGCCGGTGGCTGTGCCAGACGGGGACAGGGAAGCCCCCCGGTGTGCCGGAGAGCTGGCTGTCCTGGGAGGTCATACCTGGCAGCACGGGCAACAGGAGTTCAGTTGCAAGGCTGAATGGAATTTGTTTAGCTCCCAGCAAAGGGTGATGTCTTTCAAAAGCAGAGTGATGTCTTTCATAAAACAAATCTGTAAGAGGATGAAAAACCTGCCCGCGAGTCGTTCTGTCTGCGGCGCATTTGGAGCAGGCAGCGTGTTTGGTTATTTTGCCATCTGGGCATCTGAGGTTTATGATGCTTTCAGAAAGAAAATAAATTCATGTCTTCTCTCTCTTTGGAGTATTGTCCCCCTTCCGAAAGGCGTGTGCTGGCTGCGGCTGGAGCAGGGGCAGTGCTGGCCAGGGCTCCCCGCAGCCGCACCGGGCTGGGACAGGCGCAGGACGAGGCTCACCCCGAGGGGTGCAGCAGGCTGAGCTGGACTGAGCTGTGCTGCGTGTGAGATCCCCAGCACTGCTGTGACCACAGCACAGTTAACCCCTTCACCAGATCGCCTCTGTCAGAAATCTGGGGTTTCTCGGGGCTGCCTGTGAGCTGTGATGGAGAGGTCACTGGTACAAAGCAGAGTCCAGGGTGATGAGAGTCTGTGCCCAAAAGCTGGGAGAGGGATGATGCCACGGAGAAGGACCATTTCTGTCCCTTCTTTGGTTTGCCTTTCCCAAATAAGAGAGATTGATTCTTGAAATCAGAAGCGATAGTTTCTTGTCATGCTGCTTGCCTTTTCCTGACAAGTTTTGGAGGCTTTTTATGCTTTCATTTGTCTGCTTTGGATTTTAAGCAACACGTTTTTTAAGCTCTAGAAAACATGAATTAGATTTAGGGGAAGTATTTGACATGTTAAAATCACCAACCATTACTGTAAATATGGTCGTGGGTGGAAAATGGCATGGGCATAATTATATAAATACATGGGCATAATTATATAAATTATATAATTATATAAATACATATTTATAGGACAAGAAATGAAACAGTATTTTTGCAGATGAAACTTCTGAGATTTAAGATAAGCAGTTATTAGCATCAGTTTTGTTCTGCCTGCTGTGTCTCATGAGAGGCACTCTTAATGATGACGAGGTGAGCAGCATTTTCTTGGCGTAACGTCCTTTTCAAAACGAAGGGCTCGTCCTCCCCCAGTGGAGCCAGCAGCCAGTGCAGCAGCTGGCTGAATTCCCACTGCGGCTTCCAGCAGATCACTGGTGTTGCTGAAGCTCCCAGGCTTTCAGTTATATATACTTTTTCCTGTCTGGAAACCTTGTTTTGCCTGTTGCTTTTCCTCTGCCGATGGCTTAGATTATTGTCAGTATTTAGAGCATTGGCTGCTCAGGTCAAGCCAGATGTGAGAGCCCACCCATCCTCTCCCCCTTCCCTCCTTCCACCAACATTTTTTTCCTACTTGTCTCCACTCTTATAGTTTATCTGTTTAATGAGAGAAGGCTACAAGTTATTCTTTCTAAGTGAGATAAGCCCTTGTGAGCTCTATTTTATCTAACCGAGACTGGGAAATCGTTTGCCCCTGTTTGTATTAAACAGATGTATATACTTTACCGCAAGTCATTAGTGCTATAAAGAGATTGCCTTCCTATTGATAGCCTGGATGGGGGGATTCGGGAGTAAATTGCCAATAAATACAAAGTGTGCTTGTAAGCACTATTGATTCTCTCTGAGCCACAGAGAAGTGTTTTGTTAGTAAAACTCTTCCTGAATGTGCAAGTGAGGGTAAAAAAAAAAAAAAAAAAGATTAGTGATTACTGAAAGCAGGGCGGAGGGAGTGGGGGACCGCTTGGGGTGAGGAGCTGACAGTGTTTTCCTTTGAAGGGCGCAGTTTGTAAAGACAGCTGCTAAAAATGTAACAGCAACTCTTCTGGCCGCCCTCAGAAACCCTGGCGGCAATCACTAGCAAACTGAAGGACGAGCACAGCACTTCCCGGAACACAGAACTTCCAGGGGTGGGAGGTTTCCCAGCTCACCAGGAAAGGGTCAGAAATTATCGATTGCAGAGGAAATGAGAGACTGGTGGGATATAAGTTCCTCTTGTCCTGTCTGGGTTTCGGAGCAGTCTGGAAATCACTTTTCTGAGCTGCGTGGGGGATGCTTTGATGTGTGGCTAGAGATCAGGAGCTGCTTCAGGAGCAGGTGTGGAGAGGACCGAGCGCGGCTGCGAGCTGAAGGACGGCAGAGTCCTTCCGTGGGAGCTGGAGGATCCGGAGAGCAGCCGGGTCCAGGGCTGCTCGGACTGTGGTGCTTCCTCTGGCTTGTGTGCCTCTTCCGTCTTCATCCACCCTGCTGAGGATCAGTGTTAGCGACCGAGCTGTCTTCTAGAAGAGACGATAGGACGGGAGCGGATGGGCAATAGCACGAGGCTGGGCTGCGGTGGCGGTCTCTCGGTGATGTGATTCCCGTCACCCGCAGGGCGCGTCTCCCATGGTGTGGCTGGTGTGTGTGAGCTGACAGGCTGCTCCTTGAAGGGTGTCTCAATAGACTGACAGTGGCTGTAGCCTTACAGACTCTTTGGCAAACCTTTTAATTGTGGCCGACTAGAGGATTCTCCCGATGATGTGCTGGTCTTCCTCACATTTATTTAAAGAAGACGTAGAGCAATGACAAATGCTGGGCATACAGCAGCCACTCAGTTGTGTGATACACAATGCTGGAATCACCCTGAACGTGGAGAAGTAGAGCAGATAAACAAAATCCATTTTACATGGCTGCTCTTAGTAACAGAAAAATTTTACTGGACTGATGCACATTAAAGATGTCCTACATCTTCAGGAGACTGGTTTCTTCAGACTTAATTTCTCCTGTAAGGGTAGAAATGCAATTCATCACCAAAGATTGAACACCAGGAATGTATTTTTGGCAATGACAGCCTTTGGAAGGCTCATTAAAAATTACAGTATGAATTCAGAAAGTTTCAGGTTATATGACAAATTTGTCACATGCTGTTTATGCCTTTCCTCACCATTAAGACATATGACATGTGAATGTATTTAAGAAATGATACACTATCTGGGGTTTTTGTTGTTGTTGTTTTTAAACACGTAGCTCAGTTTTGTTCTAAAAAGCTCTTACAGAATTCATTACTTCTTCTCCCTTTGGTTTTGTCTTTTCTTCTAGATCCCTTTCCTTTTGTCTTTGTTCCTGTAATCAGTGATGATGTTTAAGTTTTCTTTGGGAGATTTGTTGGATTACTTCCACAGATATTGAAAAATGGACAAAGAATGCTTTTTAAAAATCAGCAGTTGTCAGAACACTCAAGAAAAGAACCTTCCTCGTAAACAAAACTGCTTGTGCTGTGCTTTGCCTTCCTGTGCAACCTCCTTCCATATTCATTCAGCCTGCTGAAAATTAGTATTTACAGAGCTGTCCTAGAAAAGACAATAGGACAGGATTGGATTTACACCACCTGAGGGCACTGTAATACTATTTCTCTTCATACAACAGGGTAGTGTTTGACATGGTCCCCATTTTTCTTCCTCTTACGATTACTATCAGCTTCTAGAGCAAGTGTACCACTGAAATGAATGAAAATGATTTTTTAGAAAGATGGTATGTTGTTGTAGGTATCTCGGAAACAAGGTCATCCTTCTCTCATGTCACTAACATTGATTCCTTGTGCTTGCTGTAGGATGATGCTGATGTTAAATACAATGCTATCATTATTACTGTTGTTTTAAACGATGTGCCACTAGTGTGGCAGCGATGGCTCTGTGCCTGGCTGTGCTGCGGTTTTAGCTGCTGACTTTTGCTGCCTCTTGCCTGTATCCAGAAAACTGCACGTCTGATGTAAAAGCACCAAATGCTGCTGCTGCTGCGTGCATGTGCTTGTGTCAGTGAACTAGAACGTGACAGAGAGGAACGAGAGCAGTAGAAAGCTCCCCACACGGACACCCCTGGTGTGGCTCACTCTCTCAGTCTGGCCAGGTTTGTCTCCTCTCTCTCATCTGTTCCCACACTGCCGTCTCTCTCGTCCTTCTGCTTTGCCGTGTTTCTGTCTCTGCATCCTCTCTAGTCACTCCATGTCACCACCCTGTTGTTTCCCCCCTCTCCAGTGCACGGAGAAGGCCACCGAGCGCAGATCCCACAGGCAGGGCTCTGGGCAGGACAGGAGTCTCTCTGCCAGGAGGAGGTGGGCTTCGCAGCCCCGGCAGGGTCAGCGTGCTCCCTCCTGGCAGGGCAGGGGCTGTACATCCACTTAGAGCACATCCGAGAGCCTTTCTGTTCCGTCTGTACATGAGGCACAACGGAACCGCTGTGTCAGACGCTATACAGAATTTCTGATTTTGTTAGAGTAACAACTTAGCCTTTAGTCTTATTTCTCAGCTCCAAAAAAGCTTTTAAGAGGAAACACTCCGTGTTCCCTAGAAAGTATTTATGCACTGAAGTAAAGGATAGTGTGGTTTTGTTCCTAGCAGATTTTTCCATGTGTAATGTTAGCAAACACTTGTGGTATTGTGTCAGCATGGAGCAGAGCGGTTTTTTCCACGTGTACACTCTATATGCAACATCACGAGGCTAAACTCCGCTTTGACACAGTCCGATGTGCACTTTCTATCTTCTCTCGCGCCAAATGACCGATACCTCATTTTTTTTTCTTGTTGGCATTAATTTTTGCGTATTTGACATCCAATTTGCCAAATGAATAATGACAGTAATCCTTCCTTCTGTACTGTTGCTTCACCTTATTCCATGCTATGTACTCAGGTTCCCTGCGGCCATTCCCCCTCCCTGCTGCCCCTTGTTTTGAGTTCTGTAAAGATGAAATTTGGGATTTATTTATATTGATTAAAATAATTCTGAGTGGTTTTATGTTCATTTAAGTTCAGATAAACTGAGTTGCAAATATTAAATGTATCTTGTAAGTGCTTGTGCAGAACTTAAGGACTAATTGGCAATGGTATAGAAAAAAAACTCTGTACGAACTCAAGTTTGAAAGGAACGAAATGACAAAACCTGTCACTAGAACAGGAGTTAAAGGACTAAGAAGTAGTAATACGAAGATATGGAAAGGAAGGATCAAAAAGAGCTTCTCAAAGGAAGAAAAGATTGTGGGAAGATTTTATGGGTTTTTTTTTTCCAAACGTAAACATTTAGAAAATGGCTCCTTCAATAGGAAAAGTAATTAGAATGGCAAATTAGACATCTGCAAACGTGAGGAAGGCAAAACACTTCATGCATTTTGAAGGAAAAAAATTAATTTTCTGTAAAGACAGTATTTCTCTTGAAGTACGTGAGATAATACCCTAATTTATCCACAGAAGAGGATCAAGGAAGGTGGCAGTTAACTCTCCTGCTTGGTGCTTGCCTGCTAGTGCAGTTAATATAGAAAAGGAAACGTCGTACCCAGTGCATGCATACCCAGATAATCTAGGAGACAAACTCCTGCTGTCGACAAGCCTGCCAGCCTACCCAGGCCGGTTCCAAGCTAGGAGTCACGTAACCGTGTCAGCGCTAAATGGGATTAGTCAGGGCTGCTTACTAACTGTTTATCAGCTTGCATAACCTGGTGAGTTTTCTCCATGCGTTAAGGAGCTTGCTTCGTGCTGGGTCTCATCTTGCCCTGCCTGTTCCGAGTGGATGTTTGTCGGTGTCCACGGCAGCCTGTGCCTTTTGCATCTCCCCATGACCTCACATGAAGAGGACGTGCTGGGTACAACACTTCTGACTGACAGAAAAGACAGAAAACAGCAGAAAAGTCAGCAGCTGTCGTGGTACGCTGCGTTTCGCTACGGCGAGCTCACTCGGTTCGCCCTACATCCTTGTGTAAGGAAGCCAAGCCCTCTCTCCCAGCACCCCCTCTCTTTGCTTTTCTTCCCAAAGCGCCCACTGACAGGGGTGTGGTGGGATTTCACGCACGGGGTGTCCCAGGCAGCCTGGGTTTGTCTGCAGGCTTTCCACACGCATCCTGAAGCCGTCCTTGCAGTTCTGGCAGTTTTGACCCCGAAGGGCTCGAGCAGCCTTCCACCTCCAGCGCCGCAGCCCAGGACTCCTCTGGGCTGGTGCCCAGCTCTGGGGGCTGCTGGCCGTCGCTCTTCGAGCAGCGTTCTGCCGACCGTCTGCGGGGGCCAGGGTCAGCCTGGCAGCCTGTGTCATTCCCACAGCAGAAGGAGGAGGTGGCAGTGGTTCTCTGGAACATTCTGACCAAGTCCCTGCACCCCCTTTTCCCTGTTCCCGTCTCAGTGGGACTCGGCTGTGGTGAAAGAATGGGATGGCGTTTGGATCAGCCCAAGCCTTCCCTTCTATGGGCTGCGAGAGATGCTGGCTTCTTATTTAGAGCTGCAGTAAACACGGTGGCTTTAGAAAATTAACCCCGGACAGTCTGATGCGTACAGGAATATACATCTGGGGAGACACTTATGCTGGGAAAAAGAGAGTCACTGAAGTGAGAAGTGACTGTTCTTTCTTCACAGAGCTCTGTTTATGGCATGCAAGTGACACTGGGTTTATGTTGTACCTTCAGCTCAACAAAGCAGATTATGGTTCCCTCTTAAACTGGTATCTCACAACATTTCACTTTCTTCTCGTAGGTTCTCAGCAATAAATGCTCTTTCTATTCCAGTAAAACTAAAAAATAAAATTTACTAGCTAACACCCGATTCAGATGGACAGGAGAGTACATAAAAATGCTATGCCATCAGAAAACTCCAGTTGTACACAATTATAAGCTAGATGGAAGATGGGAAAAATAATTGTGATTGACTGGTTCTCTGGAAATACCTGCTCCAGCTTGAATGCAATACAGTGCATGGATCAGTGATTTCAAATAATAGAATGATCGGGATAGAGGGATAAGCACTATTCCCTTGCGAGTAAAGTCTGTTTTAATGACTTCATCCATATGGTGCTATTTTATATATATAATAATTAAAATAATATCATAGTAGTGTTGATAGTTCATGTCAGCCCTGGTTGGGGAAAGCAGCAAAGACAGTGAAGCTTTGCAGCTATCTGTGAAACAAACTGCAGCTGAGTATTTACTGATGGAGCAGGAGAAATAGAAAAGCCGCTTTGTTTTTCTTACATTTCAGACTGATGGTTTTTTTTCCCAAAATGGGCAGGAAAGGAGAGAGGTGTTTTATGCAGTCTCTTGAATACTCTTAATAATATCCAGTGTTACTATTTAGAGCAGAACCACGTATTAAGTCGTGTAGGATGGAGTCAGGGTCAGCTCTTGAGTCCACATTTGCAATTAACTTTCAGTAATGCCTCAGTTCTTATTCTGTTAAATTCCATCAGATTAATCAGAGGTTGGATGAGGTGTTTAAGCAATGAACTGACACATCCTGGCAACGTGATGGCACAGCACACACAGGTCTTTGTGGCAGTGACCTGCAGTCAGGTCTCCTCCCCAGCTGCCCGGGCTACACAGGCGTTGTTGTGGTTAAAGGTGGGTTTGATTTGGCGCATTTACAGTGCATAAATGAGAAAAGCAAAAGAGCCAATGTGAGGTAAGGCTTTTCTGGACCAAAAAGTGGTCTCTGCGAGGAACCTGAGGACATTCAGTACATTGCACAGTCAGATCCCAGTGCGGTGTACATCAAACCTGGGTGTTGCTTTGCATCTAAAGAGGGACAGGAAGACAGAGAAGGAACATGAGTAGTGAATTCAGGTTAAAAAATCCTCAACAAGTACGAATTTTGTTAGGTAACTGCTAGCAAACCTGCTACAAAACTGTTAGAACAAAGTGTAGTGAGTCCCAGTGTCAGGAGGTGCATCAATATTTACTAGCATTTGTGTTCCAGTAAGCAGACCTGAGGTACCAACAAAAGCAAACATGGAGTTGGTATTTTCCTTAAATCGTGTCCCTCTATTGGAATAGTCTTAAAGAGGATAGTTAAAATTAAAATTGACAGAGTTGTTTGGAGAAAAGTGTTGGCTTTGCTTTTTTAGAAATCAACAGCAACTTCTGCTCTGTACCCTTCCTTTTCAATACAATGAGCTTTGGTTTTACTAAACCTTGCAACCTGGAAGGTTTATTTCCTGCTGGGAACATCTTTATTTCCCATTGTAAAGTGCAATGATACATGCAGTTATGTTTTGACTTTTGGAAACTGTTACACCAAGTGGAAGGCTTGATCATAACAGGTCACATTAGTTTTGTGTTGCAAAGTTTAGTCTGTGCTGTTTGGTACCTTTTTCCTTAAAAACATAAATGCACGGGGTTGAAGAACAAGAAGACAGACATTTGTGTAGCTTTATCTGGCTTGGAAGAGCTGTTGGTTGGAGCAGTATGCATACCATGTCTTATTAAAAAAATAATCAGATAAAACCAGGCAAGCAAAACACTTTGTTTCGCATGATTTGCTCCCCCTTCTATAATCCTATCATAAATGCTCTTAAAAGTCTGTAACTACTTCATGCAGTATAAAAAAATATTTTTCTAACCTTTCAGAGGCAGTACTTAGGGACGGATGTGGGACTTGATCTTTCTGAGAGTCAAACTCCTGCCGAAGCTGCAGAGAATGGAAACTGCAGCAGGGGCAGCGAGACCTGCTGAGCATCCCTGTCGCCAGGGGCTCGGTCCTGCTGCCCCAGGGAGCTGACCGCTGGGCTCTGCTTTTGTGTGTGTTCGCGTGGGTGTCTCATTCTCAGTTTTGTAATAATTGTCCCGTGACAGTAACGTCTACACTCGATTTGTGCACTACAACGAGCAGATTGCGAGAGAAATGGCTGCTGGTGGTGTCGTTACTCCGCAGTGGGCGTCCACACTCACTGTGTGTGCAGGAAGCAGTGGACCCGTTTCTGATGTGTAAATCTCAGAGGGAGATTCTGCTAGAAGGTAAAACATGCATATTTAATACAGGAAACTGTGTCCTTTCGTTCACATATGCAACTCCAGCAGCCTCGCGGAGGCAGAGAGCCCTGCTGGCTGTAATCAGCGTGGGCTGAGAAGGGCTGTGTAATGCCAAGCGTCACATTATTCTTATTTCAACAATTACAGGTCCTTTCTCCAAACACCAGGACGCTGCCTGGCCACGGCCATCACCCTCTCGTCGGTAGCCTTTCCTTCCCACGGCACAGAGAGGAACCCGCGTGCTGGCCTGAGCCGCTCGGTGGCAGCGCCTGGGCTGGGCACGGCTGCTGCGGCAGGAGCCCAGGACGCCCCGCGTGCGTTCACCTGAGATAATCACATCGTGTAATCTCAACAGAGGTACTGAGCTTTCAGCTGTTGGGGGATTACGGTCAGGGAGAAGGTAAGCAGGCTCATGGTGCAGTTTCGGGCGGGTTTCAGGCAGCCTGCTGGCGCGGGCTCTGTCCCCGTCACCGAGCAGATGCCTGCGCTGGGATCGCTGCCGTCCAGCCCTGGGAACAGAGCCCTCAGTGCTCGGTGCAGCGTCTGTTAAACACATCTTATCAAGTAGTTTAGAGAGGAGGTAAAGAAATCACAACTGAAAATATGTATGCCTGATCAAAACCTTGCTAGGAGTAAGTGACGTGACTCTCAAAGTGTAAGAAATGTGTGCGCGTTGCAGCATGTTCTGTGCAGTATCGAGACAGCATCCCCAGGTCTTTAGTGACTATCAGGAAGATATAATTCAAAATAACGGATGCAAACTGATACGAGGCTGAAACTGGCGTGTGTGATTTGTGAGTAGGTGTCTATGGACACCAGAAGCTGCCTGGTGTGCTTGTGCAGGAGGAGTTACGCGTTCCAGAGGGTGGGCAGGCACAAGTGACACTGATGTGCATCCGGCCACTGTCACGCAGGAGATTTAGAACTTTCACAAAGCTCAGCACTGGGTGAGGTTAACTGAAACGCTTTAATAGGGGAACTATCCTCCTCACCACTCAGCTGTAGTCTTGATATTTTTCTCTGAATTCAAATCCCTGTGGTGGTGCTCTCTTCCAGAGGATGCTCATTGACGGGAATACAGCAAAAAGGTTTTGCTGCTAAAGCTCTCCCCACCTTCTGTACTGTGGGAGCTCAGCAAACACTTCAGAAGCTCTAGATAGGGGCTCCAGGGACAGGCACCGCTGGCGCTGGCTTTCAGTGAGACTTTGCATCTGGCTGCCCTTCGCACCTTTGAAAATCCCCCTGCAGCACACAGGTCTCTGCGTACAAACCTCACAGAAAAAGACAAAGCCCTAGATTTACAAAAGGCGAACAGTAAGTTAAAAAGGCTTGGGGGTGTCTTTAAAGAGATGTCAGTAGTTAAACTGAGGTGTCCTGGTGTGAAGAGGTTTGCTGCTGCGGTGTCCTACCAGGGGACAGCAGTGACGTGGCTGAAGGGAAAACCGCTCTGCTCGCCCTTAGCGAGGGGAGAGCTGGCGGGAGGGATCGTCCCTCCAGGGCCCAGTGCCAGTCTCAGTGGGGGTGAAGAGGTGGGATAACGGAGCGAGAAGGGAAGCGGTGAGGAAGAGCCCGAGCGACACATTGGGTCTGAGTGATGAAAACCTGCCGCACGCTGCAGCACCGGGACACGAAGCAGCAGCAGAGCTGCCATCACACCCAGACACCTTTGATCTCTAAGCTCGAGAGGCAAGGGACAGATTTCCCAGCACAGTGACAGGAGCGGGGCACAGCAGCGCTCGGCGCGATGCTTGTGTTCTCGCCCATGCGTGGGTGTCAGCAGTCCGCTCAGCCAGCACACCGCGGCGGGAAACCTTTTGTGCCTGGGCTGAGACTTCTGGTGCCTGGCAGGGCTTTCACTTTCACCTTCCTGAGATTTTTTTTTACAGATTCTTCCTTAATAATCCCTCACTTGAGAAAATAGGGGGGAGATGTCTCTTAGGTGTACTGAATTGTTTGATGGCTGTGAAATATTTTTGCTGCCTTCTGGATCCTTCCTTCCTTCAAAAGCTGCTGCTCTTCATCCGCTTTGTGGCATCGCTCCTTTAACACTGGACAAAGCTTTCCTGTAAAAAATACATTTTAGAAAATATTATGGTGCTGTACAGCAATAGAAAAGATGCCAAAACCAAGCCCCAGTGTTACATGAGCCCGATGTTCTGTTTCCTGCAGCGATGGGGCCAAAGCCCTGGGGCTGGCTCCGGGAACTGCTGCAGGGAGGGAGGCTGCGCAGGGCAGGGTCCTGGGGCCGCAGTGCGGGGGCTCCGCTGTCCTGCCTGGTGCGGTCACCTCCGGCGTCCCAGGTGGTGTCTGTCCCGTGGAAAGGACAAGGACACCGATTTGTGTCCATGCTGCGGGAGGCAGAATCAGGGCTCTGCTGCTGAGAAGCCCAGAGTCACTTTGAGCAGGTCCAGAAAGATACGGGGTGTAGGTACAGGTGTCTTCCACCGGAGCTGGGTGAGCACACCACATCCCGGATGAGTCTCAGGGGTTTCCATCACCATGCATGTATTTATCTTTTAATATAAAAGAGTTCCATTATGGTTGTTTCCGAGGGAAATTTTGACACCATGAAATAAATGTCTGGCTCAGCTGTACTTTGTCAGAGAGCACGGGGTTTCAGTCAATCCATGCATAACTCATTTTCAAAAGCTCTCATTATTCATCGCAGCTTGTAAGAAAACATTGCTGTGAACCCAAAAATGAAAGACTTCATTTAAAATTATTTATGACACTAAATGTATTCACAACTTCGACACAGTTTGCTTAAAACATTTTGTGTGGTCATTTTGCTTCTCTGCATTGGGAATAAGCATAAAGTTAAGGACCACTTTTTCGTGTTTGAAAATTAACTAGTGCTGAGCACTTTTAATCAAGTTTTTGTACTGTTAAAGGCCTGGAATGCAAAGCTGGGGGGGGGGGTGTATTTTTTCTAATTATATGTTAAATCTGAAGTACAGAGGAGAACGAAATTCCTGCCAGTTCCTCATGCCCAGGGTTTACATCAAGAGGCCAGGAACGCCGTGGATGATGTGGCTCTATGTCACCCTCTGCACGGTTGTGTACGCATGATGCAAGGTTTTTGGTGGCTCAGTGACGCGTGACTGATCCCTCCTCCTGCATCCCGGACTCTCCTGTCTGTGCGCTCTGCAGCTGGGTACTGCCAGCCTCCATCTCCACGGTCTCGCCCGCGCAGCTGCATCTCCATCTCTCTGTTGTTCTGGCTGCTGTGCTGTCAGACCCTTCCCAGGGACACTGTCGCGGTGCACTGACAGGACCCACGGGCTGCATTTCTTGTACTTTGTCGTTTGCATAAACACAGTTTCTTTCGCTTTGCTAATGTTTTATTTTCGCATGCTTTGCTGGATTTCTGTGGCTAGTTGCAAAATATAGCTGGTTTTTGTTTCCGTAATTTTCCTCTGGGTGGGAAGGTTATAAGTATGCGATGCCTAGTTTAACACATACGTTGAATGTTTTCTTATCCGTTCTCTGTGCACTGAGGCACGGTCTGGAGAGAGGCACATAGGCTGAATAAGTAATTATTTCTAGGCTGTGGGACCTGTGCCTGGCAATGGTTCCGGGTTGTGTCACACAGTTGCGTGTTATTTGAACAAAAAAAATCTATTATATGATTGTTGGTGACAGAACAGATTCCCAATGCACAAAACCAGCCTGCATGTTCACCACACAACCGATAGCTCCTCTTCCTCGCCCCAGGATGTAATTAGTTACTGGACTCTCTGTGGAGTGTGTCCCTCAGAGGAAAACAGTAATTTCCGACAAGCTGACCGGTGGGGTGGTTTGCAGTACTTACCCGCTGCTGACCGAGTGCCGATGATGACGTGTCTGCAGAGCGCAGGGCAGGAGCAGGGGGCACCAGAGCAGAGCGTGGGCGAGGGACGCGCCTCCCCTCCCCGTGTCAGCTGCTGGGGCCGGTCGCTTTGAGACTCCTGATGGAAAAGCCACCGGTCAGTGACAGTCAGCGGAGGCTTCTGTTGATCTTCATGGGACGTGACTGGAGCCTGAACTATTTCCATGTTGTCCTCTGCAGGGGCTTCTCCAATCTTTTCTTCCGCGCTCTCATTTCTCCTCTCAGGTTCCTCCCTAAGAAGGGATCACTGTCAGAAGACCTTTCAGCTGGCCTCTTACATGATGTTCCATTTGCATTTTGTCCGTGAAAATCAACTTCAGAAACAATTGCAGTGGGAGAAATTTCAAGTTATGTTTACATTGAAAAAGAAACAGAAGTGTGAGTAACTTCTGAGGATAAATCCTGTAAGACACCTACAACCAAAGACGTTCCGTGATCGACGGATACACAGACGTGACGTTTTGTCAAATGGCAGATGGGGATTTAGTGGTTTTCCCTTCTCCTTGGGAATCTCTGGGGTAGGTGCTGACACTTACAACACCATCAATCTCATATCATGAAATTTAGCCATGAGCGAAGAACAGACTTGGCCCCAAACAAGTATAAATAAATCTGAGTAGAAGGCAAGGTCGTGCGATGTTTGATTTATGTCGCGCTAATGAGATACCATTGGCTGGATAGTGGCTCTTACTGATTTTGTTTCGTCAGAGAATTGCTTTGGAAAACTACCCGAGGAGCTGGAGACAGTCCTTAGGCTGAATCCAGCGTCTGTTAATGTGCATAAATGTTGGAATTCAGACTTTTAGTAGAGAGCAAGAGGTGGCCATTCTTTCTCGCCCAAAGCTGCTTGTGGACTTCCAGCTAAACCAATGGACGTAACCAGTGCACAGGCCAGTGGTGTGCGTGCTGCTTCAGACCGGTCTAGATGTTCGGACATTGCAAGTATATAAATAATGTTTCCCTTACTTCAGCACCGTACTTCCAGCTAGGATTACAGGCATCACAAAGAAATTGGTTTTGAAGTTCTGGTAGGAGCATGGCACAGATGTGCGCCTGGGGCACCGCGCGGGTCGTGGGCTGTTCTCAGGAACAAGCCTTTCCTGCTTGGAACAAGAAGAGGGGTTGACGGTGTGGGCAGATGTGCTTGTGACACTCGCACAAGCCCTGTCACAAATATAGTTTCATTTTTAGGGCAGCACACACTTAGGATCTGATACCTACAAAATGCAACTAATAAAGAATAAAGTAATGACCACCAAATAAGCCACATGCTCATCACAAGCTATGAATTTCTGAACTGTAGCCAAAAGTGCTTGGTATCCTGGATCCAAGATTTTGTCTTGGCTCAGTTTTACTGGGAAGTAGCTTTTAATGTGGATAGCGGGGAGGGATGTGGACAAACATTTTTTATCCAAAGAACTTCAGCTTTCAGGGGTGTTTGGACTTGGAGTAAATATCACGGTGTGTGCCCATTTCTAAAGGAACTAAAACTGAATAAATTCCCAGCAGTGAGAGCTGCTGGCATTCTGAGCCGTCTTGTTTGTTTCCCCATGTCCACAGCTGCAATGAGACCGTTAAACATCTGTTTGGACCCTGGGCATCTCCGGTTAGCTGGGCAAGCGGAGCAGATCATGGGCCACAGGGACTTTGCTGTGAAAATCTGTAAGTGTTGAAAATACCAAGTCATGTGAATGAACAGAAGGTGTTTGGGTTGTTTCTGGGGTTTTTACTCAGTTTTTATTGGGCACAAACTGGTCAGTGAACTTGTGAGTGAAACACGTCAGAGCCTGCGGGGACTGTCTGGTGGGGGTTTCTGTAATGTAGAGCTGACTGCAGTGCTCGCATAAATCTTCGTGAAACCAGTTTTAAAACCACATTTTGTTTATTGTTTTCCTTGAACAAGTAGTAACAAAGGGAAATGAATGTGTCTCTTCTCTTTTACCAGGAGCGGGCAGCTGTAGGGTGAGAAAACCTTGGCTCTGTGGCAAGGAGAGCAGAAGTCGCCTTGTGAGCTGCTGCTGGTTGAGGTCTAAGCACGATAAAAATTGAGCTTTGCTACAACAGTGGTGAGGGAGGATGACGGGGCCCGGCTGCCTGCCTGGAGACTGGCACATCTCCACTTCTCTGGACAATCCCAAATGTCCCCAACATCTGACGTCCCACTGCTCCTCGGGAGGTACATCAGCACATCCCGGTCTGCTGGTGAGGCTGCTCACGCCATCGCAGTCTCCTCCCTCTTCTTACTCATCATCAAATGTCTGGCAGCCAGTGGTACAGAGAAAGAAATCTAGAAAATCTTCTACATATAATCACTCTCAAAACCCACTTACTCTTAAGATGATGGTGCCATTCTATCTGAATATTGACTTTCAGGCTCTGATGGAACCAGTCACGAACAAAATGTCAATTTCTCTGTCATATTTACAGCAAACACAAACACGGTGATGAATGCAAAGCTGCAGATTGTCTTCTGACCTTAATTTCTTCAAAGGTTCGGTCTCAGTCTAATACCAAGTTCAGGGCAAATGCCATATACCGTCTTCAGGGACTGAAAAATAAAGAAAATGTATTTTATGTATCTAATAACAAACTACTTTCAATAATGGTTATTAAGACTCAAGCTTCTCATACATGTGATCCCCCCAAGACAGCAGGATTTCTTGCATGATGATGTCCTCCTTCCTCTGAATGAGGATTGCATAATAGAAAAATCCTCTTAAATAAGAAATATCATGTGAAAAGCTTTTTTTAATTTGAACCACCAGGTGAATATACGGAGTATAATTCACACTGATCTTCCAGGGAATATACAGTTTCCAAGGAAAAACAAACCACTGAAATGACAGCAAAATAATTTCAGTCAGAATCAGTAGAAGTATGAAATCATTGCTTCGATGCAGTGCCCAGGGAGCTGGGTTTGACCGTGCTTTGCAAAGCACTGTGCCACCGTAAATTGAACAGACTTACCTGCTCAGATGAGGCTCAAACTGCAAGATATTGTTAATGTCTTAATACAGCCTGCTAACAAATTATCTCCTTTTCTGATACTTAGTATATGCTTTTTTTTTTTTTTTAGTTTGATTTAGTTTCTCATTCATAGTTGACAGAACATGTTTTGTTTAGCTACCAGGTTGGTTGTATCTTGCTGGTTACTGAAGTTCCTGCGGCTGTGCCGGTATCTTTCCCAGTGCAGAACGCCTCTTTCGTACACAGCTTTTATCTTTTGACAAAAGGACATCTCCACTCCTGTTCTTTCAATGAGCAAATGAGCAAAATAATGTCTCCAAGTCACTCAGAAGGGCAAGGACAAAGTTTTTCCATTATGATGGTTCTGTGTTTTCTGAGAACAGACTTCAAATATGTAATTGCTGGCTTTCAGTGACTGAAAACAGGAACGACGAGTGCCTCAGTCCGTGGCTGCGTGCTGCTGTGTTTTTCCCGTAGAAGTGACGTTGTGGGGCGGCCGGGTCAGCCACCGAGCGGGACCCTCGCGTGTGGCCGGCAGCCAGCGGGGTTGTGCCGGAGCGGATCCCTCACCCCGGATTCCCGCAGAACATCCGCACGGCAGAAAATGCTGCTCGCTCTGGTCAAACGGGACCAAGCGCTTCCCAGGGACACAGCAGATCTTCCACAATCACTTTGAGGGGTGAAGGCCTCTGCTGTCACTAGACGGCAGCATCCTGGGACTGACTATCGCACGCTCAAAAGCTGAGAGCCCCTGGAAGCGTCGCACTGATTTTATTGCTCCTTTCCCGGTCCGCGTCCTGCGGGAACAGTGAATCCGGGGCTCAGTCACTAACTGCCACGTACAATTTCAGGCACCAGGTCTGACCTCGGTTAGCACAGCTCTTGTCACCCTGAGTTTGTCTCACAGCTGGAATCGCCGCGGGCGCGTTACAGAGTGCTGTTGGTTACCCGTCCTCTCGCCTGGCTGACCGTGTGTCCCCTGCTCCGTCCGGCAGCAGCTGAACCGTCGCCTGCGGCTGGTTTATTGTCTCCCCACCTACCTCTCCGTGTGAAGTGTTCGCCAGGAACGCCTTTGCTAAGGACACAAGCCGTGTTCAGCTCTGGACAAGAAAATGAGGCTGCAGTAGGGCAGATGTGTGAGACACAACGTGCGTTTGCATGTGCTCCCCGGTTATGCTCTTTCGGTATATGGAAGTCCAGGAAAAGGAGTTTGGCACTGATGGAAAACAAGACCTTAACCAAAGGAGCTAAAGATCTTGTGATGTAGCGCTGTAGAACAGCTGTCTTCTTAAATGGAGACTACAGCCCCGAGATGCTCCTGCTCTCCCTGTGCTCACGAGGCAATGCCTTGTCTTTCTAAATTATCTGATATTGATTTCAGAAAAAAATCACACAACAAAACTGCAAAAAAAATCCATGTCTGTATTATTTTAAAAAAAAAGTCCTGTAGTGCAAGAGGAGTAGGAAATGTAGAGCAAAGGGGCAAGCGCAAACCCGCGGTGCTGGAAGAAGTGCGACTGCGGTAAGTTGCAGTAAAAGAGCATCTCAGAGAATCGCTTCCAGTGACGACGCTGACCTGCTGAAGACAAGGGGTGTCAGTGTACAGTCAATAGATTTGTACCTTAGAGAAGTCCAGATACTACCTTCTCTGTTGTGAGCTAAATTCAAAGTTCTGGTTTCACTCTGACACCCCCAAGAATTTAAAATCATGTCTAGTTTCAAACAATGCAATATTCAAACTTGATTTTAAAGCTGTGTTCCAGATCTTCTGCTGTAGTACGCGGGCAGTGGAACTACGCTGAACTGTGCCACACAGGGACCGCCTGGAGGTATTTTAATGCTTCTGTGTCTTGATCCTTCTTTTATTTATAACACTTGGAATTTTTTAATATTCCTGTTGAGTGAGTATTGTTTTGTAATTGTTGTTACTAGATTTGATCTGCTTAAGCACTGTCTCTTTCCTTTTCAGTTATCTACTACCCATTTAAAAATACCCTGGTTATTTTGGTTATGGTAAGCAGGAGTTACTTTTTTTTTCAGTTCGAAATATTCTGAAATTTCCTGATGCATAGCTCTTTTTGCCAGTGTCCAGAAACCCTTTTGTTTCCATTCCTGCATACCTAAAGATTGTAACCTATGTTAGCAAAATGTTTCCTGTACAAATCAAAGCAAACGCAAACTCAAAGGGATGCACGGGCAGGTGGTGGTACTCGTTTTCACTCTCACTCCAGCTCCTGTTTGTTTATTCATGTGCTGTATATGGTGTGCGTACAAAATGCTCCAAGGTGGGAACTGGATTGCTTTTGTGTTGTCGACCCTGGTTGACACTCCGAGGCTCTGATTAACAATTATGGTCCCCAGGAATTACCGTGCTTACCACACAGCTGAATGATTTCCGTACTCTGGGGATATCCAGCTTAATTTGTGGAAGAATTGCTGGCACCCTTTAGAAGGGGATTGCTGGTGTGTCTGTCACAGGCTGGGTCTCATCAGGTGCAGAGATGACTGAAAACAAACACAAGTAACCCTAACTGCTAATGACTGTTAAACAGTTCAGATACCTGCAATCATTTTATCAGAAATACGTGACTAGCTATTTATTTTTATGCTGTCTGTTTTCATCCTGTACCGATTTTATTTCTTTCCATGCATTTACAAACTCTAAAATATGTTTGTGTATAAAGCTCCAGTTATAATTATTATGCCATCATCAGGGATAACATCTGTATTGAGAGAAACCGAAATTCCACTAATAACATAGAAAACATTTGATTTGGAGCTCCAGTTGTGAGGCCACAAGGCAGCCTGAGATGTGGGCAGGGGCTGCAGTGCGGTGTCACTGCCCCGTTTCCAGCTGCGATGGTCTCTGCCCCCTTTCACAAAGAAGCCAGGCGGGACCCCCCGGCTGGGCTCCCCCAGCGCAGGGCATGTGCAGGACCCTCCACCCTCACTGTTAGCAAAGGAAAGCTTCGTTCTGCCGTGCCAAAGGCCAGGGAGGGCTCCAAGCAAAGCTTCGTTTTTCCCCAGAGCAGGGATGGTCTGAGGGTGTCTCGGCACGGCTGTTGGCTGCTGCAGGAGGAGGGAACCCGCAGTGTCTGCAGCGGGGCTGTGACACGGATAAAGGCAGGGCTGCAGCAGGAGAGAGACAGGAGCCTGCTGGCAGAGAGGGGCAGGAGCTGCTGCAGGAGATTATCCCGCTCATCCCTGCATTCACTGCACAGCACTGAACTTTCCTCTGAGCAAAACTTTGTTTCCTGGGCTATTAGTGGAAAGCAGAAGCATGGAGAGTTTGTTCACGCTTCTGTAGAAGACAGCAAATTTCTCCTTTTAATCCTGATTATTATTTACAGATTAGAAACACCAGTATTATACAATATTTTTTTTTTTTTGCTAGTGATAGAGAAGAAATGGATGCATTCGGAGCACCTGAAAATGAGTCGCTGCTGTCCAGTTCCTCTGGTCCTGCCAGATGGGATCCCTTCCGTCGTCCCTTGGACTCCATCCAGCCCTGGCACTTCAGGCTCCTGGCATCAGTAATGCTGGTGGTGACCTCCCTGTCGCTTGCTGAGAACCTGGCTGTGATCCTGGTAACGGTTAAGTTCAAGCAATTGAGACAACCTGTCAACTATGTTATAGTCAATCTGGCTGTGGCTGATTTCCTGGTCTCGCTGACTGGTGGCACCATCAGCTTTCTAACGAATCTGAAAGGCTATTTTTATCTGGGATACTGGGCTTGTGTGCTGGAAGGATTTGCTGTCACATTTTTTGGTAAGCTGGATTTTTTTTGTGGTTACACGTTCTTTTCCTTCAGCCTCCTTTAATGCATTCTCTCAGATATCCTGCAGCTTCCCGAGCCCCCGACTTTGCGTGCCTTGGAACTCACTGGTTCTTTCCCCAGTACCTGTGTTCTGTACTGGATCTCATGTGTCAATGGATAAAATATGTAACTGTCATATACCAGTGGCTTCCTGCATGTACACTGGTCACCGAGTGTTTAATATAATGAGAAGAAGTTTGCTAATAGAATAACGGTGTTGTGGGGTTTTTGGTAAAACAATGTCAGAAAAAAAAAATCACTGTGTAACTATTCTCAAGGTTTGTATGTAGGTGTGTGCATATATGGATAAGTAAGAGAGACACAAAAAGAGTGAGCAGCTGCTCTTAAACTGTGGAGAATGCCGGGGCACAGAAGCCTCTGACGTTAGCTGCCCTCCCGCAGGATTGTCACACACCTGTAACTGTCACCCCTCACCCCCACATCTTTTTGTGATTCTTTTTCTTGGCTTTGTTTTACTAACTACACTAAAAGTGTTAGAAGTACTCTGAAAGGGAGAGTCCTCACCACCTAGTTCCCTGTGCAGATACACCCCTGCAGAATAAATGGGAAATGAGGTTATTTTGGGACATCTGCTTGCCTGGGGGGATGCTGGTTGAACCAGATGACTTCCAGAGGCGCCTTTCAACCTGAACAGTTCGGTCTTGTGGGATGGGGTTTGCTTTTCTGTGAATCCACACAGTTTTTGGTGCTCATGGTGTTTTCTTACTCCAGGGATTGTGGCTCTCTGGTCTCTTGCCCTGTTGGCTTTTGAGCGGTACGTTGTGATCTGCCGCCCGCTGGGAAACACGCGCCTGAGGGGGAAGCAAGCAGCCCTGGGCATTGCCTTTGTGTGGGCCTTCTCCTTCATTTGGACCGTTCCACCAACCATGGGTTGGAGCAGTTACACCACCAGTAAGATTGGAACCACTTGTGAGCCTAACTGGTAAGGCTGCTCCAGCAGAGCACGGTAAAGACACGAAACCTGCAGCTCAGGGCATTAAAGGAAAGGTTTAAAGACGATGTACATCTCTGTAGAAATGGAAGAAAGAAAGTTGTAACAAAACTGAGAAAAAAATTGCTAAGAACAGATGTAAAAAAAAAAAAATTCTAAAGGGAATAGCTTCCATCTCTAATGAAAATAACTGTCCTATGCCTTGTGCTTTTTGTCCAGATTCAAAGAGGACAAGAGACAGATGTTTCAGAAGTCTGTACAAAGCCCCGAGCAACCCGGTCTGACCCCATAGCTGACTCCCTCTTGAGCAGAGGTTGGACCACACGACCCGTCCCACTGAGCTGTCCCACGGTCCTGGGACACTGTGCCCATGGCCGAAGGATCCTGTCCCAGCCCGCGGCCAGGAGATGGCCCAGGGTTCACCTGGTGGCAGGAGCAGAGCTGTAAAGGGGCAGTGTGACTACAAACAGCTGACAAACCCACTAGTGACAGCTTTGAAGAGCAAAATTAATTCCAGAAAACAACCAGAGCACATATTATTGATACATACACTCTGTGTTTTGTACAGGTACTCAGGAGCTTATACTGACCACACGTACATTGTGGCGTTCTTCACCACCTGTTTCGTAGTGCCTTTATCGGTGATTTTGGCATCCTATGGAAAACTGATGCAGAAGCTAAGAAAAGTAAGGAGCACTTATAAGTAAACTTTTAAAATGTGCATGTAGGCAAATACTTGGAATTTTTGTGTTCAGTTTTGCATAAAGATCAGACGTAAGCAGATCAAATTTCCAGGCAGCAAATGCACTCAGTTATCGTCCCTTGTTATAAAGCTGTCCTTACACACAGGAATTCATGCTGTGGTGAGGAACGGTTTTTCAAAGCGTGCAGTTTGCATCACTTATCAGTGCATCTCATTAGCCAAACAGCATGCGAATGAAAGAAGGGCTGCCTTAGATTTCTACACAGAGGTTGCCCTAGTAATTGCTTTTTGTTCGTGTCCCTCAGCAGTAGCACTGACACCCTGCCGTCCAGTGACGGCGTCCCTGGGTGCTCTCATACTCAAGCAGAGCAGGTCTTTCCTTCTAGCCTGGCAGATTATCGGTCTGCTCAGTAAATTCACTGGCTGGAGGCCTTGTTGTTTGTTTTCTGGAATCTTATATCTTATCTCTTTAAAGGTGTCGGATACGCAAGGCAGGCTGGGAACTACCAGGAAACCTGAAAGACAAGTGACTAGAATGGTTGTTGTTATGATCGTTGCCTTTCTAATCTGCTGGACGCCATATGCCACCTTTTCTATCCTAGTGACTGCATACCCCTCCATTGACCTGGATCCTCGCCTGGCAGCAATT
The DNA here is from genome assembly GCA_011057875.1 of Pterocles orientalis. Lineage (NCBI taxonomy): Eukaryota > Metazoa > Chordata > Aves > Pterocliformes > Pteroclidae > Pterocles > Pterocles orientalis. Next base: position 98,475 of record WKFP01015292.1, on the reverse strand, counting down.
CCAGCCTTCTTTTCCAAGACAGCTACTGTTTATAATCCCATTATTTACGTCTTTATGAACAAACAGGTACTGTGTGCTCTCAAAGTGTCCTTAACACTTACATTTTGTCTTGCTTTGTAACAATTCTGTTCAATGAAAATGCATTGTGTTTGTTTGCATGTGCAGCGCGGGTATAAGCATGGCGTGTGCCTGCAGGACAGGGAGCTTCCTTCTCTGGGATGGGGGCAGAGGGCTGGATGCAGAGAAGAACTGACAAGGGGGTGAACCAGGGTGATATGTGTTCACTGTGGCAGCAGGCACGATAATAAACTCTAACAGATTTATGCAATGAATGTAGCTACTAAAAGTGCCTACATCAAGCAGAGTATAAGCACATAAGTGGAAAGAAGAAAAATAGTGAAGCAACTGTTGAATAAGAAGTGATGAACACATGTATTTATTCAGTCCTGCAAGCTCTTGCTTGTTTCACGTCCTATGGACAGTACCCTGATCTCAGTGCGTGGCAGGTGTGTGCTGCCTTACCCTGCTCATGGATACGGACAACACGGAAACGAACCATCTTTGCATGGCGGGGTGTTAGCGTATGAAAGCAACTCGTGAGCCTGGACAAATGACCAATGCTGTCCATTAGATGTGGCTAGTAACAAGAAGAAGAGGAAAATTATGTTTTAGAATAAGATTTTCCAGTAGTCTGAGTCTTTTTAGAAGGTAATTATTCTCAGTTTTAGAGTTTTTCATGGTGGCACAGGCAAATATATTTTATGGGGCTATTTCTTTATATGCCCAACTCATGAGAGAATTTCCATGGGTTTTAGCTAAGACACAGACTGCTTTATAGAAATATTTTTAAATTCCTTATGTGTTTTGATTGATCTCTTATTTCTTCAACTTTCTAGTTCAGGAAGTGTCTGATTCAGATGTTTAGCTGCAGTGCCACAGAGACTGCAGAGTCCAGCGTGAACCCGACCTCAGAGAGAGCAATGCTGACCCAGGACAAGAGAGGCAGCGAGATGTCCACCATGGCAGTGCGGAGCACCGTTTCTAAGAGGAAAACTGGAGATGAACATCATAGAAATTGCCGGTCGTTTGCTCAGTTGGCAACTTCAGAAAACAAAATCTGTCCCATGTAGGGTTGGAGATAGGATCATTAGTGCAGCGGTACAGCGTAGTTCCTTGTTACCCTTGCTTCATATGGAAACTGTTGTCAGTGGGGACGTTATGCTCCTGTGGACTCCAGCTTTTGAGATCCCGGGCTCCCTGGGTGTGTGTAAGCATTTCTTGGCTCTGCAGTTGCAGTCGAACACTGGCCATGAGTCCCTTCCTCCACTGCACTCCTCCTCCCCATCCACAGCCTGCCTGCTCCTGAAAACGGCACCGGGGGAGCCCAGCGTTGCTGTGCTGGCACCTAACACAGTACGGAAAGGAGAGTTTTCCGCTGATGATGGCTCCTTGGTTGGCTGGACAAAACCATGAAGTGGTACGTGGCTTCAATATGCTGAACCTCATCTGGGCCACGATGGTGTCCAGCACGATTTCAGCAGAACAAGCCCTATCAAGAGCTGTTCACATCCTCTCTCTGCATTCCCTCTTTGACAAGAAAATCTTCTGTGGCAACTTTTGAAGTAAATTAATTTGGACTGGGTGATCATTGCAGGTTCTTTCCAGCTGAACTATTCTATTAATTCAGCTTTAGGAGAGGCGTTAGTAGGGTGAAGGCAAACACAGCTGTGAAGCTGAGCTTTGTGGGACAGAAGTTTTTCCCTGTATGTGCCTGCGCTGTGCAGAGCCATGTTCTTGAGACCACACAGCTCCAGGTGACAGCTATTATCTCTGTTTCTTAACAATCACAGTTTTCAGAAGTCAGTGGTTAACGAATACACATGTTGTGTATGTGCTGGGCCACGTTACGCTGGGGCATGTTGGATGCCTGTATTTCCATTTGCACATTTTACTTTTCTCGGTTCTGAGCCAGGGCTTGCCTCTCCAGAAGCACAGTCGACATCCAGGGCCACCGGGCGATGGCACCGCGCTGCTGTTCTCCTCCGAGGAGCAGTTGTGTCTCTGTCCCTTCAGTCCTTAAATTCCTGTTCCTGGCTAACTCACGTCCTCACTACTTTTAATTGAGCTACTGGCACTGGCATAAATCATTAACTGGTTATTACACCTTTGATGTCAGAAGCGAGGGGTGCAGTATAGACGCACTGTTCTGTAAACAGTGCAAAAGGGGAAATTGCCGATTTTCCGTGGCTGTGTTCCATCTCGTCTGTTCAACTCACACAACGACGTGCAGCAATGCACTTAGCTGTAGGGGAATGTCACACACACGCCAAACCGAGCTAGCCCACGCGTGACACAGACACACGCGTTTAAACAGCCCGTGGCGGGCAGCGCATGAAACGTCGCTGAGGCCTGGCGTGTCAGGTTTTGAATCCTGTATAAGATCTACACGTAACTGAACGTGTCTTAGGAGAAAAGGCAATGGCTGGGTGTATTTAGATGCTTTCGTACGGAAAACCGTGATTTCCAGGTCAGACATGAACACAGTGCTCGCCGACGCAGACGTTGCTCCGCAGCAGCTGCATCCCGCACAGGCCTTGGCACCAGCAACGCGGCAGGGAAGGAATCATCCCGTGTTCGGCTTTACTTCAATAAATTACAGTTTCTTTACACAGAATAAAGACATCTTGCTTCTACCAGACTTTTCTTCTCTTTTTATTTTGTTAAGCTGCAGTCTGGAAGCCCATGTTGCCTTGTGAAGGGGCAGGCCGGCGGGCACAACGCCTCCCAACACTTCCCGCACGGCGCAGCCCTGACCGTGCCCCTGCACCCGGGGCAGCTGCTTCACCATCCCCTTCCTCAGAGAAATTTGGGTGCAAGACATAGGAAAGTAATTTGTAACATTTTAAAAACCTAATAAGGAATTTTTGCACACTGTGGTCTTCCTCCTAACTCATCCTGGACTCAAAATTAGTCTAAATTTTATCCTTTTTATGGATTCAAATGCCCTGATTTCACAGCGGGGAGTTACTGTGCAAATAACATCACGGGCTGCATGTGTGAGAACTCACCACAAGACCCCTGGGGTCTCCGTCTCCACCCCACAGATTTTCACGAGGTGATTGTCCTCGACAGCACGGGTTTGGTGTCCGTGGGCTCAGCCTTAAACCCAGACTGTGAACCTCACCCCGACAGCCACATCCTCCCGTGATTCATGTTCGTCACCACTAATCCTCTGGGACCTAAAGCAGAAAAGTGCATAGAGATAGATAAACCTCTTTTAAATGTTTTGGAAACACTGTGAGACAAGAAGGGTAGGGAATCGCGCTGTTATTGATATGCACACCTTCGTGCTCATTAGTCCGTTAAAGCAGTGAGGTATGATTTGAAAGCAAAAATTCCTGCATTTAAGACTCAGATTTTCTCTTTCAAGGATATATTGACCTAGGTTAATCACATGTTAATGGTATTAGATGCATTAAATCACGAAGAATTGGCAGAAGTGTTAGTATTTAATTAAAACCAACAGAATTATTTTATCTCCTGAGAAGGTGAGGATACATAGAGTATAGCTCTGTAGTACAAAACAGAGCATCAAAACTTAAGTAATGGCAATGAAAAACACAGCGTAAAAATGCATGTAAAACCTTAGAAAACAGCAAGTTAAATTGGCTGTATGGTCTTGAGGCATAAAAACAAATTGCTGGCTGAAGTTTGGCATGGGGAAAAAAAATTCAAAATAGTTTTCAAAGTCAATTACTTCAGTAAGAGAAAAAAATCGGAGGTCTACAGTAGACTATCCAGGCTATTTTCCATAGCCTGAAATCTAGAGGAAGAGTATCAGCTCACCTCAGCACCCACTATCAGGGAAGGTGAGGAATTAGCCGCTGGATGATGTGTCAGTGCAGGTTAAAAAGTTTTCATGTTCTTGCTCTGGCAACAGACAACACAGCTTCTCTAGGGATCTGCTGCTGCTTTATGAAGATAAAAATATATTAATACATAGATTTTGTTTCTCCTAAAATCACATGTAACGGCAGAGCACTGCTGGAGGAGGTGCTACGAGCTCAAGGTGAAAGAGCACGGAGAAGGGCAGCGGTTCTCACCAAGGACCAGCTCTGCCAGAGGTTCATCACAAGCAGGATCGCTCCAGCATAGCTCTGAAGTAGGGGAGATGGAAATTAACCTCTAATTCATCCATTTGCATCTCACAATAATCAGTTTGCTCCTTTTGCAAATATTTGCCCTGTTTTTTAGTAAAAATACACTTAATCACCTGTCAGAGTTTCCACGTTTGAGTAATGAGCCCTCGTCCTTGCCCACACTGAGTCTCTCTTGCCAAAAGGCAACCAGCAATCCATCCAAGTTTGCTGGACACATTTCTCCATGTTTCTGCCTTTAGCTGCAATATTAATTCCTGCTTTTACTTTATTTCCTGCTTCTCTTCCATTCACTTCTCTGGGCTCAGACCAAAACCCCCAAAATAAAACGCTTCTGATGCTCTCCTTCAGCTTGCTCGTCCCTGCAGGCCTGTGACCCCACCCAGAGGAGAACTTTTCTCACAACCAACGCACTGATACAGGAGGTAGGGTTCTGATGGCATCCTCCAGTGGGAGGAGGTGGCTTGTCCAAGCCTAAGCCGGTCCAGCGTTCACACGTGCTCTGGGTCTCCATGCTGCTCCTCTGACACTGTTCCAATCCAAACATTCCCGCAGACGTACGCAGGGCAGACAAGCTTCTTCACAGTCTAGCTGGAGGAATAAAATACATATTCGTCGGCTAAAATATTTTCTGTTTAATTTTGACCTCAGTGAAAATGATTATCCAAGAAAACAGAGTCATGAACAGTAACAATAATTCTCATCTCAATTATTGAGAAATATAATTTGTAAATGATTAGTGAAGAGAAGATTCTCAGAAAATTTATGATAATGTTCTTTATTATAATACTTCATATTATAAATTGTACTATTCTTTCTCTTTATTACATTTATGTTGAAGCCTCTTTCCTTTTCTTTGTCACAAAGAGTTAAAATCTGTAAGAGAATTTAAGAGCCTTTCAGAAATTTGGCACATCAGTGTTAGCTCGGCTATTATCTAGCTGCATCAAGATATTAATGTAGTCATCTCTCTTTAGTCTCAATGAATTGCTATAAAAATGTCAAACAATTAGATTATATTGGCCAACATAGCCCGGTTTGATTGAGTACAGATGTAGGCCATGTCCCTTGAATCATACTGATGAAGAAGCAGAAAGGCTTGCAGAACTCCAGCGCAAATTTATTTCGATATATGTACCGTTTAGATTTCTAGTGTCAGTGCTTGCAATACTAATAACCAAAAAATGCTAAATAGGTATTTTCAGACAGAATAAAAGTCAATGTCATTCAGGACAAAAACCAATGGACTCAGAGGAGAAAAAAACCACCTATAAAAATATCACAGCAGCCAGTGTGCTGGTGCAAACAGACGCTCCTCCATCGCACCGGTGTGGCTGCACCAGGGGAGCACAATGAACATCCCGCTTACTTATGGGAGTAGTACTGCTTAAGTTCTGTCTCTGCCTGGACCAGAAAACACAGCACATGCCTTAGTGTCAGCAAAACAGCCCGTGTGTAAGTACCTGTCAGAGACACCCGGTTACGGTGCTCGGCGCTGGCGGCTGTGCCACTCCGGAGGTCAGCAGGACTGTGGACTTGCTGTTCTCTGCACGTACAGCGTGGGCACCCAGCTGCGGGCGCAGCCGTGCCGGGGATGCACGGGAAGGTACAGGTCCCTGCAGGTGAAATGCCTCTCGACCACCTGCTGTCCACACAGACCACATGTAACCAAAAGCTAAGCTACGCTGTCATAATTTAAAAGCTGAAAACAGTTTCTGTTCCATATAGGATAAAAATTCAGATCATGGTCAAGTTGCTCACGTTCTGCTAGAACAGGCACAGAGCAGGCAAAGCACACTGACAGCGCGTCTCCACGGCATCCTCTTCCTCAGCCCCTTCCCACCCTACCCCTGCAAGCCTTTGTCCGTGCGCACCGGAGCTGGGAGGTGTCTGCTGCGGCAGCGCAGGGACAGCGTGCCCCGTGGTGCTGGTTGTGTGACTGCAGCCTGGCCACCACCAGCACAAATCCCGCGAGGACCAGGTGAGCAACGACAAGGAAGGGACTCCGCTGACCTGAGCAGTGTGAGGAGTCAAACAAGTCGCTACTCGTCGGGCTACCAAAGGAGGACGATTATCCTCTTGCCCTGGGATGAAACTCCCTGAGGCGGGCGGAGGAGAGAAACTCCCCCCGGTGTGCCTGGCAGACTGAGGGGTCTGCCCACAGCAGAGTGCGGGGTGCAGGGGAATCGCTGTTCTGGAGGCTTCAAATCTCGTGTGATATGTTCTAAGGTGTTGATGGGAATCAATGAGACTTGCAGGATGTTTAGAAGAAGGACCAAAGGTGGGGAAAAGGAGGGCTCAGGATGCGTCAGGGGCAGGAAAATGGAAAGGGGCTAAACGGGGTTGGCTGCATGTCCACAGGCTGCTGTCGGTACGGTCTGACCGAGACCCGCGCTCCCTCGGCACAATCTGCCCTGGCTTCTCACTGCTCCCACCCCAGCTGTCCCCTGTGGCTGTGCTCCTGCTCCGCGCGGGCGTGTGCGGACACCAGGGACCTTCTGTCTGCTAAGATACGCTAGTGAGCAGCCAGTGAGTAGGGTAAGAGCTCAATACCTGCAATGGGAGTGGGGCTGTGCACAGCCAAGGCTTGAGTGTTGGGTGCTGGCACAGGAGGGGAAGAAACAGCAACGGAGCCTTGGTCTGACTCGCGTGGGAGCCGCTCACCAGCAGAACAGCGAGGAGACAGAGATCAGGCAAGAATGGGTCACGGAATACAACAGCAAGGCTCAAAACTACTTAGCAGAAGTAAAACAACAGGAAAAAACTTTTCCATTTACTTTTGCAAGACACAGAGGTAGCAGCTGCTGTGCACGACAGGGAGAGCACCAGCCTGCCCTGCTCGGACGTTGTGGCTGATGCTTGAGCAGGGCACAGGCAGGAAAAACGGAATCTGCTGCTTTCTGGAAAAATCATGTCGCTGCACTCTGCCTCGGGGGGTGGTGAAGGCTGCCCGGGGCTGGGGACGCAGGAAGTGTCACTGTGCTGACTGCCTGCATGGAGAAGATGGCACTGTTCTCCCCAAACCCTTTCTGAGCGGCGTCACTTCATCGTTTTCATGTGGACATCACTGATTTGGTGGGTGGGAGCAGCTACAAGAGCCAGGACATTGTGTTCTAGCCTTTAATTAATAGTCAGTGGTGATGACAGTATGTTTAGATATTTTTTATGAGTTCTAAGTGACATCGGGGTCCCGGTTCAGTGACCATGTGCTGGAATGGTTTTTCCTCTTTTAAACACCGTGCCAGTACCACGCCTATTGCTATACGCCGTTGAGCTGCTGCCTCGCTGCCAGGACTGACCGAGGGATTGCAGATCCCTCTGCACACCTCAGCTGCAGCACACTCCTCTCATCCTCTGTTCTGCAAGCTACTGCCAGTTACCAGTCCAGATAAATTCTAAGGACATGACAGAACTGCAAATACTTTTGGAAACCTATTCTCTTCTTCCAAGAGAAAGCCTCAGTTAATATTCTGACAGCGTATTGACAGGTAATTAGTAAGTACCTGTCACATCACTGGAACTGACAGTTCTGGCTGCTCCATGGACTCTGAGAACCGCCGCAGACAAGCTCATCAGCGCTGGAATGAGGGTCGAGATGTTTGCTCTGAGCAGACTGAATATTTTCATCACAAACTTTTTTCCCCCACACTCCTACGTCAGGATATTTCAGATTACAGCTCTACCTCTAATTCCACGGTCACCGCTCTCTCATCAAGTTCTCTCTGTGCAGGAGCTTGCTCTCCGTGCCACTGAACGCTGCTGGCCGGGGGTACGAACCCCTTCCCCGACTGACTGTGACCGCGCCTTCGCTGTGCCCGTCAGAACAAACCGTGAACAGCGTCCGTCTCTGTCCACCTGGGCACGGAACAGAGACAAAGAACAGCGGCATGGGCACTGTGGGTGTGATACCATCAGTAAGCAAGACCCGGTACCCGGCACCCAGACGACGGAACACTCACAATACGCAATATTTTCATAAGGAAGCCAGTGCAGTTTATGATTGTGCAGGAAATTCAGTAGCTGCACTTTTGGAAAAACACATTTTGGGGTTTTTCTGCTGCTACTCCCCCTGTGCAGCTACTATTGCCTTTTTCACAGGTGACAGACTTGTGCAAAATTAACACACGCCCCAAATGAAAAACAATTTTGTGACAGTAATGTACCTGGTTCAGTTTACTTCAGTGTTCTTGTCTGTAGCTCATCTCAGTGCCTCTGCAGCACGGAAAAGTTGTTATTCCAACCCTGGAATTATTGGATTGTTGAATATGGTGCAGCAGGCCCATAGAGGTGGAAGTCTGATAACCCGTTCTGGTAAGAAACTGTCCTGTGACAGTGACTTTACTTTAGAATAAAGGTATTTTTACACCTTGTTCAGAAACTCAACACAAACTCCACATCAGTGCAGCAGTGTTGGAGATTTCTGGAAAAGCCGTTCGTCTTTGTGGACATCTGGTTTCTCCTCACAATCCCAAGTGGCAAATGCCAGCTGTGAGAGCACCAGGAAAGCGGTGGGTCACGGACGGTTACAGGAACGAACCCAGCAGAGAGCCCAGCACTGACCTGGCCTTGGGTTTCATCTCACCAGTCTTCACCCTCTTCTGCCCTCGTGTGTCAGGCTGAAGCATTGTACAAAATCACCGAAAAATACATCACACTAGTGATTCAGTGATAAAGAAACATCTCCCTAAATATTCCCCCATGGTGATGGACACGGCCACAACTGATAAAACAAGGGGAAAGAGGGGGTGTTGCGTTGAGAATTTTCCGAAAGCTCGTCGAAGGATGTTACTAACGACAGCTTCGTTTGCTGATGGTGACACAAAATACTGCAGCTTAACATTATGATTATTGAAGATGATTTATTTTAATTTTCTTCTATCTTCTTAGCTCAAGACATAGGCCTTTGCTTCTGAAGGGGATCCTTGTTTTGTTGGCTTCACCTGTACTGAACACGGACAGTGTGTGCGGACTGTGCCGCGGAAGAACACGCTCCACAGGAGACGCAGTACGGCGATTGCGATGTTTGTTTTAAAATCTTTAAACACACACAAACATATAACAGCAGATAGCAAGACCCAGCTCTCAGGGAACATTTTAATTGATATTTTACACACAAGCAACATTGTTATCGTTAACGTACCGTACTGCTTTTTTGTAAAAATGGAAATAAGTGATTAAAAGTATTCCTTGCACCTCAGGCAACCCTCTGGAAAGCTGCAGTTTATGGTTTCCTCTGTTCTTAGACTTAAACGAAGACTCCTGTGACTGCTGCTTTTGAAAATGGCACCTACCGGGTTCATGAAAGCCCACCCGCGTTCTGCTCTCCCTGGCAGAGAAATACTCCATCTGCTCATCCCCCGAGGAATGACTCAGGTCTCCCGCAGACCCGTAAATGTTCCGGGGCAAATACGCGTGACCAGTGTTAACCAGACCACATTCCTAAAATCCATGCGAGCAGCTGCCTGTTACGGGAGCCAGTCAAAGACCCTTCGGCTGCAGGAATGAACTAATACCCGCGGGGACTTCAGGAAGCTCCTCGTGGCGGCCGTGCAGCCCTCGTGTCGGTGTTGCACCCCAGCACCCGGAGGAAGGGCTCGTACCCCCGGGGTGGCTGGGTCCCCTCCGGCGCCCTGCTCCCGGCTGGCGTTCGGGTCAGGCAGGGAGCGAAGCCGGGGTCAGGAGGCTCAGCAGGCTGCAAAGCCGTTAAATCAGCGTTCAAACTCCAATGAATGGGCTGAAACAGTCACGGGAACGCACCTGCACAGAACCTCCAGCCTGCTCTGTGCTCCCTGCCTACACCCCCCGGCCCCGCCGCAAGGTCTGGCATCTGCTCTGCCCCATCCCTCTGCGAAGCGGGGAGATGGGGGTACAGACAACCCGTCCCCTAGCTCTGGAGAGAGCAGCGTGGGCAATGAAAAACCTTTGAATTTTGGTAGTTTATAGCAGTTTAATTTTAGAGCAGTTAGGCCAGGGACAGAGCTTCTCTCTTTTTTTTTTGTTTTGTTTTGTTTTATCCTTTCATAGAAAGCTTGCTGCCATTCTTTCCCGCAGACCATTTAGAAACACACACTTTTCTTGGACAGCTACCTACCACTCAAATTATGTTCTTGTCCTAGAATATTATCAATAAATTCACCATAATTTTTTTTTCTTCTCACATTTTTTAGATGACATAAATTTTAGCTGACCAATTCTTTTCATGCTCAAATATATTATGAAATGTCAGTTCTGTTATAAAAGCTAATTGATAATGTGATTTGTTATGTTGCTGAGACATAATTCAGAAAGTTATTTTAAAGCCATTGATACATGGAATAGCACTAGCTGTTTAATATTTCTTGTATGAATGGGTACAGCACAAGGGAACGACGTGCTGCCATGTAGATGAAATATTTTCAGAAGCTTTTATTCTTGTTGTTTGGGCTTGTGCCAATGTCTTTCTAGTAGAGAGCTCATACATCCTAAGCTGTATCTACTGTAATTTATTCCTTGGTCATTAGTCAGTAGGATTTTTTCCTCCGAGTTGCTGAACAATATAAAATATTTTAAAAATTAAGAACTCACAGTCAAATAAATGGAGAGCAATCTCTAGAATACTACTTCAAAAACGCAGGAAAGTATTTTTCATTTCACAAAAATGCTTTGAATTATTTTTATTTTATATTTAATAAAAATAATTTTTCAGTCTGGGGAGCTCCCCCCTGGGGTGCTGCCCCCAGCTCTGGGGTCCTCAGCACAGGACAGACCCGGAGCTGCTGGAGCGGGGCCAGAGGAGCCCTGGAGATGGTCCGAGGCTGGAGCAGCTCCCGTGCGAGGACAGGGTGAGAGAGTTGGGGGTGTGCAGCCTGGAGAAGAGAAGGCTCCGGGGAGACTTGATAGTGGCCTTCCATTGCTGAAAGGGGGCTACAGGAGAGATGGGGGGGCTCTGGGTCAGGGGGTGCAGGGACAGGATGAGGGGGAACGGTTTGAAGCTGAAAGAGGGGAGACGGAGATGAGAAATTAGGAAGATTTTTTTTTTATGATGAGGGGGGTGAGGCAGTGGCCCAGGTTGCCCAGAGAAGCTGTGGATGCCCCATCCCTGGAGGGGTTCAAGGCCAGGCTGGATGAGGCTTTGGGCAACCTGGGCTAGTGGGAGGTGTCCCTGCCCATGGCAGGGGGTGGCACTGGGTGGGCTTTAAGGTCCTTTCCCACCCAAACCATCCTGTGGTTCTGATCTACTTACACAATGTTAATACCACAACTTGACTCACACTGGGGGGAGCACGCTTGCTATTGTTAGTCCAGATAAATTCCTATGAGAGCACCTCACTTTTTTTAAAAAAATTATTTTGAACCTTGAACAGAGATGACACTTACCCAGACTTTTGCACAGGCTGTTTGAAGCCCGACATGCTTTTCACTCCATGATCACAGAAGACATCTGAGAACCTCTCTATCCTTCTCCTTCATTTTTTCACTCCCACTCCCTCCCCTAGTTCTAGACTCCAGCTGAATAGGTGCCACCTCATAGTTCTCAGCTGGCGGCCAAATGACTCAACAACCAACGGAAACATTTCAGGTTGGGCTGGTGAACGTGCCCTGAGCCATCTGTCATGTCCCATTTCTGGGAAGAGAGCTGGCTGACGCTGAAATTCTTCAGTGAGAACCATTACACTTCTGCAATAGCTTCTGTGTTGCAGAAAATGTCTGTATGTGTGACAAAAATGTAAATTTGGGACTTATTTAGCTTCTTAAATGCTGGGACTCGTTAGACACATTGAGTGAGGTCTTTTTATGTTTCAGAATCAAAACCCATCCTGTCCTCACAGAGGAGGAGAACTGACAATCCCCAGCTGGAGAATATCAGAAAATTTTAAGCTTTTAGTTGCTTACTCAAGTCAGGTTCTGAAGCAGAAATTTTCTAGAACTCCTCACCATTCCTTTGTTCAGGTCCATTCGTGTCTCCTGCCTTTAGCAGGCAAACATTCTGAGCTCCGGCAGCTGAGCTGCTGAATCCCTCCTCGGTGTGAGAGGAGAGCTGCTTCTCCTTTGTTACATTGCCGTTGTAAATTTAAAAGAAACATAGAAGACGTTAATTTGTCTGTGCTCCTTTTCTTTTGAGATCATTCCAAATTCCACTATAGATCTCCTGAAGCGACTCTCTCCTGCACAACCCTGTCACTGCGCACTGCTCCGAACGGAGCAGAAGAAATTATTTCCAGCACTAATTCCTGAAGGAATGGACGAGGTGTCTTCTTATGTCACCAAATGCGGATCCACGGTCACCTAAAGCACAAGTTTATCATCTGCTCACATAGCCCTGCTCCTGTTCATGGAGCACGGTAACGCAGAGAATACCCTCCCGACACCCCAGGCAACGCGGTTACGACTCCACGGCCCTGGGTCAATTATTTTTTAACGCCTCACAAGAGCCAACCAGACACCTGATGTAATTCTGCATCCCATCCCCTTCCACTGTACTCACCCATCACATCGCCCATTTGCAGGTATTCTGCCCGTTTCTCTGATGAGAATTTCCAACATCTGACTCTCGACAAGTGCAGCGCACGGGTCCGAGGTTTCCCGGGCAAGGCCATTACTCTTTATCAATGCTTTCTGATAAAGCAGTGCTGTCAGACGGTAAAGACATTTTTGGTCGTGCTCATTCATCTTTCTGGCAGCGGTTGTTGCAATGTAGTTAGGGCTAAAGTATCAATACAAATGGGAATATTTTTGGAGAAAAACACTTTGGTAGATTAAGTTATTTCCATCGGTTTCATAAATAAAACCACCGTAGTAAACTATTGTACCTGGATATCAATGGTTTTTCTAATCTTCACAATCTTGCCGTTTTGATCCTGGATTACTCTCAAAGAACAATGCTGCCATCTCTGAAGCACTGGAACTTTTCTGGACTTTATGACTTTTTTTTTAATTTCAAGAGGGTGGAAGTTAATACCAGTTCATGAAGACTGTCATGCAGCAAGGCAGACAGGGCTCCGTGACTCCCACTAAATACACTTTTTCAAAGCCTGTTATGTTCCAGGAAAAGAGACAGCACTAGAAAGATGGCATTCCAGGTAAAAAATGCCATTGACACAGAAAAATACAATTTCATAGCTATTAACGAGTTGGAGAATGATGTGGAAATTAAGCTTGGAAATAATTAAAGAAATTAACACTACAGTGGACTTTTGCTACGCTGAACAACAAGCGTGGACATTTGCTTCATTCAAGTGAAATTGCTTCTTCAAACTCAGAAAGACTTGAGCTTCCCAAGTACCACGCACGGGATTTTATGAAAGCGGATGTGTAATAGTGATGCAATGAAAAGGTACCTGGTCAGACTTAGAAATAAATTAAAAAATAAATGCAAGGACTTGGGGAAAGGGACTCATGCCAATATCTGGTGAAACATGGCAAGTTTTGAGAATTGAAAATATCTTACACAGAATCTTTAATTTTCAGGCTGGATAACTCAAGTATCACAGAATAGCATCCCAGCATGGTTTGGGTTGGAAGGAACCTTAAAGACCATCGAGTCCCAGTACTGACCCCTGAGGAACGCCACTCATCACTGGTCTCCACTGGGATGTTGAGCCGTTGACCACAACTCTTGGGTGCCACCATCCAGCCAATTCCTCATCCACTGTACGGTCCAACTGTCAAATCCACGTCTCTCCAATTTATTTAAGTTGTATTGTTACTGAATGCCCAGATACATGTCATTAGAAAAAAACCACGTCCTATGTCTAAATAAAGGAGAAAATTACATATAAAGGGAATAAAAATCATGCATGTTATGGAACACAGTTTGACAGAGCAGCTGCAGTTCATATAAGGTCATCTAATTAAATTGCAGGAGCAAGGGGGAAGGAAGCACTAATTTATATTCTATTGTGTGCATTAAAAGAAGTATTTTGCATGTCATGATTTTGTAATTATTGTCTATATAGCCCAATAACCCTCATCATTTTCTAATTAACTGTAGCACAGCAGGCAGACAACAACAGGATCTTTCCAGTGACATTTTAATGCTCTCTCAGGAACACAGAAAACGTATCACAGGAAACAGACGTCACCATTTTATTGGAAAAAAGGACACTCTTAAAATGGTTTTAATTGCAATAATGATCAAAGCTTTGTATTTTCCATAAGCGCTAAATTATTTTACATTTATTCCTATTGTTATTACCACGAATAAAGTTTTAAAGTATGAATTTTAAAAATGCATTGCTGATTGAAAGAGCATGTTACAAAACATACTCATGTAATAATCTTGTTTGGGATTTTGCAATAGTTTAATATATCTTCATACTTTATTCAGGGAAACTATAGGGAAATAAAGAAAACAAAACCTGTTAAACATTTTATTTAACACTAGCTTGTTTTCTAATTAAACTACAACTACTACTACACAAAAAGTTAAAGATCAGTTCACTCAGAGTAAAGGTGACTTGGTAAATTTTTCAGCTCTGCTCCTGATAAATCTTCTGTGTAAAACAAAATACACCAAGGAAAACTTTTTCCAAGCGGAAGTACCGTCAGTGACACATTCCACCTCCACTCACACACCAGAGCCCAGAACCCCCAGCTTCGTGTCCTTCAGAGGTGTCGGTACTCACCAAAATCTCTTAAGGGATGCACCGAGTTCAGAAAACCTTAAATACTAACTGAAATCTCTAAAATAATGTTCTTTAATATTTTCCTGACGTTTATTCTAACATCAAACTTCTCTGTCTGAAACAAATCAGCCTAGCAGCAAAACGAACATTTTCTAAGGCTCACCTCTCCCCTAAGTACCCGCCACATCTTTAAATGCAAAGCGTGCCCTGGGCACAGTGCGGCAGCGTTCCTAGCAGGAAAACTCTGACACAAATCACACAACAATGACATTGGGTAAGCCATACAGCACGCAACTGAAAAGCGATGGATGAGCTGCTGGAAGATCTGAGGACGTGTGAGTGGGCTGTTCTTCTGCTTCGTCTCCAGGAAAACTCTGAGAATCTGCTTCCACTACAAAAATATTTTTAAAACGTTATTATTTCTCAATACAACCGAATATAAGAATACTTTAAGTGCAGTAATTTATCGTGTCTTCTCTTTGATTAGTATTTGTGCTTCCTTTACATTCTTTTTATAATATTAATAACTGCCACTATACCCAAGAAGCGTTTTCTCTCTTCAATTCAGTAACAGTGTAAGTTATGATTAACATTCCTTCTATTTACCCTTGTTTTAAGAGGTAAGTCCCACACCTATAATTTTATAAAGAGTATACCAGAAGCTGTTTTACTCAGCAGGTGGAATGTCACACACACAGCGTGCCCTTAGCAACGCGGACGGTCCGATCGCTGCAGGTTCCATTACCTTTGCGCAGCCTACAGCCCACACCAGTGACACTGCCCATGTCCTGCTCCCGATGCAACGTTTCCGTCACACCACTCCATTTTATCAGAGTTCAGGGGAGTGTAAATTTTAGCTTTTGGTCAGCTATGACCAAGTCTCCTTAAAAAAATGTATATATGGAGCCTGCGGCTGCTCCAGTCACAATGCCATCGGTGCTCTTCCCACTCCCAGCTCGTGCTGGAAGTGCCACAAAAACTTGTCACAGCTCATCTGAAAGATTTCACTTACACCTACGAACTACCCCCAAGTCCATCGTGTTCTAGTTAACGTGCACTGCCCGCCTTTTGTACGAAGGATTTTAATCCTTACTTTTATCAGAGTCTCTTTCCCTGCGCCTCTTCCTCCTCTGAAGAGCACGGACCGTCTGCCCAGTTGTCCTGCCAAGGCTCAACAAACCTGGAAAGAAACGCGAGTTTCTGTGAGTTTTTAATGAAAGTTTTGAAGAACAAGAAAATATCAGCCATACAGCCTGGTGCCTTCGCATTTAAAACGTCATGAAAAAGAACAACCTCACAGATGTAGTTCTGTGTCTCCCAAAGTGTGAGTTATCTCCAGCCTTCGTCTCCCCCACAGCTCACCTCCCTCCCGACTGCCAAGGCCGAGGCACTGCTCCTCACCACACGGCCATAAATAAACCCAAACGTTACACCTGAGGCTTTATTAACGGAGGCTACTGCTCTGTCACCAGCGCAGCGGCTCCTGCACGCGGTTATGCCCTACGGCGCTTACACCCCATGCCTCCAGGCAAAATGTGTTGAGAAGCAAAGAAAAAGGAGAGACGGGAGACGAGCAGAAACACACGCTCCATGAGCGCACGCATCAAACTGTCTGAAATGATGCACCTGCAAACAAAGAGGAACAAGGGACCCACTCTCAGACAAGACGTCGAGCCTCTCCGCGTTCTCTCGGACGGTGGTGTACCACTGGTTGGCTATGACAGACCCAACGCCGGCGAGGCTGAGAAGCACTGCTGCCACTGGTGGCCCCTCTGCAGCGACGTGTGGACAGCTAAAGAAAATCAAAACTATGAGATCAATAAGATAAAAATGTATTCAATATACAGAAAATATAACTAAATACACAGTGCTTTTTAATGGAACAGGAACGCCAGAGCGCCTTTTCTCTATGCTGAGCATGGAGTGCTTTCTAATATTCGCACAGAACCTCAAATTTAACACAAAGAACTGAGGTAACTTTGTCTCTACATCTTTTCCTGACGCAGTTGTGCCATGTGGATGGCTCCCTGTCATATCTGGGCATCTCAGGAGATGTGAAAGGAGCAGTAACACACTAACTTTCACAAAACACCGCAGAACACCCTCTATAAGATAGTCGAAATGTTGGGAATCAGGTGAGAAGACTTATTTTAGTTCTGCTCAAGTTGCTAAAGGGAAACATAAAATATTGCAGGAACGGAAAGCTTGCTCCTTCTCACAAGCGTGGCAGTAATTTGGAGGTTTAAAAGCAAATCACCTGTAAATGGGATTAGATTCTTTTACTGCTGAATATGTGAACAAGTATTTTTAGTATTATTGTTTCAGTGATGGGTGGGGAGTGACACTCTGTACGGCCGGAACTGCAGTAAACTGAGGCTGACTTTTGGTTTTATCGGCCTCTGCCTTTCATGGTAACTTTATCAGAAGCAGATAATTAAAGTTTTCTGTAATCTTCTGTGGAGATGCTGTCTGATTTTCTCAGGAGTTATTGACTCAGTTTTAACTGAACATTATTCTAAACTTTCTGGAACCTTTTAGACTTTAACATTTAATTCCTCTTGACAAATTCACGAATTCAGAGTTGCAAAAACTAGTTTAAGAAATCATGTTTCGTTTTGCTTTAGGAAATTGCTGTTTGGGGGAGGTGAAAATAAAACTAGGTTAAAAACAAAAACACCAGGAGGCTGTTTGAACACTCAGAGATCTGCACGTTAAGTACCTGCACGTGTGTACACCCTGTCTTACACACAACTCATTTTAACTTACTCGCTGTTGCACTGATTACACTATTTTTAGAGAACATTTTTTTTCTATTTCTAGGGAAGCTTTATATATTTAATTAGAACATTTTGAGAATCTTGAACTCAGAATTAGGAGGTGTGTCAGTGTAGTAATGTTTCTGTGTCATGTTTTCTCGACAGTTGCCTCGCAGCAGAGCCTTCACCCCGCTCAGCCCTGTGTAGACAAGGAAACTGCAAGACACAGGGCAACCCCTCCCGCAGGCCCTTCTACTAGCAAAGTAAATGAGGATATTCCTAACTCAATATTTTAGCTTTCCCTTGAAATAACCTGCCTTATCATGGACTTTACCAAAATAAACTTTAACATACCTTTTGTGGATATCAGAGTTTGTGATCCTTTGATAACTTTGCTTTGATCGCACCAGATCTAGAAGTATCATCAAATGGCATTCTGGAAAAAAATATGTTCTAGCAATGGTATTTGCACTAATAACAACACCCAACACAGTCAGTGTAAGCAAACCAGCCTTTCTTAAGTTAATGACTTTCTTGAATGCACTAATATAAAAATGGTCTCCAAACCACTACAAAATTTAAATATTCCATCCAAAATTGTCAAGTACTAAGTAAAAGAACACTAATAAAGTCACCCTAACACTATCTGGTGTAACTTTGGTACACTTTTCCACAGTGTTTTGCAGTTTTTTCCCTGTGTCACCTTAGTACAACAGACAACGAAGCACACGTACCATCTTACTCAGGGTACTAACCCCCGTGACTCAGTTCTGCGTTATAAACTCTTGGAAGATGGAGGTGCGGAAATGTCACCTACCACAGCTCCTCTCCACAAGTTAGGACCAAGCTACATCTCAAACATTCCTTATTTTCCTCAAAGGCCCCCAATGATTAGAGCTTAGGATGCTCTCAGAATTAAGCAGCTTTCCCTGCTGTTCGCTTTTGCTGCAGCTTAAACCTGTTACCTATCCTCTAGCCCCAGCAGACGGGAGGTAAATTACCTTTCTGCTCAGAAAGCCTTTGACATACTTGAGAACTATCATCACGTCGCCCCTCAATATGTCAATCCCTCTCCCTGAAGTGCGTTTTATACGCACATACACATATGAACGCACATGCATATTAATTAATAAAACCATGCACACCAGCCTGTGGTACAGCCTTCTGACCACCCTCCGTGCTCCTCACCGATAACTTATCTGGTCAATATTCCTCTCCGGTTGAGATCTACGCAGAGTGTGGGGTTATTTCATACATCTTGCAAATGATGCTCCTGCACAGCTCCCCCTGTACAGAGCCGAGGGTTTTCTCCCCTAGCAAGATGATGTTTAATTTGCGATCCACCTCTGGATTCTCTTCTGTAATTCTGCCCTCTAGCCTTTCCCGAATTACCCCCGCTAATTATCCCCACAAAGCAAGGTTACTTTGCATTCTAATCCTGCATTTCAGGAGCTGCTGAACCACTGCGCTCTCCTTCTCAGCCTGCTCTCAGATGCAGCAACGACATTTTCTATTTCATCATGCAAACGACCAACAACAAGATTTAGTAATATTGGGTCAGGTTAGAGCCCTCAGAAACCTCAGAGGCAGTTCGTGGCTATTAATAAAAGTACTTTTAACATGAAGATTGTATCTACAATAGACACAAACTCAGTCTGCAAGACAACAGTAATTTTACCCAAGTAAAACTCGTGTAGGTGCTCAGAAAATTAAAAACTGCACTGGAGAATTAATCTGGGAACATTGTAAGAGCAAGACACAGGGTGAGGGTTAACAAGGTGCTCAGAAACTTTCCATAAGTTGCAAGACCTGGAAATATCTGGCCTACAAACATCTGCTACCTCGTTTTCAGGAGTGACCAACATATCTGCCAAAACATATTTTCTTTATTCCCAGTAATATTTACATATACACGTTTAAATCACTTGGAAAACCAACGCTTCCCGAAGCAGCCTCCTGTTCCCTGCAGGGCGGCACAGTCTGACGTCTGCTGTCCTCAGTTACACGTCTCAACACAACAGTCGTGGGAGCTGGCAATCCAGCCACCCCAACAATTCAGCACAGCCCCAAAGCTGAGCTTCTTCCAGATGCGCGAGGGGAACACGAGGAGAAAGGCAGATTCTGAATCTGAAAAACCAGTCCTGAACCTAAGCTTTACACTACACCACCAGAAAGACCAATTGTGAAGAAGCGGGGAAAGAACCCTTCCCAGAGTGTAGGCATGCTCCGTAACACCAGAGCAGCCAGGCGGCATTAACCCCGTCTCGACAGACACGTGGGCTTTGCCTGAGCGCAGGCTGAGGAGTTTTGGAGAAGCGGTGCTGTAGAGTTTGCACTTACCAATAAAAAACACGTTGTTACCAAATACTAAATTCCACAGAAAGGAAGAGGAGTTACAGGGAAAACCACCAGATGATGACTCAATTTTTGGAACTTAAGAAATTCCAACACTTGGAAGTGTAGAAAGACTAAACTTACTCGTAAGGAAGAACAGGAAAGCTGTGCAGCAGAACAGAATCTACACAAGTCAGGTTAGATCTTGGAAAAAACCCTAACTGCTACCAGCAATAATTACACAGCATGAAATAAACACAGCTGGAAAGAAAAGATGGTGCAATTAAAAAAAAATCAGTTTGCTTATCTCACTTGGGATGTTCATAGCAACCAGTCTGTTGAGTAAAGTGTGAGACAGGAACCTCTCCATCCCATAGAAGAGAAAGGCACTGCAGTTTGTCAGCAGCTGCTCCCATTCGGCTTGGCTGAAAGGAAGGAAGGAGAAAGAAAGGAAGTTACTCTTGTGTTACTGTTTTACATTAATATTTTTCAGAAGTTATCCATAGCAAACACTTCAGTGTCATTTACTCCAGAAATATTGATGAAAGCCATCATGTAAAGCGAGAAGACAAACAAGACTTTCCGTGGAGAGTGTAACAGCTCCTATGGACTATTAATAATTATTTTAATACAGAGGTATATGTGGTTTAGTAACATCTCATAGTAAACGAGAGGCACAGTGTATTTTTAGATAAATACCAGATAAATCATCAATGTATGCATTGTACGCGTCTGACATCTGTGCTCCAATCTTACCGCTGACTCAGTGTGCACGGAGATGCTACAGTTTTAATACTTGGATTTAAAGCCAGCTATGAGCAAAGACAGAAATTACATTTATGCTCACAAACATGAGCATAATTTGATATTCACCAAACACTGCACCTGTAGACTTCTTGTCAAAACTGGATTATCTATGTACCCAGCAACTCCGACGCAACCAAGCTGGCAAATCCCCTTTGGGACGGTATTTCAGAGCCCAAAATGTTCTGTCTACAAAACCAAACACGCGCTTGAGACACAGACAACCAGCCCAGCAAAACGTGACCCTACTTTACGGCTGAAGCCCCTGGGAACACACACAATTTTTAAAAAGAAACACGGATAAAGCATGAAAGCAGACAGAACATTACAAACCTTGGAACACACGCGCTGCCAACAACTCCTTGCCACTGGAGTGTAAATCGGGCACGGTATTTTGACAGGATTTCCTTTATTTTTTGGGAAGGACTTAAAGCTTCTGTAACAACAGAATTTCATCATTATGAGCTTAACATGCTACAAATTACGTTAGGCAATTTTAATTTCAATAATTTTAAAATGACAACATAATATTTACGTTTTTTAGGCCATCATTGATCTTAAGTTTTCTGGAAACCTAAGTCCAGCTTTTAAAACTGTAGTGATTTTACGAGTAAAATTGTTTGTAACTCCCATTCGAAAGGTATATTTTGTAACTGAAAAGGATTATTCAGTAGAGAGGTTAAGGACTTTAAAAGCACAAAGAAAAAATTCTCGATACCCCGAGAAAAGCATAAAGAGTTGAAAACACCAGCACTGCTCATAGAGAGGACTTAAGCAGATGGAAAAAAAATAACTTCAGTTTCCAGAGCCCTGTTTTCAGAAAGCAAGACTCCAAATCCACCTCTGCTCCACTGGGACATTACATATTTAATGACAATTCATTTTCTCTTTTTTGACTACACTTTCATACGACTGTAAGGGAAGATACGCGCTAGAGCCAGACACTGAGCACACGGCAAACAGTGTTCCATGGCTCAGTAGCTTCTTTGGTGCTGAGTTGAGGTTTAATAAGTCTCAATTAAAAACCTCCATTTTATCAATTTTTGGCATTGACATACATGCGAGTTTGATAACGAACGTGGGTCAGTTAAACGAGCGCACACACGGGGAGAAACCGGGAGGCAAAGCTGCGTCTGAACGCGTCTGTGTCGGGCTGAAGCAACCCATCCGGGGCAGGGCTGGAGGGCACGTCCTCTGGGCTTGTCCCGTTCGGAGAGATAGCGGCTGGGGACAACCCCATCGGTCCCTGCACCTTCCTGGGGAGGGGACCTGGAGAGGGAGGTGGGAGGGACAGGATGCCCGGGAACAGCTCAAAGCTGCGTCAGGGGAGGTTCAGACGGGACATGAGGAAACATTTCTTTACCCAGAGGGTGTTCAAACCCTGGAACAGGCTTCCTGGAGAGGTGGTCGATGCCCCAGCCTGTCTGTGTTCAAGAGGCACCTGGACAATGCCCTTCATAACATGTTTCAGTGCTCAGGCAGCTGGACTAGATGAGGTCGTACGTCCCTTCCACCTGGAAATGTTCCGTTCTGTTCTATTATATTCTGTTCCGTTCCATTCCTACTGCCTTGATAAATACATTGCGAAAGAAAATAACAACCCTCTCAAACATCCTCAGAGGACTGCTTGTGTCTGCCACAGTACCCGTCACCTTTCAAAGGACTGCAAAAACTCTACGTGTTGCCCTTTCTTTATTCGTAGCCTTTAGCTGGAGAACTGCTGCAGAGAGGTGGCGAGTCCAGTTGTTCCTGTCCCCGTCCATCCCCACTCATTTGTTCCAAGCCCCATTCATGGCTTTCAAGCTAATTTCTTGTATAACAAAGAAGTTCACACGAGGCATCACACCCTTTCAGTTAACCCGCATCCTTCCCTGTGCTACGGATATTGTATCCTAATGGCACGTTTGGAAAATTAAAAATCCTGTAACCAGTTCTTGAAACTAAGCTTGTATTTTCGATTGGATTACACAGTAAGAAAGACTACTCAAGGGACTATTTTCTTGGTGATATTAGGTCGATATTTAGTGATATGAAAGAACAAGACAAGCTAATTTTTTTCCTGAACCTGAAGCAGGTTGTGTTGTTTCACTGATGCACCATTTGGCAGGCGATAAGCAGTACTGTTCTGATGAAATGCATCTTGACGCCATGACTTCACTTTCTGTTCCAAACATTTCTAAATTGCATGGGTAGTTTGTGGAGAAAATATTATTCAATATATATTACCTGCATCTCTTCCTTCATTATAGGGGTCCACAATATCTGATAAACAGTTAAGTGTAAAAAACAAAATAAAAGTTTAACTGATACACTTAACCTATAGTTTGTGAAAGGATACATTTAAAATTATGACCATCAACACGCAAGCAATTAGAGGGTAAATCATGATTAACTGGTGCCTACAATTAAAAAGACGACATACGCTGTTACAAGCAGAACATTCAAACAAATATTAACAGTATTGCATTCTTTGTGTCAAACTAACAAAAAGATGTCCTGAAGTTTTGAAGGTAGGATTAAAAGCAGCATGACACTCAATTGTCAATGTAAATTACAAGTATAAGCTATTCTGCATCCTCTACAATGCATATACACACCTTACATATGTGTGCACATATATATGCCTAAATACATACACATGTATAAAAATACGTGCATACACTATGTAAAATATACTATATTGTTGGGGGAAGTATTTCAGTAACTTTAAGCAGCTCCCTTGGCGGGTTGTTAGATATGTCACATTTATACAGAGATTTTCCAGAGAAACATTTCTGCCATTACTGCAAAACCAACAAGAAAAAAAGTTCTTATGGGCTTGTGTGACATTGATTCCACTTCAAAATTCTAGCACATACAATGGGCTTCCGTGCAAGCCGGCTGGAGTTCTTTAACATTTTTTACACAAAAAGAAGAGCTGCTCCTATTGAGTTTATTTAAAAATGTGGAAATTTCACCTTTTTGACATTCTTCTTCTGTGGAGCTTTTGGTTTTGTTTTTTTAGACACTTCAACATCTGCTTTAACTTCAGTCTCTGTGGAATTGAAAATAACAGATTTTTTAAAGGTATGGGCAGTTTTAGAAGATACAACTTTCTTGAAGGACTACTTACGTTTGTTACGATGTAGTAACAACAGCAGATTCAACTAGAAAAATAAAAATGAACTCCACACCACAGCACGGCAAGGACATTCCCCAAACCCTCTTGCCTAAAAATAATGGTTTGAAAGTGGGAAACAAGCAAGAGATGCGATCCCATACAAAAGCTTGCTTACGCTGCAGGCTTAGGACAGAGCTGAGCAGTGGCTCCCAAACCCTTGCTAAGCCTGTTGCCAAAGCTGTTCATTTCTGATGTTACTGCAACAACTGAAGCTTCCGTGAGACACAGAGATAGAAAGGAAAAAGTGTTTCATATTTGAATCTGATTTTTTATTTCTTTAAGGGATTTTTTTAAAAAACACAGAAAACTGACAGGTATTTCTCTGTATGAGTGACCACCACCCAAGCACGTCTCGGCCAGTCGCCACTGGAGCTCATGTGGCTGAAGCGTCTCTCCTCATTCTGTGGCTACTTCCACAACTGCATAGCTGAGACTTTTCAACTGTGTCCTCGTTTATCCACTTCTAAAACTATGCAACCGTAAGAAGCTTCAGTTAAAAAAGTGAAAAAGGGAAAAACAGCAATGGGAAAAACCCCACGTGTTCTGTACCTCCTGTTTCTAACAGACCAGCACAGGAATATGTAAACTGAAAATATTCTAACCTCAGATTATTCACAGTTCTTCCCCTTGGGAAAGGAGGGGTGAAATGGAAAAACAGAGGACAGGCTACACTGTAATATATAAATATTACAGATACAAACAAAATACAGGGACCTCTCTGGAATGGAATCCTTCCATGGTGCAGAGTGAGATTTTAGTTTTAATAATTCAATTTGAGTTAAAATATGTTTTTATCTATGTATGAGCAAAACGTGACTTCAAATTTTTAACTTCAGTAACAGAAAGGATCTTTGATTGATACAAAAGCCTGCTCAGTGCCTGCATTTATTACTCACTTTTGGAATAAATAAGAAATTAGTTTTAAGATGCCACAGGGACAAGTCTACTTGTCCAAACACCTCACTTAACAAACTCATTTCACTGAAGGGTTATACAGGGTGCGAGTGCCTGCAGTAGAGAAAGACGTCCCTAGAGCCTGTGGGGTCTGATTTGTCTCACGTACGGCACAAGAGCCGCCTGACCGGCGTGAGCCCTCAATGCAACCTCATCTGTACCGCGAGGAAGTAGCTCAGTGATTAAAAGTTTTTGCATTTGATATTTTGAAGTCTCACACTATTGTTAAAGAGAATTAACAGAAGTCTAAATTCTTATCTCAGTTTTTTCAGTGCAGATGAAAATAGCTTTAAAGAGTTTAAGACCCTACTTATGTAACTGAAACTCTGCAAGCCCTTTAGACTCCACTGCTTCATGTCATTCTCTAATACGTAGAGGTTATTGTAAATCAGCACTGCAACTATGATCAGCCTGCACACCACTGAAATAAGCCCACTGTACTTTCTATTCTACCTAAAATACTGGAAATCTATTGCATGTGGCAGTCTTCCAGTAAAACACAAAACACCATTCTCATTATGGCAATTTTAGGTCTCTTGTTGCTGCAGAGCATTTATCTAACAGTACCTGATTCAGCCAGATGTACGCGATTGTAGAGAAGCTGGAGAGAAAAGTCTCTGGATACAGAACTTATTCCTTCCTCTTTAAAGATTTTCAGAGCTTCCAAAGGCAATTCCATAAATAATGTATCTGCTAGTAACACCACACACAACCCTAACTCCACAGGTGTACCTGAAGAAATGATGAAGACATAAATAGTTCTCAATATGTGTATGAATAATTGAAGTTACATGTAAAAACCCCAAGTTTCCTCTATTTCCTGAACTCCGTTTTACTGTGGATTAAGTGCACTATGCAAAAATACTTCTTTTGATACTGCTGCTTCTAAGATGTTATCAAACTTCTGCGCATACGCACTTGTGAGCACTGACTCTTCCGAGGGAAAACGTCCCCGAACGAATAACCTACAGGGCAGGAGTGCCTCAGCAGGGTTTGGCTACCCAGCACAGAGAGGTGAAGGAGCTCTTATCCAATACCAACTGTCTCTTCCTGTAAGAAACCTTTTGTTTCTGTTATTTGGAAAAAAAACACTGAATATCATGATGACATTTTCCTCTTCTACACAGAAACAACAAATATGTGGAGGGCAAGCTATTCAGTTTTTGGAGAACAGCAGAAGCAGCCAGCTGCCAGATTTCAGAAAGAAACTCTTCAGGTAAAAGTAAATGCAAATGTATATAAATATATATAAATATATATATATATAAGCAATTTTTAATGGAGAAACTTCACTGCTCCCTCCCATAAAGCAAAAAATCTCATCCCCAAAGCAATCCATGGACTTGATTGCCTCTTCTGTTGGGATGTGTTTAGGGACATACTCCAGCATCAGGCTTGCATTAACCCTGCGAGAGTCCATAACATAAAAGGCAGGGAAAGACAAAACAAAGAGAGATCAACAGACTTCAGAAAGTTCATTCTTTTGGCCTTTCCCCTGAAAGGCTGGTTCACAACAAAGCCATTTTATTTAGCTGTCTGAAGCCTGTACAGTTTGGAAGACTATCAATACATGCAGAAGGATTGCTCCCTCCAGCCTGCAAATAATCTCTCTGGAAGCACACTAAAATACTTACCTTGACACAGAAAATAAACAGACAAAACCATTGCTAAAGCCTTTTTCTTCTCTCTGGCTTCAAGAAAAATTGAAACTAAACTGTCGGGACTTTGTTATCTGTCCACAGACACACACACGTTGTACCGGAGAGCACATACCCTGCACTCTCGTGGGCTTGGTGTCCTTTTCTTTCACTTTCATTGTTCCCGATTCAGCTCCTGGAACTGATGCGCTCTGCTCTCTGGGAAGAGGAATTACAGTGAAAATATCACCAGCACTAATACTTATGTAAATAAAAGTTTTCACAGGAAACACAAAGACAAAACTGCTTCAGTCTCAGGGAAATTTTACACGAAGGATACACCCCCTTTGGAGTTCCCGTCCTTCGGAAACCCCACACTTAACTAGTTAAATTATAACATTTCACCCCGAACTCAATGCACAAGCTGGAGAACAGTGCTTGTCGGAGACGACAGTCTATCATATGGCTCGATCCTCTTAGTCTTACACATCCCGCACATACTGTCTTTTGAGATGAAAAGAGTTAATCCAACAGGGTCTGCTCTTGCTAAAACCATTCCTGTATCTATGCAACTTGAGTCACCATTCCGTTTTCACAAATGATGACAAAAAAAGTCCAAGTGTCTTACCTGATATTAGAAAAATCCAGCTGTGACAGCACTGGTTTCAGATATTCTTCCATAATTTCTAATATTTCAGAGAAATCTGATGTCAAGTCACATCCATTATCACCCGTTTTCTCCGGTGGAGTCTATCACACACAGTGCAACAAAACCCAGAATACTTACAAAATGCTGTTTAACAAGGACTGAGGTGGTATTTTTTTAACGGCATAAACTGAAAATTCCGCATAAAGAGCATTTATGGTAGTTTTTCAGTTTCACTCTGTTTTAGATATAAGGTAATAAAATATTACCGCATCTGTTTTGGAGACACACTCTTTCCAGTTTCGAATGACAGCCTGTTTAAGATGACTTTTCATCTTTTGCTGCTTGTAAAGACGCACTTTTTCCAACAAAATACAAAATGTATCCGGATCCACAGGAAACTGAGAAACTTTAGCTTGCACTATTCAAAAGAAGATAACACCAGATTACGACTCTTTTTGAGTCTTGCATTGTACTTGAGACCGTCATTTTCTAAAGCCACGGTATTCTTTGAAAATGAAATAACTTCATACATATCCACACAGTTAGCACAAGATATACACAGAAGTGTACAATGAAAAAAGACTCTACAATCATTTACCTGTAACAACTTGAGCCTTCAGATATCAAATACCAACAAAAATCCTGTAAATTACGAC
>WKFP01015292.1:45935-70744 GCA_011057875.1 Pterocles orientalis | reverse complement strand
AGCTGCGTCAGGGGAGGTTCAGACGGGACATGAGGAAACATTTCTTTACCCAGAGGGTGTTCAAACCCTGGAACAGGCTTCCTGGAGAGGTGGTCGATGCCCCAGCCTGTCTGTGTTCAAGAGGCACCTGGACAATGCCCTTCATAACATGTTTCAGTGCTCAGGCAGCTGGACTAGATGAGGTCGTAGGTCCCTTCCACCTGGAAATGTTCCGTTCTGTTCTATTACATTCTGTTCTGTTCCGTTCCATTCCTACTGCCTTGATAAATACATTGCAAAAGGAAATAACAACCCTCTCAAACATCCTGAGGACTGCTTGTGTCTGCCACAGTACCCGTCACCTTTCAAAGGACTGCAAAAACTCTACGTGTTGCCCATTCTTTATTCGTAGCCTTTAGCTGGAGAACTGCTGCAGAGAGGTGGCGAGTCCAGTTGTTCCTGTCCCCGTCCATCCCCACTCATTTGTTCCAAGCTTCATTCATGGCTTTCAAGCAAATTTCTTGTATAACAAAGAAGATCACACGAGGCATCACACCCTTTCAGTTAACCCGCATCCTTCCCTGTGCTACGGATATTGTATCCTAATGGCACGTTTGGAAAATTAAAAATCCTGTAACCAGTTCTTGGAACTAAGCTTGTATTTTCGATTGGATTACACAGTAAGAAAGACTACTCAAGGGACTATTTTCTTGGTGATATTAGGTCGATATTTAGTGATATGAAAGAACAAGACAAGCTAATTTTTTTCCTGAACCTGAAGCAGGTTGTGTTGTTTCACTGATGCACCATTTGGCAGGTGATAAGCAGTACTGTTCTGATGAAATGCATCTTGACGCCATGACTTCATTTTCTGTTCCAAACATTTCTAAATTGCATGGGTAGTTTGTGGAGAAAATATTATCCAATATATATTACCTGCATCTCTTCCTTCATTATAGGGGTCCACAATATCTGATAAACAGTTAAGTGTAAAAAACAAAATAAAAGTTTAACAGATACACTTAACTAACAGTTTGTGAAAGGATACATTTAAAATTATGAGTATCAACACGCAAGCAACTAGAGGGTAAATCATGATTAACTGGTGCCTACAATTGAAAAGACATACGCTGTTACCAGCAGAACACTCAAATATTAACAGTATTGCATTCTTTGTGTCAAACTAACAAAAAGATGTCCTGAAGTTTTGAAGGTAGGATTAAAAGCAGCATGACACTCAATTGTCAATGTAAATTACAAGTATAAGCTATTCTGCATCCTCTACAATGCATATACATACCTTACATACGTGTGCGCATATATATATGCATAAATACATACATATGTATAAAAATACGTGCATACACTATGTAAAATATACTATATTGTTGGGGGAAGGATTTTAGTAACTTTAAGCAGCTCCGTTGGCGGGTTGTTAGATATGTCACATTTATACAGAGATTTTCCAGCGAAACATTTCTGCCATTACTGCAAAACCAACAAGAAGAAAAGTTCTTATGGGCTTGTGTGACATTGATTCCACTTCAAAATTCTAGCACATACAATGGCTTCTGTGCAAGCCGGCTGGAGTTCTTTAACATTTTTTTTACACAAAAAGAAGAGCTGCTCCTATTGAGTTTATTTAAAAATGTGGAAATTTCACCTTTTTGACGTTCTTCTTCTGAGGAGCTTTTGGTTTTGTTTTTTTAGACACTTCAACATCTGCTTTAACTTCAGTCTCTGTGGAATTGAAAATAACAGATTTTTTTAAGGTATGGGCAGTTTTAGAAGATACAACTTTCTTGAAGGACTACTTACGTTTGTTATGACGTAGTAACAACAGCAGATTCAACTAGAAAAATAAAAATGAACTCCACACCACAGCACGGCAAGGACATTCCCCAAACCCTCTTGCCTAAAAATAATGGTTTGAAAGTGGGAAACAAGCAAGAGATGCGATCCCATACAAAAGCTTGCTTACGCTGCAGGCTTAGGACAGAGCTGAGCGGTGGCTCCCAAACCCTTGCTAAGCCTGTTGCCAAAGCTGTTCAATTCTGATGTTACTGCAACAACTGAAGCTTCCGTGAGACACAGAGATTGAAAGGAAAAAGTGTTTCATATTTGAATCTGATTTTTTATTTAAGGGATTTTTTTAAAAAACACAGAAAACTGACGGGTATTTCTCTGTATGAGTGACCACCACCCAAGCACGTCTCGGCCAGTCGCCACTGGAGCTCATGTGGCTGGAGCTCATGTGGCTGGAGCTTCTCTCCTCATTCTGTGGCTACTTCCACAACTGCACAGCTGAGACTTTTCAACTGTGTCCTCGTTTATCCGCTTCTAAAACTATGCAACTGTAAGAAGCTTCAGTTAAAAAAGTGAAAAAGGGAAAAACAGCAATGGGAAAAACCCCACGTGTTCTGTACCTCCTGTTTCTAACAGACCAGCACAGGAATACGTAAACTGAAAATATTCTAACCTCAGACTATTCACAGTTCTTTCCCTTTAGAAAGGAGGGGTGAAATGGAAAAACAGAGGACAGGCTATACTGTAATATATAAATATTACAGATACAAACAAAATACAGGGACCTCTCTGAAACAGACTCCTTTCATGGTGGAGAGTGAGATTTTTCTAAACTTCGCCTATTTTTAAGCTTAGGCTCCCTAGTTTTAATAATTCAATTTGAGTTAAAATATGTTTTTATCTATGTATGAGCAAAACGTGACTTCAATTTTTTAACTTCAGTAACAGAAAGGATCTTTGATTGATACAAAAGCCTGCTCAGTGCCTGCATTTATTGCTGACTTTTGGAATAAATAAGAAATTAGTTTTAAGATGCCACACAGACAAGTCTACTTGTCCAAACACCTCACTTAACAAACCCATTTCACTGAAGGGTTATACAGGGTGCGAGTGCCTGCAGTAGAGAAAGACGTCCCTAGAGCCTGTGGGGTCTGATTTGTCTCACGTACGGCACAAGAGCCGCCTGACCGGTGTGAGCCCTCAATGCAACCTCATCTGTACCGCGAGGAAGTAGCTCAGTGATTAAAAGTTTTTGCATTTGATATTTTGAAGTCTCACACTATTGTTAAAGAGAATTAACAGAAGTCTAAATTCTTATCTCAGTTTTTTCAGTGCAGATGAAAATAGCTTTAAAGAGTTTAAGACCCTACTTATGTAACTGAAACTCTGCAAGCCCTTTAGACTCCACTGCTTCATGTCATTCTCTAATACGTAGAGGTTATTGTAAATCAGCACTGCAACTATGATCAGCCTGCACACCACTGAAATAAGCCCACTGTACTTTCTATTCTACCTAAAATACTGGAAATCTATTGCATGTGGCAGTCTTCCAGTAAAACACAAAACACCATTCTCATTATGGCAATTTTAGGTCTCTTGTTGCTGCAGAGCATTTATCTAACAGTACCTGATTCAGCCAGATGTACGCGATTGTAGAGAAGCTGGAGAGAAAAGTCTCTGGATACAGAACTTATTCCTTCCTCTTTAAAGATTTTCAGAGCTTCCCAAGGCAATTCCATAAAGAATGTATCTGCTAGTAACACCACACACAACCCTAACTCCACAGGTGTACCTGAAGAAATGATGAAGACATAAATAGTTCTCAATATGTGTATGAATAATTGAAGTTACATGTAAAAACCCCAAGTTTCCTCTATTTCCTGAACTCCGTTTTACTGTGGATTAAGTGCACTATGCAAAAATACTTTTTGATACTGCTGCTTCTAAGATGTTATCAAACTTCTGCGCATACGCACTTGTGAGCACTGACTCTTCCGAGGGAAAACGTCCCCGTACGAATAACCTACAGGGCAGGAGTGCCTCAGCAGGGTTTGGCTACCCAGCACAGAGAGGTGAAGGAGCTCTTATCCAATACCAACTATCTCTTTCTGTAAGAAACCTTTTGTTTCTGTTATTTGGAAAAACTCCACAGAATATCATGATGACATTTTCCTCTTCTACATAGAAACAACAAATATGTGGAGGGCAAGTTATTCAGTTTTTGGAGAACAGCAGAAGCACCCAGCTGCCAGATTTCAGAAAGAAACTCTTCAGGTAAAAGTAAATGCAAATATATATATAAAAGCAATTTTTAATGGAGAAACTTCACTGCTCCCTCCCATAAAGCAAAAAATCTCATCCCCAAAGCAATCCATGGACTTGATTGCCTCTTCTGTTGGGATGTGTTTAGGGACATACTCCAGCATCAGGCTTGCATTAACCCTGCGAGAGTCCGTAACACAAAAGGCAGGGAAAGACAAAACAAAGAGAGATCAACGGACTTCAGAAAGTTCATTCTTTTGGCCTTTCCCCTGAAAGGCTGGTTCACAATAAAGCCATTTTATTTAGCTGTCTGAAGCCTGTACAGTTTGGAAGACTATCAATACATGCAGAAGGATTGCTCCCTCCAGCCTACAAATAATCTCTCTGGAAGCACACTAAAATACTTACCTTGATACAGAAAATAAACAGACAAAACCATTGCTAAAGCCTTTTTCTTCTCTCTGGCTTCAAGAAAAATTGAAACTAAACTGTTGGGACTTTGTTATCTGTCCACAGACACACACACGTTGTACCGGAGAGCACATACCCTGCACTCTCATGGGCTTGGTGTCCTTTTCTTTCACTTTCATTTTTCCCGATTCAGCTGCTGGAACTGATGCGCTCTGCTCTCTGGGAAGAGGAATTACAGTGAAAATATCACCAGCACTAATACTTATGTAAATAAAAGTTTTCACAGGAAACACAAAGACAAAAGTACTTCAGTCTCAGGGAAATTTTACACGAAGGATACACCCCCTTTGGAGTTCCCGTCCTTCGGAAACCCCATGCTTAACTAGTTAAATCATAACGTTTCACCCCGAACTCAATGCACAAGCTGGAGAACAGTGCTTGTCGGAGACGACAGTCTATCATACGGCTCGATCCTCTTAGTCTTACACATCCCGCACATACTGTCTTTTGAGATGAAAAGAGTTAATCCAACAGGGTCTGCTCTTCATAAAACCATTCCTGTATCTATGCAACTTGAGTCACCATTCTGTTTTCACAAATGATGATAAAAAAAGTCCAAGTGTCTTACCTGATACTAGAAAAATCCAGCTGTGACAGCACTGGTTTCAGATATTCTTCCATAATTTCTAATATTTCAGAGAAATCTGATGTCAAGTCACGTCCATTATCACCCGTTTTCTCCGGTGGAGTCTATCACACACAGTGCAACAAAACCCAGAATACTTACAAAATGCTATTTAACAAGGACTGAGGTTGTATTTTTTTAACGGCATAAACTGAAAATTCCGCATAAAGAGCATTTATGGTAGTTTTTTAGTTTCACTCTGTTTTAGATATAAGGTAATAAAATATTACCGCATCTGTTTTGGAGACACACTCTTCCCAGTTTCGAATGACAGCCTGTTTAAGATGACTTTTCATCTTTCGCTGCTTGTAAAGACGCACTTTTTCCAACAAAATACAAAACGTATCAGGATCCACAGGAAACTGAGAAACTTTAGCTTGCGCTATTCAAAAGAATAACACCAGATTACGACTTTTTCTGAGTCTTGCATTGTACTTGAGACCGTCATTTTCTAAAGCCACGGTATTCTTTGAAAATGAAATGACTTCATATATATCCACACAGTTAGCACAAGATATACACAGAAGTGTACAATGAAAAAAGACTCTACAATCATTTACCTGTAACAACTTGAGCCTTCAGATATCAAATACCAACAAAAATCCTGTAAATTACGACTACACACATCGTTCCTGACAATGAAACACGCATTTAGATATCTACTTTCTGCTGGTATTAATCAGAGTGACAACTACTTTTAAAATTATCTTGAAATTTTACAGACTGCAGCAGTGGAAGATGCGAGCCCCCTCACAAGACCAGAGCAATGGTTCACTCACCCGCGGGCTGAGCGGGTTTTCCTTTTTGCGGGGCAGTACTCCCTGCCGGCACCTCAATCAACGAGCTGTACAGATTCGATCTACGGAAAGCAGAAAGCTGCTGAGTGGATTATTTGACTGTTCAGCCTTGTTTGTATGAAGCAAATTTATTAATGAGTAATGACGACCCCCCAAATTAACGTGCTCACAAATACTCTCAAGACACAACATCTACCCCCACCTTGGGGTGCAAAAATCTGCAAAATCTGACTGGAACCACCTGAGAGCTGTAAGGAAAGCTCTTTCATTGGTATAAACCCAGTAAGGTATATTTTTATTTGTTCTGTGACAACTGTTTAAGACTTTCCACGACTGGGAAAGGTTCTTGCAGTCAGTTGCTATAGCTCAGTTCACGAGCAGTCGCTAATTAGGCTGCAGTAATGAGATCATTTGTATCTTTGTAAAAATTAATATGACCCCTCCCAACATTTTCAAAAGCATAAGCAACGACAGCTGGAAACTGTTTACAGACTTTAGGAGGATACCAAGAACGGCCTGACACCTTTCAAGTCACCTCCAGAGATTTAAGAAACAATTTGGGAAATCAAAAGCACATGAAAACGTACAGCTTTGAGCTGCTGGCTGGTTTACTTGCATATTAATTTGTTCACTATCCTAAAATTCAAGTCCAGCAAAATTAGAAGTAAAAGACAATAAACGACCAAAACAGTGATTATTTACAGGCAAAAAAATACGACATTTGTAACAAATGGAATGTTGAACCAAAATTATGAAATTTTATACCTGTCCTCTGAATGCTGGAGAATAATTATGTAGAAATTAAACGGCAATTCATTGATTATATTAAAATGTTCAACAGGAATACAGAGGTTTCTCCATGCCTGTACAAGAATTCAAAAGCATTAGCATTATTTTCATGGATTTTATAAACCCCAATCTCAGTTCTTTCATGAGAAAATTGATAACAATTTTAGGAAAGAAGGTGCTAATATTATTAAAAAAAAAAAAGCCAAAACGAGCAGTCAGCTGATGTGCCAGGACTGTATCTCTGCTTGACACATTCTGTAAATGCTCAAACCCAGCCACCTACAGCTAATCCTTTGTATCCAAGTTGCTGGCAGTTTTTAATTTAGTTCGTTTCTAACCTAGGGTCTTCCAGTCTCAGTTCTGGTATCCACTTTTAGATCTCAGGCGTTTGAAGAAAACACAGTTCCCAGGCAGCTTAGACTGGAGTGTTTATCTCCCGAACTGTTCAGCCAGTTTGATCCAGAACCATGAATTAATGAGTTCACTGGCTGGTTTCTCTAAATTTCCAGTTTGCAACACCTCAGTTTAGTTGGGACCTAGACTCATGGACAGATTGTTTGTTAAAAAAACCAAAAATCAGGCTCCCTTCCCAGGGTAATGCTTGCCCAGGGACCACGATGGGATGCTGTCAGAGGGTGACAGAGTCACTGTCACAACGGTCCTTCACAACGACATCTTCAGCTGGATTGGGCAAGACTCCCATGGAATGAATGACTCAAGGGTGCAGACAGCACAGCTCTGACACCCAGACAAAGTGGGATTGTGTCCCTAAAACCCTCACTTCTAACTTAAATCACACAGCTCACGCCACACCAACAGCCTGCCACAAACAAAACCACAGGACAGCACACACCATACCAATAAAAATGTATTTTGACTCATGACCAAGTCAACCCATGACTCAAATTAATAAAACAGAAAATTTTAACAGAGTTTAAAGAGATGAAATATTATTTAATTCCAGGAATAACTGTAACGAACTATATCTGTGTTTGTGTGTGTATATATGTATGTATACACGTCTCTCTGTATGTACATAACACATATAAACCCCTAATAAGTAGCACAATTCAAAAAAGTTACCATTGAAGTGGCAGCCAGCTGCTGTTCCACATTTTTCAGAAGATCACTTGTGTTTCTGTTTTGTTTTAAATGATTCTGAAGATGCAGCAATGCTGCCAGCTGTGAGCTGCTGGTGTTGGATGTAGCTGCTAGAAGGACATTCTTCATCATCATAGATGCTGAACAGCTCTGTAAAATTTTTATATCTGTTTATTTTCCCCCCTCAAGAATAATATAAATATACACACACTCTATGGTATAACATACATACATGTTAAAGCAGAAGCCTCTTGCTTGAAAGGCGAGATGGATCAGCAAAAGCCTGTCTGCTATTTGCGTTTACAGTCTAATTTAAACAGTCTGGCAATAACTTAGGAAGACTTCTTCAATACGAACAGCTAGAATTGACTTTGTCTGCGTTTATCACCCATGTTCCTGCACCTAGTCATCTAAGGTCTACATGGAAAGGTAACAGCCTGTGTTCTGAACTGGGCTTTTCCAGTCAGCCGGGTCTTCTCCGTGTTTCTGAGCCTTTCACAGAACGGCCACCACACCACGCATCTTAACAGACCTCCTACAAAGGGCGATACACAGGGTAAGACTTTATATCCTTTTCTTTCAGCAAACATACCAATCCTGTCCTGTGAACTGACGCTTGCTAAGAGGTAAAGCATCTTTTTTTTTTTTTCTTTTCTTTTAATGCAGCTGTCACATTAAAAGAAGAAATGCAATTTGGGTTGACTTAATCAAAAATTCCAAAGGGCAGCTTAATATTGACATGGTGTGACATTTTAAACTTTTTTTTTGTTTAATACAAACTTTTCTGGGCAGGATAGTACCTGAATGAGTAGAAATTTTTGCCCAGTGAAAGACTTGGCTACTCATGGTTTTGGTGCCTTGATACGTGTTCCACCGAGCTTGTCCACTGACAAGTACGACAGCAGATCATAAATAATACGGTGTGCTGCAGGAGCACAGGAGTAAAGGACTAAACCACAAACCCCCGTGTTAGCTGCTTTCTGATTTATCAAAAGACCTGCCCAGGCCATTCCGCCCGCGGGTGGAGGCATCTGCAAATGAAGTGCTGACAGAGGCCAGCGCACAGTGTCACCATCTCCTGTGGCTGCCTTCATGTGGCAGGAAGGAAATCAGGGTAAGGTGCATTTCTCTATTTCTACAGTGGAGATGATGGTGTAGAAACCATTATTTGTTCCTCCTGTAGGGAATATCGGTCCTACAGCCATTCCTCATCTCTGTGATGAAGGCACATACGTGAATAATTCATACACCTCCTGCCACCGGTGGGACCACGCTGTGTAG
Organism: Pterocles orientalis; assembly: GCA_011057875.1. NCBI lineage: Eukaryota > Metazoa > Chordata > Aves > Pterocliformes > Pteroclidae > Pterocles > Pterocles orientalis. The sequence continues at coordinate 61,633 of WKFP01015292.1, read as the reverse complement.
GTGTTGATCTGACAAAGTGAATGTAAACCTTTCCTGTCTACCACAAAATAACGAATGAACAAATCCGGAGAAATATTTTTTAAACTGTTTGTTAGGGAAGGATGAAACTGTATTTTGTAGTAATGTCTTACCTTAGCTAACCACATTACAGTAATTTACTCACATTAAAATCTTTATGTGTATGCAATCACCAATAACAATGTCAAGTGAAACACAATGGATACTAGAACTGTTTAAAAGCCACTGATCAAATATTTTGAACTCAGCAAACATATCTTGCATTACTCACTAGTTCTTACCTGTGTCCAAACATCGTGTTCTGGATGAACAATTCTCAGGCTATAAGAACAGACGTTTTTTTTTATGTAACTTAAACCACCCTTTTTATATGGAAAGACGCACAATCCATTAGCTGCATTACCTGATGAAGTGCCAAAAACTGTGTAGCTGAAAGTGGATCGAATTGTTGGAAGCATTCAACCATTTCAAAGCTAGCAGGAGCCAGCACATCCACAATATTGTGACTGAATGCGATACTCATACACTGCAGCAAAGCTTCACTGGACTGAGAAAGATATTTCTGAGCCAACCTATGTTCCTTCTAGATTATAAAAATAAAAAGGTTAATACTAAAATACGTATTGATATTAAATATTTGTTATATTTATACAGATTACTAGTGTGTTAGAAAATGTATTGCTTTTTCATGACTACTTTTAATACTTTTTCTCCTTTTTAAGGCATTTACTTAATATATGATCAAAATATGCAAAGGCAAACTATTTAGCAGATCGCAACATCTGTTATACAATATTAAAAAACAAATGTTTCAGTAAGGTAGTTTAATATAAAACATGCACTTAGCAGAACAGTATTCAAATTCCAGGCAATACAAGCCATCCAGAACAACGGACCTTTCTGTCGGTTCCCAGTACGGCTGTTTCCATTGACAGTTAACTGTATGCAATACAAACTCACAAACCTCTTACCTCAGATATTTACCGATTACAGCAGCAACACAAACCGCACATTCCCAACTCCTAGTCAGCTTTGAGCTGCAGCAGTTAGCAGAGCTCACCGTACAATACAACTTAAATTTCGTAAGAATTTGACAAATGTTTTGTGACAGCAGTTATTTCTTTCTCTGCTCCCTGTCTGCAAAGCGGTACGCTCCCTCGGAAAGGCGCGTCTGAGCGGCAGAGGGAAAGCTGCCTGCTCACCTTGTCCTGGCTGCTACACGTGCAGTCGGTGGGAAACCACTGAAGGAGAAATGATTTCTTTCTGGGAGCAACTGGGAAAGCTCAGCCAGGAGCTCCTGCAGCAGGTATTGCGGGACAGGACAGAGATACACAGCAGAGCGGTGACAGAAAGATGGGTTTTGGGGGTGTTTTGGAGATTTTTTTTTTTTCTTTTGTAAGATCAAATTTATGTTACGAACATTGCCATCATCAGTTCAAACAGAACTGGTACCATAAAGCGACCATTACTCCATAAAAAGGAAGCACTCAAATTCCAGTGCAGACACAGGCAAACACACCTTTAATTCCTGTATTTTCCTGCTACACCTGTCATACTGACACTGATCAACCGGTGAACTGCTGTCTGCCGCTTCCTCTTCACTGCATTCTGCTGAAGCCAGGGAAGTTTCTGGGACGTCTGGTTTAGCTTCTTCCTACTCATCACGGCATAAAAATAGAATAATTAATCATTCCACTAAGTATGGCTGGCTTCATTTCTTCTGTGAAAGTCTAGGTGAAAACAGAACTCGTCTCAAAAGAAATCATCTCCCTACATGAATCCCTGATGGTGAGAGATTCAGCAATATTATCAGGCATCAACATTTCTTAACATGTTACGAGGACAATATGACTAATAGAAACTAAAAAGGCCCCCTGTACAGCCTCCGAGATTTTGATTTTCTGATATTTGTCCTCAGTTAGTTTCTTCTGAACACTTTAATTCACCCCTGAATTTACAATGACTCAATCAACTTTCCTTTTCTCACCGTTTCCTTGTTCTCACTACAACAGAAAAGGAACTTACGGACCTGAGCTTTTACAAGGCATTACTTCTCGTTTGCACAGGTTCAGAGACCAACCCACCAGCCCTTTAAGGCATTCAAGGAATTATTTTTCTCTCTTTTTTTTTTTTTGGAAACATTGTAATTTGCATGTCTCAGGAATGAATCAGAAATTATGTGGGCAGAAACATTTTTCTGCACTGACCCAGTTCAGTATACATCTGAATGCAACATGTAAAACCTAGCTCTAAATAAAGGGCAGCATTAGAAAAGTGTACACAGAAAAAATATTGTGGCAGACAAACTTTACGCATAGGAATTAATTCAAATGCAAAAAATAATGCATACCATAACATTTGGCTTCCAGTAAATCTCTGAATGCACAGGATCTACGTTAACGGCAAGAAGACGAAGAGTTTTTCCAGTGAGATACAGGCACTTGGATTTGATGTCGGGACAACCTCTGCAAAGGTTCTGTACGTTTGCTAACTGAGCCAGTGCAATGGCACCCACAGTGCTCTCCATGCGCTTCCAGTCCTGGTAAAACATCTGTTCTGTTTATTTGCTCAGATACACCCCCACACACAGAAACACGCTTTTTAGAAAAGGTAACACACACATTTACATACAGACACATTTGTTAAATGTGATTACACTTTCAACTACAAACGAGCGCTCTTTAATGGACACACAGATTCATTAACGACTCGCTGAACAAGTACACCGCGACACCCATCAGCAGCAGTCGGTGCTGAGGAACACGGGGACACCCATCAGCGACACCGCGACACCCATCAGCAGCAGTCGGTGCTGAGGAACACGGGGACACCCATCAGCGACACTGCGACACCCACCAGCAGCAGTCGGTGCTGAGGAACATGGGGACACCCATCAGCGACACCGCGACACCCATCAGCAGCAGTCGGTGCTGAGGAACACGGGGACAAGGGGAGGGTGCCAGTGGGGATACCGCGCTCTCCCCTTACAGCATTTCCCACCGTCGCTGCCAGAGACAGAACAACGGCCAGAGCCACTGCTCTGTGCCGGGGACGCCTCTTATGTTCCCGTTCATCAGCTCCGTCAGGCAGCTCTGCTCAAACCACTGTTCTAAAAGAAACTACAATGCAATCCCCCCCCATCACTTACAAAGACTCAAGGAACTTCCCTGCTGCTCTTAGAGCTGTTTAAGTCTTTGCATTCGAGAAACAAAATCTGAGAAAACAAATCCAACCCCCCCAATAAGCCATCCCCAAGACAAAACCCAGACACTTGTACTTGCTTTGCGGCAAAACTACATGAACAGTCTGAGGAACCATTTCCTCTGTAGTGGAAGAAGTTCTGCTACAGAAAACATTCCTGGGAAACTTTGCTACACCTGTCACATGCAAATCATAGAACGAAATATTTTGTGCTACCTGTTCTCTTGCATCATCTTCAACAGCTCCCCAAAGGAACGCCTCTACAATTTCATGAGACGATGCTTCTCCCACTTTTTTAAGCTTTTTGTCATTAATCACAAGACGAAAAATATCCAAAAGAATTTCTACAAGATTTATTTTCCTGTTAGCTAGTTGCCTCATCAATGGGATACTAACATTTGTAATCTGAAAAACAGAAGAAAGGAAAGCAGAATTCCAATTTCAAATACTTTTGCAAATTCGCCTGGTAAGAAGTTATCATGTTGTATTTCTTTCAACTAAAGAAGCAAACATTTTAACAGGACCACCTCAGTAGATCAGAGATATTGCTATGAAGATATTTAAGTAATTTAAAAGATAAACTTCAATGTCAAACATATTACAAAGCAATCAAAGCAGCTACACAGAAACGAGCAGCTGCGTTTCTGCTTTTCACATTTTATGTGCCTGGTACAAATATCTAATCCCAAAGGAGTTAACAAATGTGTATGTAACCCCAGAATTTTCATATTAATGGTTTTGGTAGCTGCACAAAAATACTTGCTCTTTAAAAAAGGCAAAGCAGAAAGAAAAGCTGTATGTTGGAGTATGATAACGGCACACACCAGCAAGGCGGGCTGCAGGCTTTCATGACCCCAAATCCAGCCTTCTGAAGACAAGATTTCTTTATCTACATAGTGTTCTCTGTAACCTTTTTTTTTTTTCCCCTGAGGAATAAACACTTTATGGTGAAGAATTTTAAACTTGTGAGGTTACTTAAAGAATCAAAAATATCTCCAATTTCTTTTGTTGTTATTAGATAAAGTTTAGAACTAAACACATTGACGAAGACAAACAAATCCTCTCATTTCTGCTTCTTTTCTTCCTTTTTTTAACTGTAAATTCTTTTGGCATGCAATGTTTCCTTCTCTGTTCAAACGATGCCTGTCATTACAGGAAGATAACCTCATTTGGGGCTTCCACGAGTTATCCAAGAAGGAGTGAACAGTACAAACAAATTACATTTCTTTTCTGTGAGCAGAAAAAAAACATATACATCTTCATACCTCATTAACTGCAAATAAGCTACAAACATTCTGAAACACTTCCTCTGTTTCGGATACTGCCCTCTGAGCTAAGTTATAAGCATCTAGATAGTGACCATGTTGTTCTTCTTTGTTTCTTTCCTGCTTGGCAACCATCCTGAAAAAAACCCCAAAACATAAACCCAAATGAATGATGTAGGAAGTGTTTATTTTTATGGTATCAACACTATTGAACATATATTACAGAAATAGTTAATACATTGAACAGATTGATAGACAAAATAGATTCATTTTGTACACGTGTTTTCTAAATGTTCAAATACGAAAATCAAACATTCACCCACTACTTTTTCAAGGTGTTATTCTCGGCACCGTACTGCTACAACGCAAGGAGATGCCAAAACACAAAGGGGAGAGAGGCAGGTAGTATTCTACAGTACGTGTCGCCAGGAACGGGATGGCAGAACAGCCAGGAACAAACACGTCTCGGTCACTTCAGGGGACAGCTCGGAAGCGGCAGGGAGTCACGGCTCACCGGCTTCGCAGTTTCTACAGAAACACTTCAACTGTAAGAAGGCAGAAGCTGCAAATACCTGAGAATGACTGGTGTGGCTGCCAAAACGCTTTTACGAATGAGAAGATGAAAAGCTGACCTGGGGACCCTGGTACTTTGCTTTGACCCCAAAGCCAGTACAGAAATCACCAGCACCGTGTCGGATTTGACGCTACAGTACGTTCCTGAATACAGGACACACCAATGCAAACAGATGTGTAACACCAAGACACAAAACCTGACAATGTTATCTGCTCTTTCCCATCTTTAACTAGCCTATAAAATGTAAACAATACACTCCATGGACTAGTTAAGCTTACGTACAATTTTTCACCAGAGGTGTAATCTCACCTGTGAATATTTGCACATTCCAGCAGCATCTCGGCGCCGCAGCTTTTATGCCCGTAATGAAAGAAGTCCTCCCCAATTTGAACTAGTCTGGTGTAAGATTCCCGCAGCAAATGTGGCGACTGACAAGGCTCAGCGTTAATTGCCGTACACTCTTGGGCAAGACGTACCTGAACAAGTGTTTTCCTAGGAACAAAAACCAAGCATACGGCAGCAGTCAGAAAGCACAGGCTGCTCAAACACAGACATATCTCTCTCTGCTCTCCTTCAAATTGTAAGGAACCCAGAAAAAGCCTCTTCATGCTTTAAATCTGTGGTCTACAAATTATAGTAGGCCCTGAAAAAATCAGAATACATTTTCAGATTAGACTTAAGGTGTCACATCTAATTCAAACTGCCTGCGCCTAACCAGTCTTCCCTGTAGAAGAAGGAAGTGCAAACGTTACATACTCCTCTGCTACCAACACGTTAGGCTCTCTCTGCTTGGATTTCAATGTAACCAAAATTATTTTTAATTTCACCATAAAAAGACTTCCTGGCTGACAGTGAGGACAGAAGGTCAATGCTGCAGAACACAACAGTGTTGTGGTGTCAGACAGACACCTCTGCATCGGCAAACGGGTCCTGCTCCTTCGGGTAACCTACACCACCAACTACGCACACGAGCGTGGTATCCGAACCAGCTTACTAACTACACAGACTGCAGGGCTACACAGAAGAACAAAGAAATTGGAAAGGAAATTTAATTTAAAAAAAACCACAGAAATTACTTAAAAGAAAAATATTTGTGAATCCACAGAATGCACCATACTGAAAAAAGATGAATGGTAAAAATCACTATATATTTGCAATGTAGCTGCACAACAGAGGCTGGGTATAGGTTAATGAAAAGACAGTTACCTGGCTTCAAGGGAGGCAATTACAAAACCCAACTCTGATTGTCTGTTGGGTCTCTTCAGTGAAGTAGATCTGAGCACATTTACAGTGTGTTCCAGTATCTCACAAGCCTGCAGGTAGCACCAGAAATTTAATAATTCTGTTTTAAATGTCTGTGTAGTCTGTGTATAATATTAAACATTCATTTAGAAAGCTTAAATTTTGTGCAGAACATGTTAAGAATCTTCCCCTAATATTCCCCAAGATGACTGATTCCTGACAAGGGTATGTAAGTCTGGGAAGTACGAGTTATTTGTGTATTTTGCTGTGATTGTGTGAAGGGAGCACACACACACAGGGACAGAGGATGGAGCCAGGCTCACCTTAGAGCTGCGCAGCAAAAGAAGGAGGGGCAACAGACCCCGCTGGGAAAAGGGGAATTCTAAACAGATAAACAGATGTTCCAGTGTTCGCCATCTTCATAGTAAGTTGTGGGTTGTTTTTTGGGTTTTGTTTCGGGTTGGGTGTTTTGTTTTGTTTTTTTGGGGGGGGGGGGGGGGAATAGCCAGGAAAGGTTGTGGAATCTCCGTTTTTTGAGATATTACAGTGGCCATACATGGCCCAGAGCAACAGGAACCTCAGATTTCACTTCAAATCTGCCCCAGCTTTTCCCGAGGCTAGACCAGACACCTCCAACCAAAGCAGCCTCTTGATTCTGTATTTCTCAGGCATCCTCTCAGGGACAGAACCCTGCGACTAGCACATTAATCCACAAGCAAACCTTACACTATTATAACAGTATTATAATACACCTGGGAATGTAAAAGAAGTCCACAGCTAACAGTTTTGAATGAAAAACCCCTCAGATGATGCTCAAAACCTCATCTACAGATTTGTCCTTACTAAAAAAATGTGCTGCTGCAGTCCTGTTGGTCAGACATGTAGAGGAAAAACAAAACCCCCCTCCCACATTTCATTAATAGCTATACTGGTAGAACCTCAGTAAATTCACTGGTAACCAAGCATTTTGTCCTTCAACTATTGTAAATCCGTATAAACCCGCTATACAAAGCCAGCTCACACAGATTGTCAATAACAGACAGATCATCACAGACACAAGGTTGTACTTACACTGAAACTCCTGAAAGTTAAGGGCTGAACAGCACAAGGATATTCTAATGTTAAGGATCAAATAGGAAAAGGTTTTCAATACTATATATACACTATACTTACCGTAGTATCTTTCAGAATCTATAAATAATATTTGTAAAACTATTTGAAATATTTGAAAAGGAAGTGCATGCTAGGAAATAATACGGAAAGTTATAATCTTTATTAAATATGGAAAATAAGCACATCAATGCCAGCAGAACTGACTGGGTACAAAAGCATTCTAATCGGGAGAATCAGGTCTCTGTGATTCAGCTACACATACTAGATTAGGGCCCGCATTTAGCTGATTGGAATCGGTAATTAACCGTTTTTTAATCGGTAATTAACAGAGAAAACAACATTAACTGCATTTAACTGTTTTTGCTTTTATTGAAATGCAAAGGCTGTAATCTCTCTTCCCAGAAAGAGAGGCACCACTCCTGCAAAAAAAACCCCAACCACCAAAGCCAAAACCCTTCCTTACCAGGCTGTGCTTTCCTTCCCCCTCTTCCTCTAGGATTGCTTCGACCAGACTAAGAGTGCTGTTGTACCAGAACTGCTCATCGCCCCCCAGGCGCTGTGCTTTCCCAAGGAGCGCCTCAGCTTGTCCGTAGTTTCCTTCCCGATTAGCCAAGACAGCCAACAAGTACAAGCACCGCGACACGTCGTACCAGGCGCCCAGTTCCTAGGAAGAAAAATACGTGACCCATACACAAAGATCCGCTGCTGCTATTCGTTTTACTTCCATTCGTATCTTCCATTAAACTTACGAACTGGCACAGAAATAAGCAGCAAACGGCATTTCCTCAATTAGCTGCAGAATTCCGAGTTACTCCTTGTGTTAATTCATTCTTTCCAAAAACATAAAGTGTCTACTTCATATCAAGAACTTCAAATCTTCAAGTATACTTCAAGTATACATTATCTTCTACCCCACAAGTCAAATAAGCTCTTTTCCTGCTATTATTTCGTGTGCATATATATATAAATTATATATCTCTCTATATCTGCTGTCATTTGTTGGTATCTGGTGAAGAAATGTGGTGATGAAAAATTTTTACGTGACCCGGGATCTAGACACAGCAGAGCTCCAGTAAATTTACAAGGCTACTTTATGCTAGTTATAGACTACATACTAGCAGTATGCAAATACAGCGTACAGCACAGACAGCATCTGAGCATACAGACACACAGAACACTAGCAAGAAACTGTATCACTAGAATCATTGTCCTCCCTAATGTCTTTTGAACATCTTCAATGTACAACACTCAATTCATGCTTTCGTAAGAGACATATTATTAATGAATGTATTATTCATATATTATTATTCAAAACATTCATGATTCATACTAAATATACATAGTCAGTTTTTACTTACATGAGAAAAATTATTATGTGGAATAAGAGGATAACAATTACTTTTTTTAAAAAGTAAAGGATTTATTGCAATAATTATGCTTCAGTAACCCATATAACCAAGCAGAGAGCAGTAACGGAGAACGGTAGATACGGGAAGAATATCTGTAACATAAACCCTCCATAGTAATGAGACACTGGATTTGTCTGGTGGATCACAGACACTTATTTCAGATCTGCCAGAATTCTAAATCATGATTTCAGTCTCAGTGGCTGTTTATCAAAACGCCCCTAGCAGTGAAACCATCAGGAAATTCAAAATGCTATAGGCAGACTTTCAAATGAGCATGGAGCTAAACGCTCTCGCTCTCCGACAAGCAAATCTTGGACGAACCTGAACTGTTTCAACACAGAAGGTCTGGATATACACACATCCTCCAAGGTCACTGCAACGCACAGAGATGCTGACACTACTTCACAAGCTGACATTATCTCCAGACAATTCCCATAAAGTTGGACTTAAGTGCCACATATTTAAACGTACACTTTATATACGCTGAAACTCAAATGACACGGTTTGGGGTGGGGTGGGGGGAGGCTGGGTTTTGCAATTTTATTATTATTATGAGGAATGACAGGATCAAAATGAACATTTTTCCTACGTGTTTACTATTTTTTCTATTTTATTTCTGATGTACCTGAGCTGCAGCATGGGCCTCTGAGAGCAGCAGTCTTGCTGGCTGATACAAGCCCAGCTGAATGAGTACTTCAGCTTTTTCTGTCCACAAGTAAGGGAAACAAAGTGCACTCAGTCCTTTTCCTGTTACCGCATTTAACTCAAAAAACTGAAAAATAACAAAACATTACACCTTCAGAAATTTCAAAACTGGAAATACAGAAGGAATACAAACTGACTATCATCACACTCAATTCTTGATACATCCCCCGGCCCAGCTCGGTTTCCCAACTCTAAAATTCAACGTTATCTTACAGGCAGAGCAGGTTTACTGTGAGATGTAGATTTTATAACCCTCATTCAGCTAGTACATATAAACTATTAAAACTAATTTTAGAACAGATTAACTGCTCAGGTCTGCTACTGTTGTGAAGAAGTCGATTCGTGGTAATAACTAAGACAATCAAAGAGAAAAACTATTTGCAAGAGCTAAAAGAGGTGACTTGAGAGGAATTAGTAACTAGAAGAAAAAATATTTTACATACACAAGAATGGAAAAATATACAAAGAGAGAAAATTATGTGATGAAAACAAGGACAGAATTGCCACAATAACGAGGGAAGTGGAGGTAAGCTTTAAGAATATCCATAAGGCAATTTACCTTCCCAAAGAGAGGCAGAAATACAGAGCTGAAGTATTTACATGCCTTTAAACAATGTGTGAGAGGGACCAAAACAAAATACAGTGATGTAATGGAGAGAGGAAGAGGAGAAAACAGACCAAGAGCAAATACAGTGTCTGTTTTGCTTCTCAGTCTTTTCCACTGCTTTGCACTAGTCCCAGATTCCATTTGTAGAAAAGTAGTTTCACTTTGCACAAATATAGATTCTATTCTTGTTGTTCCACAATACAAACAACATGCCAGGCAAACCCAGCTCACATTCAGCTGATGCCTGCCAGCAGAACTTAAGTTGTACCCACTTCTAATGACTTTTTGTGTTCATGTATTTCTCAAGTATAAAATTATTTAAAAACAAACTAGCAAGGAGATTAAAAGTGAAGAGTAATCTATTAAAGAAACTGGAGCAGAAATAAAAACCTTTCCACTTGAAGTAAGGATACTGTCATCCCTGCTACCATTCAGCTGAGCATTTTCAAAAAATGTTTTTCTGTCTTCTGTCTTCGTATGTACTTCTTTTTCTTTTTTCAGTGCAATCTCTTGCCTACACCTAAATCACAAAAAAGAAAAAGAAAATTCAAGTATGTTTTAGAAGTATTTCATAATGAAGCGTTAGTGCGTGAGGCATCTTCACCACACACTCACTTTGTGGACAGAACCAAAACAATTGTACAGAATTTTAGGGCAGAGCTGGTACACCAAATTTGTGTTAAGAGATCATGGTTTTTAATAATTTTCCCCCCAACACCACTTATCAACTGTAGGAAAAAATCCCCAAGTAAATACAGCCTCTGCAGTGAGAATACATACATTGCTTGCTCTAGTTCACTAATGTGTGCTTCTCCAGCGGCTTTCTCATGATACAAAGACGCCTGACTCAGTTTTAGGTCTGAACATATCAGGGCAATTCTAAGAATAAAAAGAAGACGTGTTTAAGAAACAATGAGAATCTTCCATATGTTGCTTCATATAAACACATTTTGTATCAAAACTTTTGTGCTAATCATCCAGAAAAATAACAGAATTTTGGTCACAAAGGCGTATCTCTGTAAAAGAGAATGCACCTAATGGGGACACTTATTTGGATCCTTAACCTAAAGACAATATAATTTTGATTCAAGATGGGAATCTGCCTCTTGAAAACTTAAGATAATACTTTTATTGCAATTATTTTTTTACTTTGCTTTTTTCACTTAGGTGACAACAAGGCATTACAAAAATTATTCACATGAAAGTGGCTTGAGTTCATAATCTCGTACAGCCTTCCTCGTGGAGATCATGGTTAGTAACAGACAAACTTAGTGGCTTTGATTCCACAAGCAATCCAGTTCATCAAAACTCTATTAAAATGTATAAAAAAAGGAATTAAAAGAAATAAAATCATTACAAATATAAAACAATAAGTCACAAAAAGCCTTGTTACTATTTAGTGAAATATCAATGGAAGGTCCATTCCATTCAGTTTCTCTTTTATTTAAAATAAAAAAAGGATACAAACCGGAGGTGATAGAGACCAGACAGACTTTTACATTCCACAACTTCAGCAGCAATAACCTCAGCTAGCTGAAAGATGGGAAGAATCAAGTGGGGGCAAAAAATTTTCTGTAGTTCTTTGGATAAAAGGTCCATAAAATACAAAGTGCGAGTCTGAAAAGAAAATTTTTGAAATTTTAAAAAAATTCAATCAGTATAGACATCACTTTGTAAAGAACAAATTTTAAATTAATGATTACAGCTTCAGTTCCAAACTTTACTGAAAAAAATAAATAAACAACCTTTCAAGCTGAGAAAGCAGCTAGGTACACAGAAAGCCAGCAAACATTCTGTAAAGTAAGCTAATTTCAGAATGCAGAGGACAGACTAACACTTTTTGAGGTATTAATGAATGCTATGAACAAGCAAGCATTTCTGACAGCTGTCTGAACACACTCTTTATCGCACAGACAGAAAAACTAAAACAAAACAAGAGTTCTTTGCTACTCCTATTTTTCCTAAATAATAAATGCTCTAGAAGTTTGAAGAGAACACTTACAGGTTTTGGGAAATTATCCCAGTTAACACCATAACTGTTTGTTTCCTGTTTAAAAGCATCCCTGATTTCAGTGGGACAGTTGTAATGAGCCCACTCTTCCACATTTGCTGGTAAGGCACCAACTGATCCTTTCCCCTTAGGCTTCTCTTTCACAACAGAAACTTCAACCTATAATAAAAAATAAGGACATTTATGAGACTAAATTAACATTCTCGTTGGTATTAAATATTCAGCCAACATTTAAAAAAAAACCCATATCTGATTAACATCCTTTGTCTTGTCTTTTTTTTTTTTTGACTGCTAGACTGTGGGTTTTACAAAACAGCAGTATTTTGACCAATGCAACAAACAAAAAGTATCTGTAAATTTCTGACCTGTCAAATCCGTGCGATCAAGAGGAAAGGCATGACATACATACTCACAGAGCAATCCTCCACAGGTTATGAGACTGGAAAGCATCTGAACTATTTAACAAATGAGCCAGGGGAACATCTCTTAGAAAGAGATGATTGTTCTACTTCCCAGGAAAGGGGTTCTCACGTGTTTCTCTTTCTTTCTGTCCTTCTCTTTTCTAGGAGCAATTATCGACTGTCTCTTCTGAGGAGCTGGAAGTTGTGAAGACTTCGATGATACTTTTGTAATAGGCCCTGATGCTGACAAGGACACCTAGACAATCAAATAATTACAGTTCATTATTTTAAATTTTCAATAATAATCTCAATTGCGAGTCATAACAATAAGTCACTATCTACAGCTATGAACAGCTGTCACACACCATCTTAAGTTTGAGTAAGAGCTTTCTTCAGAAAACTAAAATTTCAAAGACTCCTAGATGCTCGCACAAGCATTTAAGATCATCACGACAACACACTGAAGCAGCTGCACTGTCAAAAGATGACATAATCCCTGTGATAAATACAAAATTTTATAACCTTTTGCACAAAATGTATGAATGTACTTCAGCATAACAATGAGCCACTGCTTTTATGCTTAATGTCTCTGTTTTCCTAAGAGAAACAATTTTGTTTCATCCTTAAACCCGAGAAAATATACTAACTACACCATAAAACTGGAAACTCTACAGATGTAGTTAAAACATGAGATGAATAGCTGGCACCATAATTACACAAGTTAACTTGAAATACAGTGGCTGTAATATAATGTCATATCACATCACATATCACATATCACATATCCCATCACATATCACATATCCCATCATATCATCCACTCTTACCTGCCAGATACGGATGACACAAGCATATGCCATCAAACAGTGCTGCTGATGAGAAGGAGAACCATGACCACAAACTAAAGCCATTAATGTCTGTGCTCTAAACAAAGCTTCCAATTGCTTAATATTGCTCAAATCTTCCAAATTAATTTGGGGCATGGTATCATTTGCTTCAACATCTACCTTCAAATTTTCTGTAGATGAAAATTTTGGTGTAGTACCTTTTTCTGTTAAAAAACAAATTAACAAGCTTGTAGTGACAGTATTTAAAAATGTATTAAAAAGTTAAAATTTTGGAATTTCAAATGAAAATATTTACTGAAAAAAACCCACAAAAATGGAAATGATAACTAAGTTGTAAATTAAAAATGTCCCTTGCATTTGCTGCTGAGAAATTCCCCTTTTACATACCTTCTTCTTGTGAGGATTGCATAGAAAATTTCATACGTAGCAAGAGATCTACCACCCAATCCAGAGGTTTAATAACATCACGGAGGGGAAACTGGTTACAATACAACCATTCAGCAAATTCCATCAGATAATCAACTTTCTGCCACTCATTTTCTTGTTTCTACAAAAGTAATAAAGGAAGAGTTCATTTATATTTGGTGATGTAAACCATCGAAATGATATTCAGAAGTTCAATATAGTCTCAACAGATGCAAAAAACAATAACCTGACAGTGAGCGGTTCTATTGTCACCAATCACACAGTCAGTTATGCTAAATGGAATGTAACAGAAAACTCTGCCAATTAATTCTTTGCTTTATCAAAACTCTCGCAATTGGCTCTTCTTACATATTTTTCTTTGACAGGACTAAACTGAACTTTTAGTGGATACCAGGGGTCAACCATACAGAGTTTTCCACCTGAAGAGCAATTTCAAAGTTACACAAACTAATGGTCTTCCTGCCAGTTCAATCACACACTTCACAGAACCTGCAGTCCCACGAACCACTTGAGAAACGTCATCCTATCAGCATTTGGACAGGCAGTGAAGACTGACAAACCTGTAAAGCACCGATTGCGTTTTGAAAGCAGCTTAACTGTCCAACAACATCTCTGGAGGCGGTTACCAAATGGCGCCACATACGTGACAAATAATCTTCACTTTCGTCTTCGAATTTCTGAATGTCCATCATAAAATTGCGTCCCAATCCTGCCTTCACTGTAACCATATGTTTAAAAATCAGGCTAGAAAAAAACCAAAAAAATTGCAAATTACTTGCCTTTGTACCTGTACTTTGTGAGTAGGACAGAGACGTACAGTTCACAAACCAAAGGAAAGGGCATACACCTTTGAACTTGGACAAGACTATGCAAACAGTGCACTAAATAATTTAGTTTCTATTTAACATAAATGGCTTTACAGATAGGAAAATGGAAGTTTCTGCTATATAGCCACATTTCATGCATTTATATACAAGCTTAAATTTACAAATATTATGAACAGATTAATGACAAGAAGCAGTGCCAACATATGTTTCTTTCATCAAAAAGACACAACAGTGTTTTCTGTTACAAAACCTAACAGGCTGACAAAAAGCAGTCGTAACCTTTTCCCAATGTAAAATAAAAAAATACACACAGTTTTATACTTCTCAAGAATTAGGACGCTTATTCCAATAGAAATAAGTCAACCAACTTACAGCCTGTGTCTTGCTCGAGGCAAAACTCTAACAGCTTCATCCAGGACTCCTAGCGCTGTCTCCCAATCCGCTTTATCAGCATGTATGTGGAACAATAACCCATATAAGGAGGTTCTTAACGTCAGATCTTCCTCAGTGCCTTTGAAGAATATTCAAATGATTTGTTAATCTACTGCAGAATTAGAATAATCGTATCACAAAATACTGGGGGGTTTTTTGTTACCAGATCAAAAGAAGGAACAACATGCCTGGGAGAAGGCACCCAACTGACATCCCAACACTTTGAAAATCTTTTGTGATCCACTGATGCAAAGGCAACACATCATTCTTTTCCTGAAAAGACAAAAAAAAAAAAAGCCCTTTATCTTTCAGTTAACACACAGCTACAAGAATTACTGCACTTTCGTTTAATTTGCAAGCCAATTAATCTGGTTAATACGAACTACTGATCTGTTACTTAAACAGCTCCTTGTGCAGGAGATGAAAACGATTCCCACCCAAAGGTCAGAGACACGGTAACCATTCCACTCCCCTCTGCAGCACAGTTTTGCAGCTTCCAAGATAAATTCACTGTCTTGTTTCACAAATAGATCCATAAACAGTTCTATGGGTATTCTGACCACGGAACACACAAAGGAGTGTGCTAATAAACTATCTGAGCTGTGGCTACAACTTTCGG
>WKFP01015292.1:6432-21860 GCA_011057875.1 Pterocles orientalis | reverse complement strand
GCCCCCAGCTCTGGGGTCCTCAGCACAGGACAGACACGGAGCTGCTGGAGCGGGGCCAGAGGAGCCCCGGAGATGGTCCGAGGGCTGGAGCAGCTCCCGTGCGAGGACAGGCTGAGAGAGTTGGGGATGTGCAGCCTGGAGAAGAGAAGGCTCCGGGGAGACCTTCCAGCACCTTCCAGTGCTGAAAGGGGGCTACAGGAGGGATGGGGGGGCTCTGGGTCAGGGGATGCAGGGACAGGACGAGGGGTGATGGCTTTAAGCCAGGACGAGGGGAGATAGAGATGAGATTTTGGGAGGAAATGTTTTCCTGTGCGGGGGGTGAGGCAGTGGCCCAGGTTGCCCAGAGAAGCTGCGGATGCCCCATCCCTGGAGGGGTTCAAGGCCAGGCTGGATGAGGCTTTGGGCAACCTGGGCTGGTGGGAGGTGTCCCTGCCCATGGCAGGGGGTGGCACTGGGTGGGCTTTAAGGTCCCTTCCCACCCAAACCATCCTGTGATTCTATGAAATAAAGAACAGTGTTTATTTAGAAACCAACAATAACATATCCGTCATGCAATAACTAGGAATTGCCACAAAACATAAGAAATTCCTCGTCCACTCAGAATTAGCCAAAGCCAGAGGAGATGTAAGTGCTTTTTCTTTAAAACAACATTTAAACTGAGCAAGCTTCCATGGAAAAGCATTAAAGTTAGACAAAAGATCTTCACTTTTCTTTGTCTTTAGGTTCAGTGAACACATCTTAATTTCTGTGAGTATCCCAGAATGATGTACAGGTGAAATTTCTTTTAGCCAACAATCCGTTGCCAACATGATTTCTGTTCAGGTGCTGAGCCACCACAACAGAATTAGATGCAATAACTCTTGACAATGACTATACTGTGACTTCAGATTATATTATCTAGTGTCATTTTTAAGCGTGACATAATACTGACTTATCTCAAAACCAGCCAGTATGTTGAGCTATTTGGCCACTGCTCCCCTCATTAATTAAAACACTTTTCCACACAATGAAATCTGAATTGTTGACAATTATGAACAGGCTTCTTTTTTTCATTATTTTTTTGCTAATGAATAACTTCCCCTTGGTCTCCCAAAAAACAAGCTTTGACTGGAAAAAGTAATCTATCACAATCTTCAGAGTGTGTAGCAGCATGACCACCACAGAGAGAATTCAGGGAGTTTTTCAAGGTAACCAACCAATGACAACTTGCTGAAAGCTGGCTTTCCTCTGCCAGAATTTAATAAACAAACCTACTTCAGCTACTGACCTCGTTCCTCATGATTACCTGTTCAATCATCATCACTGCCCGATCCTCCGGATGCTCAGGTGACCCATACAGCATAGTACATAAACGAAGACGGTTCAAAGTCAATCTGAGATGCTCTTGATACTGCCCACCGTTGTTCAGACGTATAGCTTTCTGCAAATGTTTCACAGCCGCCTCTATTCTTTCCCCATCTTCTTCAATACGAGCTATTTCCATGTGAACTTGGCAACGCAACAAAACCAGTGTGCTAAAGAATATGGAATTAAATGTAAACTGTTAAAATGAGGCAAACTAAAATTCTCAGACCTAAAAATCACCCTAAAGTGAAACTCAACAATTAAAAGTGATTCCAGGATGAAAACAGATATTCTCTTTTTAACATACTTGTCTCCTTCATTTTCACTGTCATGCCTTTTTAATGAAATTACTTAGAAAATTTAACTGCATTTTACTTCCACTAACCCTGCATGAGAAAACACAGCCATGAGGAAGCAACACATCTTGCAGACTAACCGACCGTTGTGCTTTAGCAGAACCCTTTCCAGTACCGCACTGAAGTTACTGCTTAGGAATGCAAATCAAGTAAACAGATTTTCAGAAGTATTTATTAACTCCCAGAGAAAGCACAATGCACTGGATAATGGCCACTTCTGATAAAAGTTCTCTCTCTGTTCGTAACATGTAAGCAGAAGCTAATACTTCTAAAAATCCAGTCCTGACTGTCCTAGCTCGCCACTTTTCAAGATTTGGCTCACCACAGGCGTACACACTCACTGGAGGCAATGCCTTTGCCCAAATGTTGCTGAAACCTCTCTATGAAGTCAGCGTGTTCTCAGGGAAGACGGCATGTTCTCCAGCCCCAGGTAAACTATGCTCCCGAGCCATCACCTGCCCCGGGAAGCTGCTCATGGCAGCTGTGAGCTCTGCATGCTCCTTTAGATTATTTCCAGGAAGAAAAACAAAAAATCAGATAAACAAAAGCAATCAATGTTATAAAAAATAGAACAGAAGGAAGGTTTTCCAGGCTGTCAAATGTCATGCCAAAGAATTAATGGATGTCCTCATGGGAGCTAACCTGATCGAGCAAGTATCGCCCTCGCACTGCTGACCAAAGCAGTCACCGTTAACGCTACAACCAAAACAAAAATGAAGACAGGCAAGTTAACAGGGACAAGTGATTGAATTCAACCTCTAGTGATAGTACCACCTCAGAGCTGAGTCTCCTGGATTGTTGGGAATCTACAACAGCCAAAACCCTAACCCCCAAAACCTAACCTGCAACCTTTCAGAGATAAATGGTCACTGCTCACACTTAGCACGAGTATCGAAGTCGCACAAGCTGACGCTGCACTCTTTATACGGACAGTCTGAATAACAGCTCAGTAACACAGTATCGTGTTTTTATACATGTACATCTGCTTCTTCAGACTTCTGCTTCCTCTTTATGCAACTAAAAATTACACTTTACAAACCTCTTAAAAGACATTCCTCACCTTCATCAAAAAGCACCTACTGATCCGCTCAAACGAGACTATGTTGATTGTAACTAGCTCTACTACAAAAGTTATGACCTCTGTTCTTAGGGCTCAGTCCAAACAGCTAAGGACCCCACACTAGGGTTTACCTGTTCCGCTCAAATTAACAAAAAAGGTGAAGGCGTTCAGGTACTTACGTTTGAGTACAGACGAATACATCAAAACAAACCACACACAGAAAAGTGACACTCATACAAGGATCCAAACCACATTCCAGCACATTTACTCATACTGCGGCTTGGGAATTTTCTCACAAAATTTCGATTAACTATAGTATTTTTCAGTTCCTAACAGATTTCAATATTGTTTATAGGCCACTAAGCTATAAGTGAGATTTTGCCTGAAGGCAACCTGCATTAAATGATTAACAAGGAAAAGTACACAATGTGCAGGCATTAATTTATTACAAGCTAGTGGAAAACATTAAATTAACATCCTAGAGCTTGAGCTTTTAAATGAGTTTGATTCCCAGTCATTAGATCTTCCAAAGTAACAAGTAAAAAAAGTACACAACATAGGAAGTTACCTGTCAATCTCTTCAAGGACATCAGCAACCGACATCAACGGCCTTCGCACATGTCGATGCAAACTGTGCTGCAGCAGTGGCAAGCACAGATTCCACTGGGTCGCACAGACAACCTGAATCACACCAGGATCTCCCAACTGAACTGCATGCTTTAAGGTTAACTCGAGATTTTTTATCATTTGCAGCTGAGCCTACACAAATTGAAAACTAATTAGCGTGTACTGCATTTAATGAATACAACTTCATACATGTTCCTCCAAATTTTAACCTTAGGGCTGTTTCCAGTAGGAAGCAGTCCCTCAGCCAGCATACTTCAGAAACTTTTTTTTTTCATAAATGTTTTTTAAAAACGATCTCTTTAACAAAAACATTTTTTTTAAATATACATTGATAACTAAGGAGTATTTCTTTCAGGTACTCCATGCCACTACCACATATTTCAGGCAGAAGTCTGTCAGCTATTCCCCTTTCTTATGACAAATTGATAATTGTGAAATACTTGTGAATTCAGGAAGCTTAGCTTTCTTTTTTTTTTTAACTATTAAGCTACAAATGCAGCGGAGGAGAGAAAAAAAAAGAAATATCATAAACAGGATTTGCCATACTGTCAATTAAACTTGGTCCCTATTAAATCTAAAAGCAAATCCTCACCCACAGGAATAGACACTTGCTAATTATCAAGTTCTTTTTAGAGGTTATGTGATTAAAACAAGCAAACAAACTAAAAACCTCTCCAACTGCATTCACTGTGGCAGGAATTTTTAGAAATACCTAAATATCCTATTTTTTTATTTAAGCAGTATTAGTAGTGTTCCATATTATGAGGAATTCACGACAATTTTTTTCAAAATGTGAACAGAATTTCTGAACCCCAAAATGAGAACAGTCACAGACAGGAGTCAGTTTATGCATGAAGACTATCGATTGTCATGAAGCATATTCAGACTTATCATTTAGGAATTTTAGGTGCCTCTAATAGCTGTTCTAAATTGCTCACTGTAGGCATCTAACTAATCCCATTAATAATATTAATATTGACAACTTAGGCTTCAACTTTTGATGGACTGAATTATAACCAAGTCTGTAACTGACTATAGAAATCCACGAAAATTCTCCCCAGTGAAAATTTATCAGCAATAATTTGCATTCCTCTGAAATAATAATTTGTATGAGATCACCCATAACATGCAAGAATAGTTGAGCTGGACTTGATGATCCTTTGAGGCATTTACTTTACTTTTATAATGTACTTCACCATCTTGACTCTTGGAACGTAATATATTATGAACCTTTGTAGCCAGACAGAAGACTTAAGGGAGGAATACACAACTGTTGTTCATTTTTCCCTGTTTTCTTCTTAGCAACCCAATTAGAAAGAATATAAAGTTTAAAAGAATTTCTGATCAGTATATTGTAATTAAGACACACAAGTCCAATGTAATTTTCCATACATAACAGAACTTTTCCTTTTCGCTCAAAGTTAATGTTAAGGAACATACCTCAACAACTCCTTTGGTATAAGTCATAATTTTAGTGCCCATTTTTTTAATTTCATATTCACTTTCCAGGCATTCTATTTCAATAAGTTTCCCTTGCTCCTGTGAAGTATTAATATAGAAAACGCAAATTTTAATAACTAAAAAGGAACACAATGACAATTACATCCTGCAGTTACTCTAACACAGCACTGCACTTTCTTACTGAAAAATCCCACTATACCAGATAATTAACTGAAACAACAAAAGGGAGCAGAATTTCTTGTTTGAACAGCAGTCACTTCTTACTAAGACGAAGCTGCAAAATAACTTTACCAGGATTTTTAAAGTTGTTAATTGAGAGAGTCTGCAACAAAAAAAAACCCCAAAAAAAAAAAAAAGAAACAACAGTGTACACTTGATTTTTCCTATATTGTAATTTGATTTCATTTCTGGTAGATTCTTGCTCCCTAATGTTAGAAAGGTACAAGCTTGGAATAAACAAGAGCTAGTCAAGACCAAAATGATTCATCTTGATAGTTAGTGCAACTTTAAAGCAAAAAAAGAGGTTAGATTTTTAACACTTCAGGAGAGGTCTGGCTATTAAATGACACAAGTTATATGTATGGATCACCGAAGACACTTCATATTTGGTTTCATACGGTGCAGTAGGGAGAGTCAGACAGCATCTCCCTTCGTCATTCCCTATGAGCTACTATCAAATCGCTCAGCATCACCATTGTTAGTTTAACATCCCCGTGACAATGGGGAAGGAACAAAAAAACCAAATCTCAGAGCCAGTGGAATGTAAGAATCAAAAAGGGCACACACATTGACAGACCAGTTACACAAAATTTTAATCTAAGAATACCCCTACAGTAACATTATAATAAAAATACTACAGAAGAGTAAAAATTATTAAATGTTAGGAAATAATAAATCAAATAACAGTTTGCTGGAAGATAAACCATTCCCACTAAAGGAAACTGGGAAATGTATAGGAACAAACATGACCAGAAAAGATCCACACAAAGGAACGGAACAGGGACCACAGCTTGAGGCACATCTCCAGATTCCTCACTTGAGTGAGAGAATTGTACCGCTTAAGTCCTACTTTCCAGAAAATAACAACTTTGTGGCTTTTTTTTTTTTTGCAAGCTTTTTGAAGTCCTCCTTCCATCAGATCCCTAAGCATTCTCCAGACACATGCTCTGTTTTCTGCTCATCAAAAGTAGAATTCATATTCTGCTCTGCACAGCTGACACTACTCAAAAGACCAAAGTGAACCCGTGTAAGATTAACGGCTTTGAGAGCTTACGTCTTGGTGACCAACTACAACCTCAACAGGTAAACTGGTTAAACCTTCAAAACCTGCCGGCAAACCTGCCAATCAAACTGTTTCACAGAGAGCATTCAAAAAACACTAGCAAAAATTTACAGTTAACATTTATTTGCCAAAACTAACTGCACTGCTAATTATCCTGTCGTACCCACACCCTACTGTCTGGCTTTACATCTTCTCTCTAGTTTAGGAATAGATCACTTATCCAAGTAATTATTTATATTAATGAATATAGAAACAATACAGAGATGGACAGAAGATCTCAGAACCATTGGTATTATTTTTAAAGTGTAATCACAATGACGGGGGGGTAAAAAAAATCAACTTTAATTAATATTAATACTTACAGTAATACCAGCTCTCTTCAAATCAAGTATACAATCATATGCAAGCTTAATGCAGTTTACTTTCACAGAAAAACGAGCTAATTCCAGAATCAAAGGAATCCTTCAAAAATAGAAAAATGACACTTCAGAGAATCTGATATTGCTCCTTTATGGAATTAGAATAACACTATACAAAAGTAACTTTCTGCAATTTATCTCAAAACCTTGAAGTCATGTGAATACCAGAGAATGTGATTATCCCAGTAATGCTCACAGTTAACAAGTAAAAAGGAAAAAGACTAAAGTTGGCTACATGAAAAATAGAGAAGTTAATCTGTTTATGGGAAATAATTATTATACTTCTGCTGTAGTCTTGCACAAACTGTTCCTGAAGAACATAAAAAATACAGAATGAAATGCATGGAGCACGAAGATGGTGAAATAGCAAACAAAGATTGCAGGTAATTCTGTACACACCATGCAGCCAACTGGCACACCAAACATTCGCATGCATCAGTCAGCTACTTAGGAAACAAGAACAGAGAACACACAGCGAGGAGACTGTGTTCTGAATGTCTGGATCTCTGCAGATAACCAAATGAGCACAGTCTGCTGTCTGGGACAGAAGTAGCAACGAGATACCTAAATAACGTCAAAGAAGATTGACCTTAACGAGTAAAAATGTGGTATTACTTCCATACGTAACAGCTGTGATGTAACTACGGGACCACAGAGTCCAGTTTAGCCTGCATTTCAAAATTATGCTGAGGAATTGGGAAGGGTCCCAAGAAAAGCTAAAAATGAACTAAAGTCTTAAAGATACTTGACAACTCTAAGAACTTCTAAAAACCTCATTTTATCAGCAAGAAAGGGTTATAGAAAGATTTTATCACATTATACAGACAGCTACACGGAAGAAGATACTTAACCTTGGGTTCTTTAATAAAGCCTGATAGGACCTTTGTCTTTTTTTAAGATGACCTAAGCGTTAATGCAACACAAACTATTACAGCTAAGCACACGTTCATTCTCTTAAAGGTCAACGGGAACCTTCACGGACTTCAGTGTAAGCACGACCAGCTTCAGCATCAACTTTCACAGGGCTCTGACAACTCACTTCACACTGAGAACAGACGCTGGAGGTACATCCCACTGTTTCAAAAGCATGTATACAGAATTCAGATTTGTGGCGGCATCACTTGGAAATTCATGTGTGTCCCACTGCCTGCAATATATTAGAAATTCATCATAATTTTTTACAAGAAACATTATTGCATTAAAAATCTGAAATCACAGAATCATAGAATGGCCTGGGTTGAAAACGACCTTAAAGATCACCTAGTTTCAACCCCCCTGCTAAATCACTCTGCTAACTTCAGAATGGAGGGCTCTTAGTCCAACACACCAGTGGGACACCTGGATTTTGAAATATCAAAGACAATTAAAAAATCGAGTCAACAAAACCTACTCCAGTATGCCAAGTAAGTCACTCAGAGACAGCCAGATATGAAGCACAAAGAATATTCTAGCATAAGAATTAATATTTCAGACGGTAAATTTTATTCCAAAAACGAAGAAAAAATGGTGTGTAAAACTCCTTTCCTATAAGGTCAACATAAATCAATCCACTGTTGCTAAGAAAATAATTAATACTCTTAAAACGGGAAAGTGTTGACACATTGAATAAAAATTAAATGAGATTTTGTTATGCAATCTAATTTTCAAAATTGTTTCATGTCTTTAAAATTTAAGAAGATTAAAACATATTATGCCTCCCTTCCTTGTGACTCATGCATTATATTTCAGGTGTGATTTCTCCAGTTCATCTTTACTCTCCTATACACGACTTGTGTACTCAACCACAAGCTGCTGGATACAAAAATGCGTTTCAGTCTCTGAAATTCTGAGAATATCTGTACAAACACTATTCCACTCCCTAAGAACTATCTGACTTTTTAGCCGAGGCTGTTCTCCAGACAGGACTGACAGTTACTACCCAAACTGTCGTTATAGTTTTCCTTTTGAAAAACTAATCTTTGCAGAAGATTTTTCTACTGGCATGTGGAACCAGAACCTGACCCTACCTCTGTAAGACCAAGCATCAAAGTACAAGTGGAAGGACACGTTTTAGTACTTACAATTTTAATGTCTGTATTTTATAAATAACTGAAAAATGGATGGAACTTTGTATTTCCTTCTCTACCTGGGAAATATCCATTAGTTTGTGATATACCTATAAAATAACCATTTAATTATTAGTTGACTACATAAGCAAACAAAGCACTCAATAAAGGAGTTTGATGTTAGGCTTTAGACTTCAGGCTTTTTCATGGACTTAAGGGCAGTGAGGCTACTACCATGATCTACGTTGTTCTGCACAGATACCACAAAAATCACCTAGCACAGCTATACTAATCTTCATAGTGAGGATCAGAACTATTAGCAGGAATCTTAATGTGTAACTAACATCTGAGTGAGCATGCTAATTAATGCATTTTTAGTAACACATCTTGATAGCACTCGTGAAATCACTTCATCCAGCTACGAGAAATGAGCCCTATTCAAATTCATTTGTAACTATAAATTACATATAAAAAACTCTTACAAAGAAATGACAATAAACTGTGGTTACTTCAATTTAACTGTAGAGTTGCACACTAAACATGCACACATCATTCCTTCTGACTCTCTCGCACTGACTGCCCACAGCAATCAATACCAATTACTGAAGCTGTACTGGAAGAATAAGTTTTGCAGGACGTCAGTATGCTGCTAGTGAAGCACGCAATAACGTGCATCATGCTTCTCTAGCCCTGCTGAGACACACAGCCCAAGTACAATTTTAAAACCACTTTATTCTTCTGTTTAAGGCCACTGACAAATAGCTTTGTTCAGCACTGCCTCTAAAAAATACACAAGTCATTTTGACCTTTCCCAAGTGTTATTGCTTCATTAACATCACACCTCGGGAACGTTGTACATTGGTTCTCTTAATTCAAATGTTAGAGAACTTTATATTATAAGCATATGCTCTTGAAATGCAGTGATTGGGAGTGGACAGAAAAGACAGACAGTGTAGCAGAAGGAAAGAAAACATGACCGCATGCAACTTCCAAGTTTTATTTACCTACTGCTTTTGCCACATTTGTCTTCACTTTCTTACTTCTACAAATTAAGTGCATGCAAGAAACGGGAACTACTGTCATATGCTCTGATTCCCAGAACTATTGATAGGGTTCAGGTTGGGTCATTTAAGTATTTATCAGCAAGAGAAAAGTCAACAGATGCCAAATACACCCTCAATGGCACAAGGCAGGTTGAGCTGCACCCACTGCACCTTCTGTGTTAACAGCAATTATTCCCAAACAGAACTTCTAGGGTTAGCAACAGTTACGTCAATGATACTACATTGTATTAAAATAACATGGAGCAGTAGGGAGCTCTTTACCTTATAGTATCAAAAATATACAAATTGCAAAAATCTCTGCATATCTACTGTACCATTCGGTAGTTCACTAAATTTAAATGAAGGAAACAACATTTTTAACAATTATAGCTATTATCTTACAAAATGTAGAGAAAGGTCCTGTCTCACTGGAAATTTGAAATATTTTAGAGCATTACCATTAGAGAAAATATTTCAGAGTATTTATCTGGAACATTTTCCTTAATAAAGGTTGCTGCAGTAGATGAAAATTCTTTTGCTTCTTTCAGTTCTGAAGCATCAAGGAAGCACTCAAGTAAATTTCTGCAGATCAAATAAATATTTGTATTAAATATTTATTAACACTTTCTGAAACAATTATTGGTTGTATTTTTTCAAGAGACTCTTTATATTCAAGGTACCACTCCTAAATGAAGTACAAGCAATAACGCTATAAAGCATTGACTCAACACAAAAGAGATCGTCTAACTTCTATGTCTTTGTTTCTTCCAGAGATGCACAGCTGCTAGCATGTACTTATTGCAAGACACAAAAATAATCTTGGAAAATGAGATTTTAGTGAAAACATTTCTCAACAGGACACCTGGAATGAAACCATTACTTATTTAAAGTTGTATGAGAAAAACATTTATCAGAGATGTATTCTAAAATTCTCCCTTCACTGCTGGAAAGGATAATCTTTCAAAGCCATCTAGCAAAGAAAACTATTCACATTGGGAACTGCAACATAGCTACTGGATTTTCAATACCTCATCTGACTTAACTGGAAAAGAGCCTATGATTCCATGAAATAAATTAACAACAACAACAACAACAACAACAAAAATTATTCAAAAAATAAATACAAATGTAAAAAAATAAATGCTACCATTAGTTTCATAACACAAACACATGATGTGCACTTGCTAGTTCTCCTCGATACCTCAGCAAGAGTATGTTTGGTATAAAAAGACTGCATGGCTGGTATCCTTGATAACCTTTAGCACACCCTTTGGAATGTTTTGTTACTTATTTCTTTCCCTCCAGTTTCAGCTTATAAAGAAAACGCTGTACAGCAATAAGCTGGTCACAGGCCAAAGAAACAGAACAGCTCATAAAGAGAAAGGAAAAAACTGTGGCAGAAACACAACAGGAACTGTCTGTGGAACAGCAGACCAAAACATCTCTGAGAAAAGCTTGTGAGACCTTGAAAAATTACATGGCCACTCTTCATCTTGCACATAAAATTCTTTCTCTCAGTAGAGACGTCTCAAGGTTCATGCTCCAGCTTTACTCAGGAGATGTAAGAATGGCAATACATTGGCACTGATACACCTGCCTGGCAGGAGCACAGCCTGGCCAAGCTGTCTCTTTCTCTTCAGAGCTCAGAAGAGATCCTCGTTTATCTATTTAAAGACCTTTCTTTACCTGAAGAAAATAGTTCTTAAAGAAAATGGGAGCTTGTCTTTCTCCTCACCTCGAAGGCCTGCAGACAGGCCGTGACCCAGACACTGCACCCAACGCGACCAGACCAGGGACAAACCGCCTCTGCCACTAAAATCTTAACCTCGAAGCAAACATTAAAATAAAGCATCTTTTATGTTCAGCATACATTTATATATCTTTTAAAGGTTATGAATTAAGCTTTCCACAGCAGTGTCACCACTGACACCTGCACTAGCAAAGCCTACCTCAGGCGGCAGCCACACCTGCAAGAGGGCTACACAACACCCAGATGGAAAACACAACTAAACTTACATCATCAGTTCTGCTCTCCATCCATGGTCTTGCTCTTCAGCTTCGTTTAACGCTTTAACAACCCGAGAAAGGCTGGGAATAAGACAACGGCGGAATCCAGGCCTAAGATACGGCCTCACGTGTTGCCAGTAAAGGACTGAGGCATTATAGATCAAAAAATAATATCTGAAAAACAAGAATCAAGAATTTAGTGTCTCATGGACCTAGACAAACATCGAATGACAGAGCATTTTAAGACACTTCTAAGAAGCAAAAGTTTGAACATGTTTAGCTAAAAAACAGTCCTGACTAAGAGCACGTCCAGCACAAGAATACGACAGCCCTTGCAGCTGCACTCTGCCCAGTAATTAACCGCTTAAAACAAGCTAACACAGTGCTCTCCTCCTACAGAGCGTAAATGTAAAAGAGGAAGAAAATCCACCAGCCTGGAAGAGGCCGGCTCATCCCTGTCCAGGACTGTTCAGCATCCTTGCAGCGTGCAGCACACAGAGCAGTCACAGAACTGCAGGGCAACAGGGCAGGAAAATCCAGAAATGCAAAAAACCCCAAAAAACCACAATTCTAGACTACCTAGTGAAAATTTGAGACAAACAACTAGGAAAACCTAACTCCGTAACATTTCCTGAGATCTAAAGAGCTAATCCTATCAGTAGGGCCTACCTTTGATCATGGGTGGCAAAATCTATCGCCTTCATAAAAAACAGCACAAACTTCTCAAACTCTTCCTAGAGCAGAACAAAAAAATTGTTTCATGCAATTTGAATACGGCTTTTATAAACCAGTACATTATTTCCCCACTTCAGTATGTTCACTTCTCATAGTTTTTATTTGCAGACCACCTCAAATAAAACATGATGCCAAAGTAAGTTGCCCCCATAGGAACAGAATAACTGAAAATCAATAGCACTGCCTATTACATTTTCCTGATTTCAAATTTTAAGACTATATTTTCAGTTTCTTTCATTTCTGAAAGGAATCACAGTCCTGATTATCCTCGTGTATTTCAAAAGACTGAAAGCAATACATAAAAACCTAAGAAGAAATACTCTTAAAAACTAGCTTAATGTAATGCAATCTTCATAATTTCTCACCAAATTCTCTGTAGAGAGTGGAGTGTGCAACTGGCCTTGGCACAAATACGCTCTCCCAAGAAACTGGTTCATGGGAAATCTTCCTTTAAAATACATCTGTAGACAGTCACTGCTCATTTCCAGATAACCCAACTAAGACCAAAGAAAATATTTTAAAAATGCAACAAATACTTAATTAAGAATTGTTAATTTTTAAAAATGCATGCCTGCTCAAAGTATAATTAACTAACTGCATACCAGTGTGCAAACAATACTGCATAAAGCTGCATATCAGATCTGGTACAAACCCATGAGGATTTATTAAAATTTAAAGCAAGATTTTTGTCATTCCAAATGCACAGAAAAATAAATCCTTTATTTAACAAAGCTCCTCTGTCATTCAGTCATACAACCCCCTACAGTACAGAT
The DNA here is from genome assembly GCA_011057875.1 of Pterocles orientalis. Taxonomy (NCBI): domain Eukaryota; kingdom Metazoa; phylum Chordata; class Aves; order Pterocliformes; family Pteroclidae; genus Pterocles; species Pterocles orientalis. The sequence goes on along the minus strand of WKFP01015292.1, from coordinate 8,708 downwards.
ATCTTCCCTTTTTTTAGTATCCATTAACAGAACTGTCACCATATAGGCAAAATTCTTAGTAGAACTTTTTTTCCAAAGGACAGATATTAGCCTGTAGGATTTTGTATGGACACCAGCACTGCACCTCAATTTTCAGACAACAGATAGAACTTGAGAAGCTTGTAGCTTAGAAAGAAAAAAATCTTTTCTTAGAAACTCTGTGTGCTTGAAATCCAACCACTTGTACCCATGGATTGAAAATTTTAAAATACTTCAAAATTAAAAATGCCTTAAATAGCAACAGGAAATTAAGAACCATTTCATATTAGTCAGCTCAATTAGCAACACCCTTTAATAATTAGAACATCACCTTTTCTTCTTTTGCCCGGCAGGGACTGTTCACAAACACATTTTCTGCAGGCATAACCAAATTGCTAGTGTTAGTTTTCCATAACAACAAACAGGCATGACGAACTATTTTCTCTTACTATGGTGTATCTTGCATATTTTTGTCTAATTAGAAACTTCACAAACTGTAGTTTGCTGACCGATTATGAAGAAGAGATAATTTAGAGACCAAGTTTTAACTGAAAATACACTTTTAAACAACTCCTCTTCAAAACCAGAAGAGTGTAACATTTTTCACAGGTATTTTTGAGAATATTTTTAACTAGTAACTTTAACAACTGTAAATACCATATGTCATACAAATGTTTTTATTCAATAGAGGGAAACTGCCTGAATTACAAACCTGAAATGCTTGCTCAGCACATAAAACATATAAATCGGTGCTCAAGTCATCGGATGAGTCAAGTGCAGATTTTCCTTGGCTGGCTGATTTGATCAACTCATAAGCACTCTTCAAAGCCTGAACATCTGAAATAAAAAAGGAATAAAGAATGTAACAGGTAATTTACGCTTCACGGTGCACTGGCAGACACGATTGTGTTATTTCAGATCAACTATATGGCATCCCGTTTCTGCTTTATGGAATTATGAATGTTTAAGGAAGAACATCTCAAAGAAATGTTGTTCCAAGTCAGCCACAGGCGTGAATCCGAAGTTCCTGATGTCAGCACACAAGAAGGTGAACTGCTGCGGAGGCCGGACTCAGTTCCTGAGCGCAGTAAGGCTTTTTCTGTTCCCACAGAAATTCGAGATTCAGTCCTTAAAGGTTTTATGTGAAGCAAACTTGTCTGGAAGGAAATGAGATTAAATTAAGAGCACTACAGCAACCACTCCTCATGGCCAAGCAGCGCGTTTGAAGCATCCAGGGAAAGAACACGTTCCCTGTACACTCAGAAACAGAAGACATCAGCATCCAGCAGTTTCCGTATGTAAAGTGCCATCTTTATTTCACTCATTTCTGAAGCCGGGCAGAACCTCGCGGCCGCCGGACCCCCCTCACCTCGGCGGCTGCGGGCCGCGCACAGCCGCTCCCGCGCGGAGAGCTCCATCCCGCCGCTGCTCCCGCCGCCGCCCCGCGCGTATCCCAGCAGCGCGCCGCAACACTGCGCGGGCCCGCCCCCGGACCCCGGGCCCCGCCCCCGGACCCGCCCCCGCCGCGCGGGCGCTGCCCGTCAGGGTGCCGGGCGGGGACGCGCCGGGTGCTCGCTGAGGAGGAACCGGGGGGCAGCCCCTGCGGCGGCCCGTCTGTGTCCCGCTCGGGAGCAGCCCCGGCAGCAGGCGTTACAGGAGCGCGGGGAGCCGGAGCGGCCTGCGCCGAGGTCTGTTTCCCACAGACGGTACAGACGGCTCCTCCGGGAGAGGCGGCTGCTGCCCCGGAACCCAGCGCATCCCGCCGCGCACCGCACGCGGCCGTTATCGAGCACACACGGTGTGAAATCACTCCTCGGACACCCGCGGGAGAAACACAAACGGAGCCCCCGCGCCTTCCCGATGGCGGCAATCGGCACCCGGCGCCGCGCCCGCCCCAGGTGGGAGCGAACGCAGCTGCCCGCGGGCCCGCCCCTACCGCCCGCCTGGCGCCGCCGCCCACGCTCCGCCCGCGCGGGGTTCCCGCCGCAGGGATCCCCCCGGCCTCCGCCGGGAGCCGCGGAACGCGCGGCGGGCGGAACGCGCAGAGCGCCACACAGGGGCGCCCGGCCGCGGAACCAGACACCGGCCGCGCATGCGCCGGGCCTCTCCGCGCGCCCGGAGGGGCGGCGGGCACGTTCCCTAGCGACGCGGGGACGCCATGAGCGGGGCCCGGGCGCTGCTGCTGGCCCTGCTGCTGGCGCGGCCGCCCGCCCGCGGCCCCGGCACCGCGCCCGCACCCGCCGAGCTCGTCGCGGGGG
>WKFP01015290.1:667576-678815 GCA_011057875.1 Pterocles orientalis | reverse complement strand
CCAGTTTCGTATCATCAGCAAACTTGCTGAGGGTGCACTCTATTCCCTCATCCAAGTCGTTGATGAATATATTGAACAGCACAGGTCCCAGTACCGAACCCTGGGGGACTCCACTAGATACAGGCCTCCAACTAGACTCCATCCCATTCACCACAACTCTTTCTCTCCCGAAGAGCAGTGAATCCCCGGGGTTTTCTTTCCCATGCACTCTGCCTTCTTACACTCAACGGCGCTTTCTCCAGCTCCTTCCTGCACCTTCTGCAGGCTGCCCTCCTCCCTTGGAGGTGCAGGTGCTGGGGTGATAAACATGACCTGTAGTGCCCTGGGGAGAATAAAACTGCCTTTTTTGGGTTTGTGGCTTTCCCTTCTTGTTTTGTCGTTGTTCTGACAGCCCTGTTGAGCTGGGTTGTCTTAATTTTGGGAAAGATTGGCCCACAAAATGAAAGGTCTTCCCTGCAGAGCCCAGCATCCCCATGTACAAGGACAGACATGCTCGTACGGTTTCAGGCTCCAACTACAGACCCTGAGTGATTAATTCCATGGGAAAGACTAAAAAAAAATAAATATTTTTTGAAATAAAGCTGAAGAGTTAAAGATTCAGAAATGCAAAGGGTTAAATAGAGCTTTCATTCTCAAATCCTGTATTCCCTCTCTTTGTAGATGCAGAAAGTTTCAGAAGGAATTTCTTCCGCCTTTGGAAGAAGAAAGCAGCTGAACTGGGTGGGCTGGCAGGCTGACCCCTGTGCTGGTGGTGAGGTCCGCTCCCGTTTCCCAAAGCTGTGCGGAGGTGACTGCTGGCGAGGTCAGAGGCTGCGTTTTCCCCTCAAGCAGCTGTATCTTTGTTTCTCAAACAGCAGCCAGCTCTTCTTTGGCTTCCTCCTGAAGCAGAAGGACGGTCACAACAAGTGACGGTGCTGACCCTTCAGAGTCAGAAGGTATGTTCCAGGTTTGCTCTGCACATGGTGAGACACTCATCTACTTTGGGTGCCACAGGTTTTTGGGAATGAGTTTGCATTTCGCTGCCTTATAAACAAAGCTTTGTAAACAGGAAAAAACATAGAGCAAAAAAACCCTGGAGTTGTGAAAAGAAACACAAAGGGGAGTACGAAAACAGCCGCTGAGACACACGCTACCTGCGGCACCAACGGCAGTGACACCACGGGACGGGATGTCACTGGAGCGTCTCCTCCTTGGGCTGATGAAGACCCAACTAATGTCGTGTGAGGTTTTGAGATTTCCAGCTCTAATAGGACAAGTGGCTATGGTGCAGAACAAATCCTCTCCTGCTGTCTTTCTCCTGGCGTTACTACCTGCTAATAACCGCGAGAGCTTGGATAGTGCAGAGCATCCTGCTGCTTTTTTCCTCTGCCAATTAAATTATGGTTTTTGACATCTCAGCTCTCTGCAGAGTTTTTTGATCCCCGTCTTCTCTGTTTACTGCATGTCACTGCAGCACAGCTCCGGCTCTGCTTTTTCTGATCAAATTTTCAATTTGACATTAAATTTGACTTATTTTTAGAACAGGTGATGCCCCAGGATGAATCTGCAGGCTGCAGCTGCTCATGCCTTGCTTGGTTCTTTGGGTGCCGGCAGCTCTCAGCAGCTCTGCCCTCGTGCAGTGGGTCGGGCACCAGGGTCCTGCGTGGGGAGAGGGGTGCTGGGGGGGTGACGGTTCCCCAATGGTCACCCCAAAGCTCAATGCCTCTGAGCCAAGCAGGGGTACAGAACAAGGCGGGTTTATCAGCTTCAGCATCTTGAACCTCTTCAAAGAGGAGCCTCCTGGCTGAGAGGAGAGAGCACCCGATGTTTTTTCCCATTGGGTTGGGACAGCAGATAATTGGATTTACCCTGGTCTGTCCTAAAGCTCCAGCTGAGCCCAACCTCGCAGTGACCCTCCTGCTCTTGGAGTTGCCTCTTAATTTCTGTTTGATCTTGTTTGCAGGCTGGAGAGCTGCCGCAGCTGCTGGAATTACAGATTTGGGAAGTGCAACAGAAAAATTGAGTTTGAACGTTTGAGAAGGACGCAGCTGCACCTCCTTCCTCAAGGAAAGACATGACTCCAAGGTGGGTAGAGCACTTAAATACCAATGGAGAGGAAGCACCTGCTAAGCCAGTGGGGAAGCTTTGGGTACAATTATCCACGGGAACATGTTATTTCCTGCCCAGAAGTGCAGATCTGGGTGAGTGGTAGGGCTGGGTGCTGGGGGGAGACTTGGGGCACCAGCTGGCTTAATTAGCCCTGTTCAAATCATTCCTGAATATAATTTTTTTGATTCTATGTTCCCTTGACATTAACAATCTAGAATCTTATTTTTCTGCACAGTGTATGCCGGCCTTTCCACTTACTGAACCCAAGATCACACCACACTATATAAATTTTTATCCTGAAATTATTTCCCTCTCTCTGCCAGAGCCTCTGGTGGATGTCCACCACGTAGATCTGAAATTCGATTACCTCTGCCCAGCAGCTGGGGAGGTGAGGCTTGGAGAGAGCCACAGGAAGCATTTTGTTCAAATTTTCCGTGGAACTAAGTCAATCTCCACATGAAAAGACTTGTGTCAGTTGGTGTAGGCTGTTTTCAGCCAAGATGTCAATAAATTGTAGGTCAGTAAATGGTGGAGCCCTGCCTTCTCGGAGCTCTCCCTCTCTGGTTCTCAGCTCCATCATTGTGCAGGGTCGGGTTTTCCTTCCTGGACTGACACATCCCCGGTGTTCCAGGGACGATGCTCGCTTCTGTTCCTGGTCTCTGCATTCGCACTGAGGGTTGGGAAGGGAAGTCTGGATGTGCGAGTGATGGAGTGGGACCCAGGCCATGTGGGGATGTTGGGGAAGGTTTGGCAGCTCTGTGCTGGAGCGTGCTGGCTCATCAGGGTGGCTGGTGCTGGGGGACATCTGCCGTTCTCCTGTCCTCCCATTGCCACCGCTGAAGACTCAGCCCTTCCCATGTGAAGGTGCAAGGAACAGCTCCATTCCGCAAATTCTGTCAACGGCAGCATCCACAGAAATCACCAAGAATTTACCATTTCCCAGGTATTTTCTTTTCCCCCGAAGCCAAGGCAGTGGCATGGACAAGGGCACATCTTTCTCATGCCCCCTGGGGGTTTCTCCTACCCTCTGGGACACCATGGTCCCCAAGCAAGACCTCAGAGCAGCAGGGTGATCATGACGGAGGGGTTTGGGACCACGGGGAGCGTTTTGGTCTGGGAGAGGGCTGCTCCTGCATCCTCCCTGCACTTCCAGGAAGGCAATGGCAGGCTCAGTGAAGCGGTGGCATGCTGACATCAGTTTCCTTGCAATAACCCTGTGCTGTGCAATAATAAACCCACCAGGAGGAAAGCTGCTTATTAATGTGGACAAGTGCACACTCTTCCTCCTTGTTGTTCCCTGTAAAACTTTGGGCATTTTGAAACTCGGCTAGTCAGCTGTCTAGGAAGAGGCTGATTTGCATCCTTCAGCATCCTAACGAGGCGGTGGAAGGGCTCTGCCAAGGAACGCACAGTGTCAAACCTTGGGAGGATGGGAGGCTTTAATCCAGACCAACCTTCCTGGTAACCTGAGTTAGCAAAACAGCTTAATATATTGAACAGAGATTTGCTGGGAAGGCATTTTCTGTTTTATACATGTGAAACCATACATACAAATCCGGCTAATGAAGTGAATAATTTATAACAAATCAATCAAGCGTGGGGTCAGGGGGTTCCCCCCTGAACTGACCACCCCATCCTGGGGTCCATCCTGTCCCATGGGGCTGCATCCTGCCCCCTCTGCCATGGGGAGGGACACCCTCCCCTCACAGGTGGGTTTTCGCTCTGTTAAATCATCATTGCCTGAAACTGAAGCAGTGTGGGGCTGGGGACAGGCGCGCCTGGCAAGCAGCATTAATGGGAATACGGGCTGGGTACTGCGAACGGAGCCCTGAAGGGTCTGGAGCGTGGGAGCTGGCGGTGAGCCACCCCCAGCCCTGGGGACAGCCAGGTGACAGGAGGGCTGCACGCCTTGGGACAAGGGGCAGGGGGAGCCTGGAGTTGGTGCTGGGGGCTGGCTGCCTGCGGGGGGATGCTTGGGAAGCTGCCTGGAATAAATGAAGACAGAAACACCAAATGCTGTAAGATCACAAATTCCAGTTCTTCTGCAGGCAGGGGTGCTCCTCGGGATTGATGCTCAGAGGTGGGTCTGTGCCTCCCTTTGCAGGGCTCCCTGATTAAACCCGACATCCCACCGAGGGAATGCACTTGCTGCCGGCTGTGGGGCTTCGTTCTGTCTTGGTCTGCGACTGGTTTTGCGGATTTCTGTACCCACCTCACAGACGTTCACAGCGTACCTCACCGCCTGGTTTCCGGGGATTAACCAAATACCTTTCCCACGGCTTAACCGAATAGCTGTGATGCGTGTGCTACAATCCAAGGGCCTTCATCTCGGGCAAAGCGCTCGGGGCACGGGAAAGGAAGCGGAGTCTCGGGATTTTACGGAGGATTACTTTAGAGTATTGTTATTTCCTGATTTCTGCTTTTTTTTTCTGAAAACCTCTGTGTGTGCGCCAAAGGGTAAAGATAGAGCAACCCCAGTGTGTGTGTTCAGAAAGTGAAGAACAGGATAGCCTGGAGATTGTCTGCATTAAATTTCAGAGAACTGCTGAATAAATTAAAGAGGTTAGAGAATAATGTAAATTATACATGGGAAAATAAATACCCCTGCATGCGCACTGAGCCTGGGCTACAAGAGCTGCAGCAGCAGAAGGTGGATTTGCAGGGACTTTGTTCTCGGGACAGGAGTTAGAGGAAAGCTGTTGGAGTCACTGGTGGTGTTTTGATGCACCTGGAGAGTGCATCCCACAAGCTGGGGGATGTGTCATGTATCCGTAACCCAGCCAGCCCGTCCCACCCCGTGTCACGGGCTGCTGAGGCTCCCCTGGCTGAGCTCGGTGCTGGTGGGCTGGGACGGTGGTGAGAGGGGAGAAGATGCTGCAGAAGGAGCGAGAGAAAATGGATAAACTGGTGTGAAGTCGTGGGGTTTGTTACTGCAGCTGGGTCTGTGTCCTGGGTTAAGCTGGGACAGAGTTAACTTTCTTCACAAGAGGTGGTGGTGTGGATTTGAGCTCAGATGATGTTTATGCAGCTGCCAAGGTCTGAACGTGTTCCATCGGATGCTCGGTCTCTGAACCGTCAGACCCCCACGGGGTGAGGCACAGGGCTGCCCACGGGGTTGGGTTTGGCTGCTGGCTCCCATATGGGCACCTGGGCAACTTGTTTGGAGAGTGAACTGCTCAAGACCTGCTCATCGTGCCAGCGAAACATCTATTTTGTTTTCCTCTTACCTGGGCTTCAAGTGCTGAATTTTTCTTTGCAAATTGTAAATTATGGAGATTCCTGCCTCATCCTGGCTGGGTCACCCTGGCAGGCAGGGACGTGGCACCCTCCTCGCATCACCCTTTGGGGGGGTCTCACGGGGGCCAGTGCACGAGTTGGTATCGGAACCACCACCTCGGTTTGTGCTCTGGGCATCTCCCGTGTGTTCTGAGGGATGCTAGCGGGATGTTTGACCTGGGAGATGCTTGGTGAAATGGAGAAGCCCTTGCTGGGTGTGCATGGCATCAAGCAATGTGTCCAGATAATTAACACAAAACAGCCAAAAAAATGGAAAAGGGACCTGTACGTACGGCTGTGCCAGTACGAAAAGGCAATCAGCTTGTGATATGTGATTTTTTTTTTTATTTTAGAGAACTGAAACTTAGTTCTGAATAGGAAAAAGGGATGAATCATTCTTGATGGATCCATCACAGCCATTTATGTTCTAGGTACTTTCTCCACCAAAGCTGCCTCAGGTTGTATAAGGAATGTAAAGGTTTTCAGTGCCAAATTTTTTTAGAGCTATCTGTTTTGTTATTTTAAATATAGCCTTAGATGTACTTGCTATTTTTGTGCAGGTACTTGGGAAATCGTAAATTCCGTGAGTGATGAGAGAGGTTGCTCTGATTCGGTAATAAAAGCTGGTGATGTCCCGTTGCGGCAGCAGCGGATAGTGCCGGAATGGGGATTTCTGGAGCGTTGCGATGCACGAGGAAGGGTTTTCACAGCGCAGTGCTGAACAAACATGGCGAGAGTAGATCTGGCAGTTGCATCTCTGATTTCTGTCTATCCTCTTGAATCAATAATTGCATTGACTCAGCTTGGCAAATTTACACGCCGTATTTTGTCTGTCCTCAGAACAATGAGCCTCAAGACAACGGCTTGTGGCAGCCCCGGTGCACGGTGCCAAGGACCACGGTGCCCCCGTGCCGCCGCTGCCTCCTCATCTGGCACGACGCGCTGGTGTCCATGGGGCAATCTTGCACAGCAGCTCTTAAATGGCATTTCCTAAATGACGGCACTTCTGTTTGCTGGAGGTAGGGCGTTAGTAAAACCTTTCACATGGAGGTTAATTACCAGTCTTGTCACGCGTGGCAGTGGGGTGACACTTGTGTTGCCTTGGAGTTTATCGGGCTGGGGGGATAGGATGAGGGGGAATGGCTTTAAGCTGAGAGAGGGGAGATGGAGATGAGATGTGAGGAAGAAATGTTTTCCTGTGCGGGGGGTGAGGCAGTGGCCCAGGGTGCCCAGAGAAGCTGTGGGTGCCCCATCCCTGGAGGGGTTCAAGGTCAGGCTGGATGAGGCTTTGGGCAACCTGGGCTGGTGGGAGGTGTCCCTGCCCATGGCAGGGGGTGGCACTGGGTGGGTTCTAAGGTCCCTTCCCACCCAAACCATCCTGATCTGCACGGCTGCCAGGGTGTCACGCCGACTGTCCTGAGCACATCTGCAGATGGTGAAGCAGAACGTGTGCTGCTGCTTTTGACAGATGTTGAGGGTCTGAAATGGGATAAGGAGTATGACTGGGTGCAGGAAAGAGGCAGATGAATTGGGATGGAAAATCTGAGTAACGCGTACCTTTTCATGAAATAACTTTTTTTCTGGTTTTGAAAGCACGATAGATGAAGTAGAACTGTGTTTTGTTTCAAATGCATTAAATGCAGGATTATGGGGTGGGTGGGTTTACTGCAGGAAGGGGAAGGCAGGGTGGGCTCCCAGGAGGATGACGGGGTGCTGACCCAGGGCATGGGATGTGCTGTGGGAGTTGCTGGTTGGGGCAGTGGGACTGGTTTTTGTCACTTATTACCCTTTTCAAAATACATGTTCTGAAATTCAGATGTGTATATGATGGGGGTGATACACAGTTGTACTTCAGGCTGGATGTGAGCTGTCCTTCAAAAACAAAAGCTCAATTCTGTGTAATAAAAGCCACGAAAAGATTGATATTTCACATTAAAGGGAGAGCTGAAAAAAGCAATTTTGTTTATGGGCAAACCTGTGTCTGGCACATTTTTCATGTCATATAAAGATGGAAATCTCACCTCATGGCTCTAGATTACTGCTATATTTCAGTCTTTGTAATTGTGGGCAGATATGCACGTGCTTCTGTGTTCAGAGCAATAACTCCCCATGTGTTGTTGTACCTGTGAGCCCATATGAACACACTGCTGCTGCTTCCCTTTGCTGCCCTTAGCCTACGTTCTTCTAGGAATTCATTTGGTATGTGAAACATTTTTGGTACTTTCAGTTTATTTCAAACCGGTTCTGAAAAAGAACTTCTGAAAAAGAAATTTATTTTTTTTTTTTTCTATGGCCATTCCCATAGCAGCCTCATTTCTGGAACCCGGTTTTCAAATTAGTTGGAAGCATTTTGATCAATTATGAAAACAAAAAAGAAAACCAAAGCGGTGTCAGCAGGGTTGCACTGGGGGTTTTATCTCTGGGGGCTCTTTAGCAGGTCCTGCCGGACCGGCTGATGTCTGTGGGGGTGCTGTGCACAGCCGGGGACCCCAGCACTTCTGTCAGTAATTTCAGCACGGGGGGGACAGAGGGCTGTGGGGACAGGACAGCGGCATGCAGTGACCTGCCTGCCCGGCCCCCGAGCCGGTGACAGGCTCAGTGCCACGCGGGTGAAGCAGCACGTCTGGTCCATGGTGCCAGGGCTGGGTTTATAGGTAGGATGCTGGGGCGTGGTCCAAGGCTCGGGGCTGGGGATGGCAGCGGGTTAATCTCGCTGAGCTGCTCCCTCTGTGTTTCCAAAGCACTGTTCTTCTCTGTGCGGCAATACCTGCTGACAATTTCATTATTTTGAGGACGTCTGCTAGGAAGCTGTTCCCAAGAGAGGCTGGCAGGGCTGCTGGCAAGGGGAAATCTGTTCTCAGCCCGGTCTCAAGGCACTGCTGGACACGGTGAGGGAGCTGGCTGCAGTGCCTGGACACTTCTGCAGCCAGTTAAAGCACCTGCGGGATGCGGAGGTTTTATTTAATGGATGCTGCGTTATGCCAGGCTCAATATTTTTCCATGTAGCACCCTCTCTGCCTGTTTTGCTGCTGCCTGTCGCAGCAGGGATGCTGTAAAGAGCGTGGGGGACAGCTGGGCGATGCCTCCTGGCAGCATCGTGTGGACGGCACGGTGAGAGGGACCCCACTCCTTCCCGGGAGCATCCCTTCATCCCAGGAGCACCCCTTTTCTTGAGGATGAAAGGCTGGCCTGGCTCAGGCTGTCAGTCTCTTACATAAGCCAAAAGGTGATGCAATCGCATCTCCCCGTCTTCTGCTCCCTCCGTGGGACACACAGGTTTGGTTTGGCTCCCTTGATCCCAGGGGAAATTCCCGAGGGGGAATAAAAACTGCCGGAGCAGCCAAGGGACTGTGATTTGCAAAGTAAACAGTTGTAAATTTGAAAGAGAAAAAGCTGATTTGGAAGAAGCGTGGTTTCAAAACACTGATTTTTGGGATCCTTGCAGGATCTGGGGAGAGGCAGTGGGAAGACTGCCGGCTGCCCCCCGTAGCCTGTCCGTAGATGCTCTGGCCAGCTGCCTGGTCCATGGAAAACAATCTCTTTTACAAACACGGAGTTTTCTGCTCCCTGAAGGCGTTAAGCACAAAACCATGAAGCGTGCTTCTGCTGCGTTGTCCCAGCACTGGTGACAAGACCTTCCAGGGGATACGTGCCTCCCAGCTGGCACGGCCACGGTCTGGGGTGGCAGGGGAGAACCTTCAACCTACGGAAGAGATATGTGCCTCCTTCCCCTTCGAGTGACTCCACGTCACTTGAGTTATCAGCTTCAGGTCACCAGCTTCCTGGTTTTATTAATTTCAAACTGAAGAACTGCAGCTTTAATAGTTTTCATTCAATTAAAAAAAGGAAAATAGACTCAATGGGGAGAGATACTGTAGGCAGGAGAGTTTAGTGTTTTATTTCAGTAATAAGTTCTCATTGTTAGTGAAATGGGTGGAAATAAGTCAAGATGAGATGATTTTTTTTTTTGTAGCTTGAAAACAGATGACTATGGGCAGTGGGCTGTGCAGTGCAGCACGGTGCAGAACGCTGCCCTGCCAAGATCGTGTGCGATCAAACGCTCATCAAACGCAGCTGTGGAGGATAACTTAACTCCACGTGCTGCTGACAGCTTCGTGTGGGAAGCGAGTGAATTAAGTATTAAAAAACCAATCGGGAGTGAGGGGCAACCTGCCTGTGTCAGCAATGGCCAGTCCATGCAGCTGCCAGCTGCCTCCTTGAAGGGATGGATGAGCAGTATTGCCCATCCCGAGAGAGGGGTCCTGCCTCAGCGCCAAGCACAGGAGAGTAATTAGCTCAAATCACCATGAATAGCTCAGATCATAGAACCACAGGATGGTTTGGGTGGGAAGGGACCTTAAAGCCCACCCAGTGCCACCCCCTGCCATGGGCAGGGACACCTCCCACCAGCCCAGGCTGCCCAAAGCCTCATCCAGCCTGGCCTTGAACCCCTCCAGGGATGGGGCATCCACAGCTTCTCTGGGCAACCTGTTAAAAAAAAATAATTATTTTTGCAGGGGTCCATGAGCTACTTGAATAGGAGAAGGACCCGAGGAGGGTGCAGGGTGCTGCCATGGAGGCTCATGATGACAAGTGTTAAGCTATTTGCATGCCTTCACGTACAGATACCTTTATTCAAAGAAAAAGAATGATCTGGGAGCCAGGATCTGATTTTGGGCTACAGGACACCTGGTGCCGTTTCTATGTCAGTCCTGTGCATCGCTGGGTGAGACAGTCTCCCTGTCCGTCTCCTTTCTCCATCCATAAAACTGCCCTTGCTCAGCCTCCTGGGAACACACCGGTCACAAGGAACTCGGGTTGTGGTGTGGAAATGGAGATAAACCTTTCAGATGGGGAAAAATGTTGTTCTTGCAGTGGGCTGCAACGTGCTTCTCGTGCTTCTCTGGCTCTTGCCAGACACAGCTGAGGTGGGACCATATTTTCTCTCATGCCTATGACAGCTTTCTGTTGCCCGTGGGAAGGTCTGCCAAATATTTCTCTTTTCCTCGCCCAGGAAAACCAGGCCTTGGATGCAGAGGATGATTTCCACAATAAAATATCCAGCTTTGTAGCACGGAGAATGTTTGTTCTGGAGTAATGAAGCAGGAGGAGAATGGCCGCTGGGTTTGCTGGGGATGATGTGGTTTCCCCTCTTAAACAGCACCAGCTGCTGGAGCATTGTCCAGCCGAGGACCGTCCCCAGCCACCGGTCCCACCAGCAGCTTGTTGCTGCCGTTTTGGAGTGATGCTTGTTATCTGCATGGGTTGTCTTAACGGCGTAATTGTCTGGAATAGAACAGCCAGGGCTGCTTCTAATCAAAACACAGCCTGGTGCATAAATATTTTACTCACAGAAAATTGTCAGACCCAGCCTAGCAAATGCTGCTGGAAATCTATGAACTTTAAATAACTTCTACGTGTGAATACGGGCCCTATTTATTAACAGAAAAAAGCGATTAATGCTTTTGGTCAACACATCTAATTCAGTCTTATGCATCCCATCTGTCACCGAGTCACTCTGAGGCAGTTAAACGCACGAGCGGTGACATTTCATACATTTTAAATGTAATTTGTGGGAAACGGTTGCAAATTGGAGCCGCAGCGATAATAAAAGGAGGTAAGACAATGTCTTCTGGGCCCTGCTCGTTTATCTTGCAGGTACGAGGGATGGGGATGCGATGCCTAGCCTGGCGCTGGGGCATCCCCCTGCCCCAGCTCCCCTGGGCTTGGAGATGCCCTGGGCAGGATCAGAGGCAAGAGCTCGTTGAATGGTCTCCCAACCATTGGATGAAAGTCCTGGTGCTGATGCACAATTTGTGGGTGCCCACAGGCTCTCCAAACCCTAACACATTAAAAAAAAAAAAAAAAAAAAAAA
>WKFP01015290.1:620972-655684 GCA_011057875.1 Pterocles orientalis | reverse complement strand
TATGCACAACTACTTCTGTCAAAAGAGTTTATCAGTTTGGGCAATCATTCCAGCAAGTGCCCCATCACTTATCTCCAGCCAGATAGCAACGCGCACATTCGCAATGCTCATCTGCAGCATCACAATTGGTAAATTGTTGTTAGAAATGCATTTTCCCATGATCACAGATATTCAGGCGGCAGACAGACTAGAGCTGAGCTGCTGATACAAGCGGGCTGCTCTAATAGGTGTGATTAGGTATGTATATATGCACAATTTGATAATAGGGCTGAAATGCTGGTGCCGTGATGGAAAGGCTATTTTCTGTTCAAATGCTGCCGGAGGGTTATTGATAGCTGTAACTTTTGGATGTTAAAATGAAGTTTTATTTTTCTTGAAAAGGAGGAAATTTAACTTTCAGATGAAAAACTGTGTGGCTGTGGAAGGTCTGCTCAAGGTCTGGGAAGAGAAACTGGACTTGGAAAGGAGTTTTAGGGATGTGAGGTATTGGAAATTAAAGTGGGATTGGCAGCTCTTCCTCTGCTGTTCCCATGAATAAAAACCTGGATGTTTGCTGGGCTTCTGTAGGCTTGAAGCTTTCTTTTAAATTTCATACTGTTAAGCAAAAGGTGGCATAGGAGATTATAAATGCAGAGATCTTAATTACGTGGAGGAGAGCCCTGTTTGCTTACTGATGCATTGAAAGTTCATATGAGGGACTTGCATCTTAGTCACATCAGTTTAGTGTTATTTTATATCATCTTCTTCTATAAAAATTGCTTTCAGTTTTTCAGTGTGGCATTGGGTCCCCTATTTTCAGGTATCACTGCTTGTCCCCTGTTTTCAGATACCGCGGCTTATTTAACCAAATTAATAGTCAAAAAAAAAATAATCTCTATTTGTAATATAATGATGTAAGACTGCTGACCTCCATATCCATGGAAATCTTTTGTGGGTCAGGTCTTTCCCAGAGCAGCATCACAAACTGGGATATAATAAGAATATATAATATTATTATCCCAAATATGGTTATAATATATAATGGTGATTTCTGGTTTATATCAACGTCTCTCTTGCAGATCTACCCAATAGTCACCCTCTTCTGGCTCGGGTGTTAGTCTCAAACTGGGGAATGGTGCTTTAATCCTTTGTTTCCAGCCACGTCCTATCGACGCAAAGGGCTTTGCTGCAGCTGAGATTTCTCAGCCACCCCGGTGCATTCCCGGTATGGGGCAGGACCTCCGGGTCTCCCCAGAAATCTGTCGGTGGAGAGGATTTCTGCAGCCTCTCCTGGGAACCGGGGGATGCTCTGTTCCTCTCAATTACACCTGTGAGTACCGAATGGATTGGGTGGGCTGAAAACCTGGAGAGTCAGGAACTGGAAATTTTTTTTTTTACAAAATCAGCACCTGCTCCTGGGGTGGGGGCAACGTCCACCACCAGCACCCACTAATCCCTGTGTGGATTCCCTGCAATTACGAGGTTCCTACATTTCCCAAGTGCTTCCCAAGGCAGTGTTTAGAAGAGCATTTAAATGCTTTTGCTGTCCTCAGTTCTGCCAAGTGCTCTGCTGGCTGCCTCCCGGGGAGGCGGGAGCACCACTGGTCACCCTGCGGTAGGGACCCGACTTTCAGCAGGTGAAGCTGTTCGTTAGGCTGTTGTAAGAACAGTGTGAGAAAGATGTTATTTGCCAGCTGACCTGCCTGGCTGAGAGGAGGTAAAAGCGAAATGAAAGGAAACAACCAGCAGTGACATTCCTCGTAGCATCGTCCACGCACCAACCGCTCCATGGCAGCCAGGGTCCGGGAGGGGATTTTGTTTGGTAGCTGTTGCTGTACTGCGGATGTGTGTGCAAATACAGGGGTCTGCCGGAGGTCTCCATCAGCATCGTGTGAGCGGGGTCCGTGCCAGATCTGACCAAGACCCCCCCTGGGCTGAACCCCCCCTTGGCAGCAGCCCCCAGGGGATGCTGGAGGAAGAGGCTGAGGATGCAGAGGGAGGACAACGATGCTTTGCTGGCAGACAGTCAGTCCCAGCATCCCATAGCTCAGGGGCGCTGGAGTTTGGTGATATTTTTGTCTTTATAGGTTCTTGGTGGGTTACTCTTCAGTGAATTTACCTAATTGCGTTCTGAACCTAATTGTCTTTTTAATGAAAGTGAGTGTTCGTCGTCCAACTCCTCCCTGACTACATACACCTCCTACACGGATACGGACAAACATGGGTGGGAATGACTAATTCCCCCAGAGAGGTTCTGTTTCTTGGCAATCGAGAGATTCTCCAGCATTGAGCCAAATCAAAAAAGTGAATTTGGTCCTGTCCCCGTGTGAGTCAGATATGCTTTTGACCAAGCTGCCCTTTAGGAGATGGCCCCTGCGCTGGGCTGAGGGGATGCTCGCTGCTGGAGGAGCAGAAGCAGCTCCCAAAGGAGAGGATGAGCAAAAAGGTCATTGCACGGGTAGGGACAGAGCAAACCTGACTTTCAGAGAGCGTGTGGGGCGTACACAAGGTATGGCTGGGGTATGCATGTCGCATCATCCCTTTGGTCCCCTCCATCCTTGCTGTTTCGCTGCTCGAGCTGAAGAGCAGGCTTTGCTCGAGTCCAAAGCCAGCAGAGCTGGAACACCTCTGTGGGTGGTAACCCCCGAGGGGACGTTCCTGGGCGGCAGAGCTGTCACCTATGACCATGGTCTGTGTTGTTTGATGTTTTCCTCTGAAGCCCATGACAAATTCCTGAGTCACCCATTCCCAGAAGTCCACTGAGGTTAAACCTCCTGGAGCTGGTGCCCAGGTACTCTGAAGCTGGGCAGGTGAGAGGTCCCTGCAGGGCTGGCGATGCTCAGAGCGGGTGGAGACTCACCTTGCTTCTGCAGAGTTTCGATTGCTAATTGTTTCCTAAATATTCCAATTCATTTGTAAATCATGTTGCCATGGTAACAATAATTTCTATGCATTACGAATATCAGACACCTCTTGAATCAATTTGTTTTCCCTTGTTGCCATAGTGACAGACATTTTGTCAGAATTATTTAGGCAGAGAGAGAAATCTGGAGACCTTTGCAGAGGAGCTGCAGAAGGATCCCTGCAGGGAGCCCAGCCTCCCCCCAGCCACTCCTCCCGTCCCGTCCCCTCCTGCCCTGCTGTAAATAGTCCCCAGGTCCCAGAGACCCTTAGTGGGCTTGGACGCAAACAGCCCCCTCTGCTACTGCCCCATCCCCGTCCTCTCCATCTCCAAACTCCAGCACATCGCCTGCTAACGGCCGCCTGCCATCCCGCTGGGCTTTGGACCTCCTCCAGTCCGGCAGCCTTCAGTGCCTCTCTTCTCTGCAGCCTCTGAGGGTTTCTCCTTTCACATCTGGGTCTTTAGCCACACCTCAGCCTCCCTGGTTTTTAGAGCAATGTCTAATAAATCGGGTTGGAAAAAAGGTGTTTGTCTGATAGTCCTTCGGGATGCAGGATAGATGTGTTTTGACAAATCTCAACAGCTCATTTAATTGCCCAAGTGATAGACGACGTCTTGGAAAACTTTGGCTGGCAATATCTAAGCATGCAACTTGGTTTTTGTTCCGAATCAGTGCTGCTTTGCAGCGGCAGTTCAGTGATGAACTCCCCAATCTATTTATTGAACCGTTTTGGGGGCACTCCACCTTCCCCGCTCCTCTGCCTTAGCTCTTGGCTGCCAGGATCATCCCCCCAGTGTGTGGTGGGCTCTCGCACGTTCCTGCTGCAGCCAGTGATACGTGTGAAATGCTTGAGGTGGAAGAAAAGTCACAAGAAAAAAAAGAAGTAATTTGAACACTGTTGGTTCAACCATCCACATAGTCCAGGTTCCTGTAATCTCTTATTGGAAGAATAGTAATGTCATTTTTAGAGTGCATCCTACTGACTCCATCGGTATTTGGCGATTTAGGAAATAAAAAAATATTTGAAAGTTATTAAACATGAGTGACCGAATTATAGGTGAGCTTCAGAAAAGAAGTTAATCTTCTGAGTACGAGTCAGGAACCTTTGCTGTGGGCTTTTGGAGATAACTAGAAAATAGGATGTGGTGCTGTTCTTCCTGGGTAAATGTCGGGAAGCAGTTCTAGGGATTCGCAGGAGCTGCCTGCCTTGCTCTGCCTTCCCCCGCCACCAGCCTCCACTGGGTGGTAGCATTTTCTCTGTCTTCCCTCCTCTCTGCCAGCGTTTTGGGAAGCTGTGGATGCTGCAAGGAGACAGCTCCCTGCTAAACGTATGATTGAAGTTGCATTGAGTATGTGCTTTTCCTCTGCAATGCAGTGAGCTTTGACGCCCGGATCCTTCCCAGGCTGGGGTTTCTGGCGTTCAAAACACTTCCTGCTAGTGTGGAAAGAAGAAGGAAAAAAGCTTCAAAACTTGGAAATGCCACCCCACGGCCAGCTCTGCTTTGTCCTCAGGAGGGTTTGATGTCCTGCACAGACCTGACCCTGGGGGGGAGCAGCAGTGGAGGGCCAGCACTGCCTGCCCAGTCTAAAATCTGACCCAGGTTAAGGGCAACCTGGGGACAGGACTTGCTGGTGGTCCTCGGCAGGGAGGTGCAGTTCCAGCAGGTGAAAGCATCCCCGTGGCCTGGGGGATCACAGAAAGAGTGACTGAGAGCTAGAAATAGTCCCAGACCCCATGCATTGCTGTTCCTGTTTAATCAGGCAGCATTGTCCTGGTTTTGAACCGTGGCTAGGACAAAGACACCACACAGCCGCTGGCTGACCCGTCCCCTCTGGGGATGGGAGAGAGAATTAAAAGCGTGAAGAGCAAAGAGACCTGTGGGTTGAGATAAGAACAACTTAATAACTACAGCAAAGTTGAAATAATAATGTTAATAATGGTAACATAGACAAGTATAAAGACGAGTGACACACAGTGACACTGCTCACCACCCCATGGCCAAGGCTCAGCCTCTTCCCAGCCAACGATCCCAGAGCAGGGAGAGTCCCGAAACCACAATCCCAGAACGGAGATAAGAGCCCGAGTGTCCGAGAGACCGAGACGACCCTGAGAGAGGGGCGACCCGGAGGGAGACAACCCGCAGCAAGAGAGAGCCCTTCCGGCCAGAGCCTCACCTCTCTCCTGGGCATGCCGGGCATGGGATGGAATAGCCCATGGACCAGTTTGGGTCTCAGTTGTGGTTTTGAACCCTGGCTAGGATAAAGACACCACAAGCCACTGACTGACCGGTCCCCTCTGGGGATGGGAGAGAGAATTAAAAGCATAAAGAGTAAAGAGCAAAGAGACTTGTTGGTTGAGATAAGAACAATTTAATAACTACAACAAAATTGAAATAATAATGTTAATAATAGTAATATAGACATTTCTTGTGGACAATTCACCTGCAAGGCAGGAGGGACAGGCACTCATGCTCCAGTGCAAGGTAACTCTTCCAGGAGCACAGCAGGTGCTTGGACATCCTCATGCTGGCCGGGGATGGCTTTGGTGGCACCAGTACCTGCTGCTGGAGGTGAGCTGGGCTGGGGGCTGCCTTGTCACCAGAGAGACAAACGCTGCTGCTGGGGGATTGATTTCCACAGGGCTGAACAGAGTGGGATGGGGATTTTCCCCAGGGACAGAGGCAGAGGCGATGCTGCCGGAGGAGAGCCGTGGCCAGCAGAGGAGGTGCTGTGCACGGGAAAGGCTCTCTGCCGACCGCGCAGCTCGCTCAGATCAAGATAGCAAGAGATGATGCCACTGTTGGCTTTATTTTTTATCCTAGCTGTTAAAAGTGTATACAAATGCTCCACCTTGATAATGGACTGTACTTATTTTGCTCTTGCTGCTTTTGTCTGTCTTTAACCTTCTGTGGTCTGAGCAAAAATGCAATTAAACGTGGTGAGGTCTGTTGCGCCGAGGCGTTTGCTTCTGTGCCTGTGCTGCACAGGTGCGCCTCATTTTCTGCAGAGAAAAATTGCAGCACCACCAGCTGTAAATGAAATTATTGTAATACTAATTTTATTATTTTTTTTTTAATTGAAGTGTGCCATTTATAAATAGCTTATCTGGATGGCATTTACTGCTGTTCTCTTTCCCAACAGCAGCAGGCTTCCAATCACTGGGAACTCATGGTTATTAAAACAAAGTAAATTAGTTTGCAACTTAAAAACCCTTATTCTTTTCTAAAGAATTGATTGCCGTAGGGGCTGGCTGAACTGTGAGATGGAAAGAGGAAGGAAACTTTTGCGTCTCCTGATACTTAAGGACGCTGGCAACCTGGGGACAGCGTTCGTTGCGGGTCATGACGTGCTTTGGAAGCACCTTCGGTGTCTGTTACACCCACGTTTTACCCAGAGACAGGATGGGAAAGTAAACCAGGGAGAAGGCAGCACGCATCCTGGTCCAGCCCGGTGCTGGCAGCTTTCTGCAGAGGGGCAGGGCTGCTGGGCGCCCTGCTTCTGCCCCCCTCCTCGGAAGGGCTCTCATTTAACAACAACCATCGTTCTGCTTTGGTGCTGCCAAAGATTACAGTGGCATTAGCTCTTGAATGCCTTTGAGAGGCAGGTGGAAATATTGTTTGGAAGGCTCCAGAGGAACGAGGTGGGGCTGGGATCATCCACATCTCTTCCCCCGTGCCTTCGGGGCTGACCCCCTGGCAGGTGCTGAACATCACCCTGAGGTCACAGAGATGGGCGCCTGCCACATGGATGCTCTCCACCATTCAATAGCAGATTTTCTAATTTTCTTTTAAGTTTGGGCTGGTTTTTTTTCCCCTTCAGGTGCTGTGGATGGGTAACGGGGTTAGGCAGAGCCTCCCAACAGCTGTGGCCATGTCTCCTCCTGCTGCTCTGCAAGGGAAAGGAGATAGTGAAACCAGAGGAAAGCTGCCATGTCTGCGCTCGGTGCCACCGGCTTACGGAGCTCACCGGGGAGACGTCGTGTGCCAAAGCCAAACCGCCGGCAGCCGCGTACCGCTGCACGTCAGCAGGCAGCCAGGGCGAGTTGGGGACTGCAGGCTTTGTGATGGCTCTATAATCACAAGGGCTACCCGTCCTAATGCTGTGCGCTAGAAATCATTATCTAGGATGAGAAATAAACCTCTTAACAGATTACTGTTGCAAAATGTATGATACTCGGCTTTCTTGGAAGCAGCCAGCTTCAGTCTCTGTCAAGAGTAGTGTAATTACTGTAATGAGCTTTTGGCAGGCTTTTTTGGAAGTGCAGTTCTTTTTATTCTTCTTTTGAGAAAGGAAAACAAATACGCGACTCTGGGAAAGGAAGGTCTCCTCCAAACGCCTTGCCCCCACCTTCCTCAACGCCTACATGCACAAAATGAAAGAGGAGAGGGCTTTGTGAGCGTCTTGCTAATGACAGCTTTTCTTCCAAAGTGATGTCTCAGACTGTAAGCAGCTGCTTTTGGAGAATTCAACCTTGACAAGGTATCTGCTCCAACTGCTTTGTATGTGGCAATGCTGGGGGAAGGGGTTTTTTCATATTGTCTAAACTCCTGGAATTTTACACTGAAAATACAGCAAGAGACAGGTGGCATCCGTCTCCTGAAGCAGCAAGGCCAGAGCTAGTGGTGGCATTGCAAAGAAGCCTTCTGAATGGCAGGATCGCAGAAATAGTGACTGAGTGCTAGAAATAGTCCCAGACCCCTGTGAATGCTGTTACTGTCTTCCCGTTTAACCGTGCAGCGTTGTCCTGGTTTTGAACCGTGGCTAGGATGAAAACGCCACGCAGCCGCTCACTCACCCTTCCCCTCCCAGGCATGGGGGAGAGAATGAAAGGGGTGAAGGGAAAAGAGACTCGTGGGGTGAGATAAGAGCAATTTAATAACTAAACTGCAACAAAATTGAAATACTAATGTTAATAATAGTAATATAGACAAGTATACAAACAACATGCAGCAAGAGAGAGCCCGTCCGGCCAGAGCCTCACCTCTCTCCTGGGCATGCCGGGCACGGGATGGAATAGCCCATGGGCCAGTTTGGGTCTCTTTCCAGTACATGGCAAGGAAGGCAGAAGCAAAACTGGGAATTAGCAGAAAAATAGCCTAGGTGGGCTGGGTGTGACCACTTTAAATTTCAATGAGCAAAAGGCAAAGTGCTGGTTTTGCTTTGCCTGTTTGCAGCAGTGCAGACCCCACGGTGCCCATGGCATCCCTGGGGATGGGGAGCAAGGCACGGCTCATCTTCTGGCACTGCCTTGACACCCCGCGTCTCTGCTCAGGCTGGTTTGAATAATGTTCACAAATAGATGAACATTCTTTTTTCTCTCTGTCAAATGATGAATTGATGATTTAGGAATATATTTCTGTTATATGACTTGCTCCACAGCCCTCTAAGGATTGTTCATAACCAAAAAGATTGACAGAAAATAAGGAACGCAAAAGCCTTTCTAGCAGCTAATGTTGTGTTTTCTTGTGTGTGGTTTTTTGTTTTTTTTTTTTTTTTTCTCATGCTGCCAGCTCAATTTTCATGGCAGTAAAAAGTAGTGCTTCTGCAGTACAGAACGGACCCTGACAACAAGTGAGCTGCAGCCTCATGAACAGCACAGGAGCATCCCAGGGACTCCCTCCCGGAGCAGGGCACTCATGGGAGCCAGCACAGCCCACTCCTGATTAAATACCCGTATTCCAAAGCTTATGGCTTGAAGCCACAACATTTGAATTTTTGGAGGATCCATAACTTGTGTCTGTTTTGTCATTGTTCAGCTCAGGAGTGTCCCCTGTCCTCCCGCGGGTCCCACAGCTCCTGGGGACCCCTCAGCCCTGTTCTATCCTGAGCAACGGCCACGAGGACCCTGCTGCAGCTCTGCAGAGTGATGTTGGCACTGCCTCACGGTGAGTCTGAAACCTCAACCCCCTGCAAAGGAGCTCACAGCGCTCATGCCTCCCCAGGGGATTCACTGTAAGGGCAAGCTGCAGATTCCTGTAGCTGAAGAACCCCTCGGCACAAAACTCCGGAGCAGGAAAAAGTACTGCTGGGAGAGTGATTTTGGTCACATTTTGCACGGGTTCTGTTCTCTGCAAACTTGAATTTTTGTACTTTCTAGTTTAATCCGGTGCTTCGATTTGTCTGATGAAGGGTAGCTCCAGCAGCTACACCTTAGGAACATTTTCCAAGGGAAAAAAAAAAAAAAATCCCCTTGTTTGTATAACAGGCTTGAAAACAAAGCAATTGCAGGCTTCTCAGAGCACGATAAAGATCTGTATAAAATGTCTTTTGCTCACTACTGTCAGCTTTATTTAAATCTTCAAAGAGATTGTTCTGCATTTAAACATATTCTAATACCTGTCTGTATTGCTGCACGTGAAAATCTAATTTCTGTGACAGATTATTTTCCTATTCAGTGCATTAGGCGAAAAGGCTCCACATTTCCGAAGCTGAACTGTCTCCGTGTTAGCAGAACTGCTTACAAAGATGCTGCAATTGCTGCCAGCATTTGAGTCGAGCACATACAGGTTGGTTTCCCTGTGCTGCCTCAAAAATATTCCCTTTTGCACATCCTGGCTCTTTCTGCTGAGTTTCATGTGTTTTGCAGCTCTTCTTTTCCCAGTGCCCGTATCTGCTCTGAACACACCGGGGACTCGGCAGGTCAGCGGTGTTGGTTTTCCGCAGGGACCGGCTGCTTGCTGCTGGAGCCCAGACTTCTGAGCATCGGAGCAGCAAACCATCTCCCCCTCGCAGCACAGTCCTGGGACCACATCCCCAAAGCTGCGTGCGGCTGGGGAGAGGCTTGCCATGTCCTCACCTCAGGTAGGGGAAAAAAAAGAAATCATATTTTCAAGAAAATAGAACCAGGTTTTGTCTTCAAAGTACAAACAAAATTGGTGAACCCCCTTAGGAAAAATCCCGTCGGGGTAAATGATGTGCAGGGCACAGACAGTGTGCTGCTGGGCGCAGGCTGCTGCTGCTTGCTCGGTGCTTTGGAGCTCGCTGGGCTGCAGCGGCTGCAGAAAACTCACCTGGCAAAGCCCCAGCATCTGGCTGCTGGGCTGGTGGCTGGAATGGCTCATGCTGGGATTAGAGGCAGAGCGGGGCAGAGGGAGAGGCATCCGCTGCGACAAATGGGAGGAAATAAAGGCAGGAAAGCAACCCAAATGAAAGTGGGTTTGAGGAAGGTGGGGGGGGGGGGGAACCCCAAAGCATGCTTCTGTTTGAAAATGTGACTGATTTGGCTTCAGCCGTAGCAGAGCAGCTTGCAGAGGGTGCTGGGCGGTGCAGTTAAAGCAGCAAGTGCCGGGGAAGTGGCGAGCAGAGTGGCTGTCGGGGCTGCAAGGTAACTGAGCACCTCTGGCTTCTCTGGCTTGTTGGTCTCCGAGGGGCTCTCCCAGGTGAGACAGGGATGTTTTCCCAGGCTGTGGGGTGGGCAGGTGCTGCAGCTGGGTCACTTGTGAATATTTGAGCAGCGCAGCTTGCTTTGCATCTCAGGAAACTTCTCGTTTACCGGAGTAAATGTGGAGGCAGCGTTGACCCGCGGGCTGGCAGATGATGCCGGAGGTGGATTGGATCCATTGCGTGCACGATGCTGTCTCTCCTGCTTTGGCTGACACGATGGAGGTGGTGTTAGAAGCCAGGCAATGACCCGGCAGGTGTCTGTAGCCATGTCGCCCTGGCCACTGGCCGGAGCAGGGTGCTGAGGGCAGGGCAGGACGAGGTCTCATGCCGCACGTTCCCTGGATGAAGTCTGTGGTGGTGAGGAGTGACAGCAAAGCAGCTCCGCTGTCTCTGAATGCCTTCAGGAATTGTAATGCATATGGATGTTGCTTGTTTGAGGGAAGAATATGTAAATTCAAGCCATGTTCCAGGCCTTCAGTGCCCTCTGTTCATCTCCCTTTGGCATCCTCAGCAGCTCATTGTGCATCTTCTCCAGCCCTGGAACCCCCTTCTTGCTCCTCCCCATCATCTCTCCTGGCAGAGGGATGTGTGAGTGCTTCTTTGTGGTCCCCCTGCTCCCGCTGCCGTTTAACCCCCTCTCGCCCCTGCCCAGGACGCAGACCTGGGAGCAAAGGCGTTTCGGGGCTCAGGACCGCTGCCGGCAGAGCCCGTGTCCCCGGGCTGGGTTCCCGCTCAGGACCGCTGCCGGCAGAGCCCGTGTCCCCGGGCTGGGCGCCCGCTTTGCGACAGGGACCCGAGCTCTGACTTTCTGATACTGATGGATGTTCAGGGCGGGTTACAGACACCCACGTTTCCAAAACCCTGCTGGATTTGTGTGTCTTTGTACTTGGAAAAGTCCAGGAGAGCTCTCTGGGCTCCACCTTTGTGGCTTTTCTCGCTCACAGCGATACCCGGGTGCGGTGGGGCCGGACTCTGAGCTCCTGCGCTACAGACAGCTTTAGAGCTTTGGACCTTCGTGTGTGTCTGAGGTTTGTTTGCTGATGTCTGTAATGGAACGATAATAGTTTTCATTTCTTTGCCTCTCCTAATGCAAGCTCCTGTCCGGTTCTCCAAGCACCGGTATTACCGAAACGCTTTTTCACGAGACAGCTCCCTTAATCACTGCGCTCAGATCATCCTGGGCAACCTGCGGGAGGGAAATGGGCTCTCCAGCACATGGAAAGGTTAAGAAATAATGCTTGGTCACCTTTGCAAAGCAATTTGAGCTCTATACGTGCAATAATAAGTACCAGATGAGAGCTATGCATTATTAGCCGTCTCCTATCTCCAATTGACCTTTCCCGGTCAGTTTAACACCCAGACGAAAGAAATGAGGACTCGCACTTTGCGCTAACTTGGCAATGCGCCTGTAGCACCTATTAGATGTCCCCGAAGTGCCCATTACCACCTCACACAGACCATTACCATCGCTTTGGAGAGCAGGAATGGCACCGGGGTAAAACCACGCTGGATGGACTGTGGCTGATGGATGGTGTAAGATCTCAGCGGCAGCAGGAGAGTGGAAGACTCAACACGTGGCAGCGGACCTTGGCGAAGTGCTGGGAGGCTTGAAGGGTGGTGGTTTATTTCCTTGGCTGTATTGACCGAGGGGTCACTGTCTCCTGGGCAGATAGGGTCTGTCCCGACGTGGCGTGATGCTGACAGCACTCCCCTGCACAGCGTGGAATCACAGAACCACAGAAGGGTTTGGGTTGGAAGGGACCTTAAAGCCCACCCAGTGCCACCCCCTGCCATGGGCAGGGACACCTCCCACTAGCCCAGGTTGCCCAAAGCCTCATCCAGCCTGGCCTTGAACCCCTCCAGGGATGGAGGTGTTTTCTCCTGGGCAACATGTCTGAAATGTTGAATTTTGTGACTCTCCTGCACTAAAGCACCACCTCAGCTCACGTTTCTTCGGTAGGGACATGCCAGTCCAGTTACAGGCAGAGGGACGAGGGCTGCAGGTTGGTCTGGTGCAGGGCGATGTCCCCCTGCAGGGTCCGACCCCTCTCCCTGCCTCTTCGCTCAGCTGCTGCCCCACTGCTGTGCTGGGGATGGAAACGTCCTTTATTGGGGTCGGGTTATTTTCTATCAAGGCCAGTTCTCTGGTGTGTGAGCTGGGGGAAGCAAGGGGCCATAAATCACTCTGCTGCTCGTCACAGCCTTCAAAAGCCACCTGCCTGCCTGCATCCAAGTGCTTTGGGTAGCTCAAGGGCTCGTGCTGACCTTTCCCAACAACCGGCTCGCGCTGACCTTTATAGATGGAAACAAAAGTCACTGAAATTTCCTTTCTCTGCAGCCGTACCACACCAAAATTTAAGGGAGTCGTTATTGGATAGCAAGTAACTCACCTTTAAATCATTTTCCTCCTTTTTATGCTCATGTCGATTCCTGTTGTGGTTGGCATCCCATGCACACATGGGACAAGGAACCTGCAACAGGACTGGCTCCATCACACTGTGTGCTGTGAAACGTTGGCAACCACGCCACTGCTCCAAGTGAAAATGGAAAGATTGGCGGGGTGGGGGCAGCTGGTCCCGGTCCGCTCCCCCCTGCCAGAGATACCACTGAAAGAAGCTTTTGGGGGGTCTAGATGCAACGACGGGGGTGCGTTTGCATGACACAGTGCCATGTATAGCACAATATATAGGAAGGAGAGCTGTACGGGTGTTTCCAGTATTGAACTAAAGCAGGAGAGCCAAAAACCAGGGGATAATCCTGCGTGTGTTTCCTCTTCTGCCCTGCCTGGGGTGCCACCCCTGCTTGTGTTGGTCTTTCACCTACAGCAAGCTAAATTCATTGCAAACAGAATGTCTCAAAAATCAAACCAGTATGCAGGGCTGGGGGACGCAACCCCTGGCTGATGTGAGCAGGTTGAGCTGATTCCCAGGCCAGGGATTGATGGTTAATTAATTAATGAGCAAACCTCAGCCCCTCTGCAGAGTGGTGGGCAGCAGAAGCGCTCGGTGGGGTGGGCTCTTGGGGCAGGCTGAGGGGTGTAGTGGGCGTGTGAGCATTTTGGTCCCATCTCTCACTGTAGGTTTAAGGGTTTCTTTGTTTAATTTCCGTCAGTTTTCTGCTTTGAATAAGATTTTTTCCTAATGAGCTTCCATATTGAGTGTGTTTTGGGGAAGTTTCACCTATGTGTCATTCTGGGAAAAATTACTGTAAAACGTCGATAAAGAGAGGACAGAGAGACACAGAGCACTGGGCTGTGGTGGGACAGCCTCTGGGAAGATGCCTGGAGAAGCAGTTGAGAACAGCTGGGGGCCACTGGAGTCAGCTGGTTCCGATGTGCTGTACCCAATGGTCCAAAAAGGGACAAACTGCCCCCAAACAAGTGGAGATATGTGTAGGGGAGACCTTTCTGCTGGTAGAGGGGTTTAGTCCTCCCCTCTTGTCTTCTGGGGGTCTCTGTTCTAACTCAGTCTTTCATCTTGAAGGTCCTATTCTGCCTGCGAGTGGGAGACATCTCACCGAGCCTCGACAGTTGGACGTGGAGCCATGGACACACTTCTGGTGTGCAAGGAGTCATTTAAAACATTGAGTTGAAGCAAAGAATTATTTCCTGTCCATGAGATTTACAATTGTATCCCTTTCTCTTGGTGGTCAGGAGACATTCTCCAGCAAGAATGCGTCTTCCTCTGGACCCCACGGTTTCTGCCGGTCCATGCGTAAGAAGCAAGATGTAAACCTCCCATCGGTCCCACTGTACACAGCTTAGAGCTGCCTCTTGAGTACGGCCAGACACCAGGAGTCAACGGTTCTGGGTGCCCACGCACCCAACTCTTCCTCCTGGGCAAACTGGAACAGCTGCGTTTGCACATCTGTGCGGCAAAATGCCCAGAAGATGCGTGTAACTTGCCAGGTTATTTTGGTTTGGGGTTTTTTTTGTTTGTTTGTTTCTGGGTTTTTTTGCAATTAGAGACTGAGCTCTGTGTTTTCTGAATGCTTGCAAGAAAGGAAAAGAGCCGTGGTGCTCTGAGACCAATAAGCTGATTATCCAAATGAAGATGAATGCCACGGGGACAAATGCAGTTGCAGGATGATGACTCCAAGCATCTGGAGAGTCGGTAATGACACACTTTGGTGGCTTTACCTGTGCCCCTGCAGAAGAAGGTGAAGATTGGCTTCAGTGCCTTGAAAAAAAGTGTCTCGCATCCCCCAGGGCTTGGTGTGAGACAGCATCAGAGCAGTGTTTCGGCAGCAGCCCCCCCACAGCGTGGTGGGAGGGAAGGACCACGTACAGCTGGAGATGGAAACGTCTCCCTGGGAGCGATGTCCCTTCCAACTCCTGTCCCTAAGAGCAGGGCTGATGGACGGGAGAAGCCACGGCGCTCTGCTGTCCGCAAGGCTGCTATCAGGAAATCTGCAGAGAGGGTCGACAGCTGAAAAAAGGGCTTTGATCTGCTGCGCCGGCAGTTTGACATGTTGTGAGCCTCTCATCCTTCGAGCAGACAGTGTAAAAGCTGGGCTGCTCGCCTGTCTCCTTGCCCTTCCTGCAGTGTCCTCTCCTGACACAGGGGCTGCAGAACTCTGCCCCAATTGCCCCCGTGCTCTGTTTCCTTTTAATTTATAGTGGTTTTTTTGGTGGCATAAATTTTATTTTATATAAAAAATAGATTATTATATAAAATATTTATAATTTATATAAAGTATTTATATTTTATATAAATTTTATTTTATTCATATAAATTTATTTTGAAAAAAAGGCATGGCTCCGAAAAGAACTAATTGTTCTTCTTCTTCCATTTATTGCAGCTCTCCTGTTAGACATCCCACTCAGTATCCCATAAATAAATGAGAGTTAAAATCTCATCACAGTCTGGCTGGGAACCAGCCTTCTGGCTGTGTTACACTCAAGGTGGAACTGCTCTAAGCAGCTGGTAATTTACCATTACTACCTTAATGAAATATTTAATCAGATTAATCAATGTAACCTCATTAATCAGTGTGCTCCTCACACTGAGGTCTGCTGTCCTTTTGTGACGTGCTTTGGAAAACTCGATTTGTTTATCCCCACCATCTCCTCTCTGGTATCCGCGCTGCTACAGCTGGGCTGCAAAATCTGCTGCTCGTTGGCCAGCTCCAGGGGAAAGCATTTTCCAGAGCCGGCTGGAGAGGAACCGGTGCACGAGCAGACTGTTATCAAGGGCGCTTCATTTTTTCCTGTAGACAGTCCTCGGTTGGTTGCTGTATCGAGCCCTGGCCATGGGAGCTGTGCCGAGCTGCGGTGTGTCCCCCGGCACGGCCACGGCAGAGCGGGACAAGGCTGGGAACACCGGCCAGGAGCTGGGAGAGCCGCCGGGAGAACACGTAGGAACGTTTGTCTCTTTTCAGAGCTTCTTACAGCAAAACGTTCCCACCTGGGCACACTGCTGATAGCTGGGACTCTGTAGCTGTTTGGTAAATAAAGCAGAAGCAGATGCCCTCAGCAGAAAGGGGTTTTTTTGCCAATTCCTTTTAAAACCAAACTCAAATCCACAGAAAAGTATTATTTTTAATTTTTTTTATTTTTGGTTGGTTGGTTGGTTGTTTTGTTTTTCTTTTTTTCCCGCTTCCCCCCACCCTGTGTCCCTGAAGCGGTGCTGGCGATGGCACAGCCAGGGTGTCCCCTGCGACGCTCCGTTCCAGCACAGATGGTCGGGGCGGTAAGGTGAGCTGCTGCCTCGCAGTGCAAAAATAAACAAAAAATTACCCACGTGAAAAGAGAAGGTGATTTACAGGGACTCCCCTTTCAACACCGACATGTGCTCTGTTACTGTCCCTGGTTTCCCGCTACCTGCCGGCACCGTTTGCTCTCTGCTGAGGACTGGGGACCCAGCATCCTACAAAACCCCTTTCACCGGGATTAAACCTTTCTGGAAGCAGTAGCACACAGCACACAAATAATTGC
The DNA here is from genome assembly GCA_011057875.1 of Pterocles orientalis. Lineage (NCBI taxonomy): Eukaryota > Metazoa > Chordata > Aves > Pterocliformes > Pteroclidae > Pterocles > Pterocles orientalis. The sequence continues at coordinate 639,484 of WKFP01015290.1, read as the reverse complement.
TTTGTGCCAGCAAGCCCCAGCAGCACACTGCCCGCACAGGGCAGTTATTGTGTGTATGGCACAGAAGAATATGATGATAATATTATAGCTTTTTATATTATTTTTATTATTTTTGTCCCTAGTTATTATTCCCAGCTCCCCAAGGTCAGCAAAGCACTCCCTGGTCTGCTGCACACCCTTGCTGTGCATACCCATCTCCGGGGCTCTCCCTTGCCCAGGCTGTCGTTGATAAAGGCTCCGGGTTCCTCCAGCTCTGCTCGCCGCTTTGGGCAGGCTGACACTTCTGTGGGCTCTGCAGAATTTCTGTCAACCTCCTTGCGTTGGTGCTACAGCCAAACCAAGCCTTGGAAAGGTGTCTCTGCAGGTGGGCTGCTTGTCTCAGCCTTCGGTATTTTATTATTGCATTTTATTGTATTATTATTGCATTTTATTGTATTTATTTTATATTTTATTTTATTTTATTTTGTTGTATTTTATTTTATTTTATTTTATTTTATTTTATTTTATTTTGTTGTATTTTATTTTATTTTACTTTTTTGCATCCCTTTAAGCAGTAGCCTGGGGCTGCAGACCCTCGTGGTGGGTCGGGGTCTGTGCCTCTTGGCTGGGTTCCCGGTGGCGGGCAGGGGTCCCACTCCTGCCCACCTCCTGCCTGCTCCCCAGGAGCTCCCCGCGTGCCTGGTAGGTGCTTGCTGTTAGCAATGCCTTGTCCTTTAGGTGCAGAATTGATTTCCTTGGTTAGTTTTACTGCTGCGCGTCACGGGTAAGCATACGCAATACCCAGCTCCAGCTCCCGCTTTCTTGGCAGCCGGTAATTTGAAGTTTTACTGTACGTTATATTACACACTACAAAGTCGTTGACTTCCTCTGGCTGATCTCAAATGTACTTAAATCACGGGTGGATGAACATATTTTTCAAAGATAAGCCCAGAGCAAACGAATTGGATTTATTTTTAATGCTGACTTGTTTCTAATGCCCAGTGACACATGAACAAATGATTGCCATCGGTTGTCCTCTTTCTCTGCAGGATATTGCTGTGGGCAGGACGATATCTGTGCATTTAGTGTTATAAATCATCCCCCTAGCTTGATATTTCTTCTTTAAGCAAAAGGCTTGGATTCAGCCTCCAGACGATAGATCAAACCTTCCTTGTTGTCACGCTGCCGCTGAAGTCAACAGCAAAACCCAGGCGATGTGACGGGTTCAGGGACATCAGGGCACGGATGCCTCTCCATCGCCTGACCTTGCTGCGCCCCGGCTGAAGACAAGGCGAGGATGCTGGCGGGTTTGAGTGGTTCCCAGACCCCCCCTGCTCTCCTGGGGCTGGGCACAGGGCATCCAGCCCCCAGGAGCACATCTAGAACCAGGGTTTAGGCATGGTCTGTCTGCTACCTGGTGTAAAGGGGTCCTGGACACATCACTGGGGCTTGTCGGGTCTGCTGCACCCTCTGCAGCTCAGTGACATGGCTCTGATGCCATAGTTGGTGTTTGCAGGCTTGGTACAGTGGCCTGACGATGCTCTCTGGCTCTCTTTTCCATTCCTTTCCCAGGCTTTTAAAATACTGCTTTGGCTTTTGTGACGTGTGCCAGGCACAGAGCCGGTGTTTTCACACCTCTCTCTCGTAACACATCATAACTTCCAGGGAAGACTGCAATTTCCTTGTAAAGGGAAGCGTTTTGCTAGACTCGCACATCTAAGCCGTGAAGAGACGATTCCCTTGTGCAGCTGGCGGTGGTGAACAATCCAGATTAAAGCCGAGCAAAAGCACGGAAAGATTCCCGGGAGCACATCTCTGGGTGCAGCTGGAAGATCTCTGTGCCCAAGGACTGTGAGCAACTGCTCGTCCCGCCACATTTTCCAAGGAAACCGGGAAATCCTCACTGGAGGGAGGCGTTTGCAGTTGTCCCGCGATGCACCGGCAGCACCCCCCAGGAGCTCGCTGCCTTTCGGGTAACGTCACCTTTGGAAAGAGGTGAAAAAAGAGCAAAGTGTGACTCCAGAACGCGGAGGAGGAGGGATACAGGAGCATTAAAGTGCACTCTCAGCTCCGAGGCTCTGGCACGTGAAAGGGGAGATGGGCTTCCCCGGGGCTGGATGGAAGGAGAAGCATTTGCTACTTTCTGTCCGAGGGTGGCCGGATCCTGCCCTGCTCCCTGGGATGCCCGTGGACCCACGGATCCTGAGCCTGCAGTACAGCAATGGGAAAATTCAGCATTGGCAGCAGCTCGTTGCAGGCACAGCCGAGGCACTGTACACATCATTTAGAGGAATCTGTCTTCCTCTTTTTTTTTTTTCCCCTTTCAGCAGAGCGCCTGTTTTCCGACATTTAGGCGCTCGGTGCCATATGTTGTTTTTCACGGTGTAATGATGTGAGGCACCTTAATGATGAAACCCTGGCATCCTTCCCAAAAGGTAAAGCGAGAGAAACTTCTTGCTCCTGACACTCTTTGCAAACCCATCCCGCGGGCTGCCACGTGAGATGCTGCTCAGGTGCCGCGTGTCCCGGAGCTGTGCCGGGCGATCTGACCCTTCCTCGAAGCCCGCAGCCCTGGGGGGACGTGGTCCCCTGCATCCCGGGGGGATGCTGGCCGGCGTTTCCCTCTCTGCATGGAGGGGAGGGGGCTGAGCCCCCACACCCGGCACTGCGGCAGGTCTGAGCCCCCCACACACCTCCCGAGAGGTGCCAGAGTCTGTTTGCTTTTCTATATATCACGGCAGCGTTATTGCAACGGCTTTTTAAACACCCTTCAGAATATATGCTGGAGATCCAAGGAGCTATTAATAGAGAGCGTTTGAAATCTCTGCAGTATTGTTTTTTGCAGCCCCTCGTGGATTTGCAATGAAACGATAACTCTGCCGGGGAAATCAATTATGCCAAGCAGTTTGTTACATCATTTTTCAGTGTATTAATTTTAATTTCAACAGAGAAAAAGACATGGTGAACCCGTCTATCACTTCTGAACGAGGTGCTGTACAGTGGCCTCTCGGGGCTCCTCTGGCTCTGCAGTCACCGCTATCAATAAAGGGGAAGGAGAAATTCTGGGTAATTTCCAAATATGAGAATTTGTTACAAATTGGAGCGAACCAACAAATGCAATTATCACAGCCCAGGTTTATTCTCCACGCTGGGGGTACAGCATCCGTTTGGCTTTAATTAATTAAACAAATTAACACAGACAGAGAATTATTTTGGTGGACCTGCATAAGTACTTCTTTCCGGTTCACCGCTGCTTCACTTGTTGGGACAAGGGTTGGAAACCCCTGTCCTTGTTCAGCTGCAATATGTCATCGAACCTGGGCTTTGAGTTCGTAGTATTATAAACTCTTTTTAAAGAAAATTCGCTTAAAATACGCAGTTCACTTCATAACCGTGGCTCTTCCATCCTACACAGGACAGCTGCTGTGCTTGCCTCATGCTGGATTTGGCACATTTTTAAAAAATTACCAAAATTACCAAAATTACCAAAAGAGATCCTATATGTCCCACCTGAATATCTATGTATTATTTTGAGACCCTGTGTACCCCACCTTCCAGCCACACAAGATTAATGTCCAGGACTTTTGTTGGGCTAGTGGAAATCTAAAGAGTAGTACAGGTCTTAAACTAACCCCACGGCTCTGCCAGGTTCTTCCTCACCTGGAGAAAGTCATTAACCTGTTTTTGGAGATTTTAGTATGAACACAAGGATTTTCTTGTGCTCCATTTTTTATAACTGCAGTCATCACTTAACTTGTGTTCCCATTCTTTATCCCACACATCTCTGGTAGGGCTACAATGGAAAAAGGGGAGAAAATGAAAAGTTGCAATTTTATCTTGTTATTAAAGTCTAATATCTCATGCTGTGGAAAAGGAAGAATAAATGGTAATGTTAATCTGAGAGCCAGGAAATGAAATCTAATTTGAAATATATTAATTAGCCTATTCTGTTTCTTTCCAGCCCTGCTCCTGGTTTTTGTGAAATTCCCCCGTCCTGCGCCAGTGCATAAACCACGGCGGGCGAGAGCTGGTGCGGGGCCGTGAGTCAGAGCGGGCGAAGGGGAAAGCCTTTCGTCACCGGCTGGCGAGGGCTGGCTCCAGCTGTCTTCCACGTTGCTCGCTGAGCAGGGGCTTCAATGAGCGTAAGTGATGATACGGGAGACTCCTGGGCATCTAAGTGAGCCCCTGGGCACGCTGCCGTCCGTAAGGCTGGAATAACCTCTGGGGTGTCTAAATTCCCCGATAAAACTGTAAAGTACCGTGGTTACAATTCAGTGTGATTCCAATGGGGGGGAAAACCAGGCACATATGTCCTGTGTGCCCACAGCACACGTTATTTCATGTTTCTGTGCTGACCTGGGGTGGGCAGAGGGATGAAGTGACTGACCGTTCCCGTGCTTTGGTTCTTGCACAGCGGCAGGAAGGATGGGACAGGAGGGCGGAGGATGCTCATCCTCGGAGCAATGCCTGGACCGCCGACCCTCAGCTACCCCCTTGCTGTGATTATTTTTTTCCCCGAAGCACCCTGTGGTCTGACATCAAGTCCCGTACCCTGAGCTCACACCAGCTTGCTTTCGTGCAGCTGCTTTGTAGCAAAATGCCCTAAAGGTCTGAGCCAGCTTCCCGGAGAAAGAACATCCTCTGCTGGGATGCAGTGGTTGGGGTTTGCTCCTAAGGAACTGGGTTAATATTGCTGCAGGCACTCAGCCTTTGGGGGTGCCAGGAAAGGGGTTAGTTATGTGTGTGGCACGGTCAGATGCAGCTCCTTGGTGGCTACCAGGTCTCATCCTTCTTGCTCCTTCTCCCTGGCCAGGTCTGGCCAGCTGCTCTCCCTTTTTGAACCTCTCCAGCGTGGAATCGTGCAGGTATGGATCCGGGATACCCAGCCCATTGAGGGAGGATTTTTCCATGTTTAATTATTCTTGATTATTGGAGAGTAGGTGCATTAATCATGCTTTGTGCTGCCTCCTTTGTCCCTCTGGCACTGCTATCTGCAGCGAACCAGAGCATCACCGGGGGAGTGGCGGCACACTCGCCTGTCCCCTTCCCCTGCTCCTCCTGCCTCCGATAGCTCCTGTTCAGCACCAGGAAGGGAAAGGAGGGAGAGTCTGGCTCTGCAGGGGGTGGAAGCGTTGCCATGAAGCAATGAGGAAATCCAGCTGCTCCCCTTCCCAGCAGCTGCAGACCCCCAGAGCAGGGGCAGCAGAGGGAACACATGGGGTAAAGGCACGTAGCCTTTAAATGGGGAAGGAGAGTGGTTGCATCTGTCCAAGGTGTTTCTGTAATAAATAAACCATGCTTATTTAGTTAGTATAAACCATGCACATTTATTTAATGTATTTTATATGTGTACACATACACACATATACATATATACATACATATACAGGCCATACACATTTATAAAATAGCCTAACAGTCACTAACCTGCTGCTTATTTTGTGTTACTGCAATGAAAGCGTAACTGTTCTTCGTGGGGCTTGCACAGATCCAGCACAGAATTATTCCGGTGAATCGACCTTACGGCTGTTAAGTGTTGCGGGAGGCACTGGTGGCACTGGGTAACGGTGACATAAGAGGGGTGATGAAATGTCACAATGAACAGTGGTGCCCAGGAGGGAAAATAACCTTCATTGTCCATCTGCAGTGACGGGCTCCAGGTGATACTACGAAGAAGACCGATCTTTCCTATACAGTAAAATAAACCCTTTCCCTGTGAGCCAGCTGTGCTGGCACATCTGTAATGCTGGGAATGATCCTGGTCACCGCACCTCCAGGAGAGGTAAAACCCGGGCAGCAGAGCCAGCCTTGGCTGAGGGCTGAGCTTTGGGAAGGGACAGAGTCCAGAGCTGCTCCTGCTGGAAGGAGAACAGGACGATGGGGCTGGTCTGGATCCCTCCGGAGGGGCTCAGGGGGAAGAGCTCGTCCCTGCCCGGTGCCATCCCCTCTGCGACCGAGGAGCCGGCGGAAAGGAAGCAGCAGGAAATTCCCCCGTGGGCTATTTCTCGCCCGGAGCTGTGCTGTGGTGCGATGTTGTACACACCGACACTTTAAAGGCAGCGAGGGAGCAGCAGGACGGCAGACCAGCCTTCAGCCCACCCGGCGTGCGGCTCTGCTCCTGTCCACCCGGCACCGCACGGCTTGTCCCCGGGTCCGGGGCTCTTCCTGCCACAGGGAAACGTTTCACCTCTGCGTTTATCCAAACGTAATGTGCTTTTGTCGCCTTTTGTTTCTGAACCGCTGTAAACTCCCAGCAGATTTTTGTGGTCCCAGATTTACATCGCACCGGTCGGATCGTGCAGTCCCGGGGGGAAACACTCTGGCTGGAAATTCCGGCTTTTGATGCCGTGTGAAATCTCTGGTGGCAGACACACGTGGCGAGGGTGGCTAGGGATGAGGAGCACGCTGATCTTCACGGCGATGGCATTCGTGTGCTGCACACTGATTAACAGCACGGTCGCTCATCTTCAGGTGCTTTAGGACTTGTGGGTATTAGTATTTTTTTCCTTGAAATGATCATTCAATTCAATCAGCAAAATGAGAAGTCACAGGTCACTGTTCTGTGAGCATCAGGATCCCTTGGGGTCCCTGTGGGGGTGATGCACTGACCTTCCCCTTGGAGCAGTGGTTGTGTTTTCGTCCTGTGGAGCAAAGTCACTGCTGTCCCCTGCCACGGTCCCTCCTCCCGCCAGGCAGAAGAAGCTGGAGCAGAGCAGAGCCCAGCCAAGCACCATAGGGGCACAGGAGGTTTTGTCCCCTAAGTGCTTTCCAGCATCCAACGTGCCAGGTGAGCCAGCCCTCCCGAGAGCTGGGGGGCTCATTCTTGCAAGAAGATGGGCTTGGGAGAGGCTTTAGGGCAGCAGCTCTGCAGCGCTCAGCATCGTAGAATCCCAGGATGGTTTGGGTTGGAAGGCACCTCAGAGATCATCGAGTCCCACCCCCTGCCATGGGCGCACACCTCCCACCAGCCCAGGTTGCCCAAAGCCTCGTCCTCTTCCTGCAGCACTGGAGGGGCTCGGGAACAACAGGGTCTGCAGAGCAAAGGGCTTCCAGGTCCACAAAAACTGTCTCAGGATGCAAAAAAATACATAATTTTTTAAAAAAGCAAAGGTCTGGGTGACACAGTAGTGATAACTCTGGCTGGCGCTGTTCAGGTTTGTTGCTAAATTATTTTGATGGTACTTCTTTCTATTAGTATTTGTCTGAAAAAAAATATCCTTTGCGGAAGTTTCTTTTGAAAGATGCATTGCTTCATCCAGGTGTCTGGAACAGCGACTCTTCCAAGCACATATTTAGGCAGCCTTTCGAACGGTATTATTTGTCTGAAAACAATAAACAGCGCTGGATAAATGACATGTGCTTATTTTACAGCATATCCTGTTATTTCCACCAACAGACAGCTGCTCGTATCAATTAAATGCGTCAATATTTATTTATCTATGTGGTGACAGCAAGCACGATTAATTCATTGTCGCTGACACTCGGGAGCTTATTTGGAATTCCACTGCAAAGCTCATGAACATTGAAGTAAAGGGGAAAAATAAAAAAAATAAAGAGAGAGAAAAGAAAAGCCAGCGATCCGGAGCAGAAAACAGCTCCTGGACAATCTGTTCAGAGGTGTCACCAGGTGACACAGCTGGGACATCTCTGCAGAGGTGACGGGGAAAAGCTTTGCAGGGTGTGCCCATAATGCCGGGTGCAGGTGAGATGTCTGAGATGCACAATTTGTTCTCCCAAAGCCTAATTCAAAGATTTTTTTTTGTGCATGTTTTTCTGTCTGGAAAAGAGAGGGGAAGGTAAGCAAAGCAAAACTCCTGTGTTTGGACAAAGTTGTACCCGCACAGCTGTTGCATTGCATGTTTTAAAATGATGTTTCTTTTCTCACTGGAATTTTTTATTTTCTCACCCTGCTCCTTCCTGTCCCATTGACCCCAGCTGCATTCACACGGGGTCTCGGGGTTTCCCCGGCTCGGAAACCTGTGCCTGGTGCCAGCTTTTTGCAACGAAAGGCAAAGGGAGAGAAACCGGATGTGCAGTGGCACGTGTGAAACAGATGAATGGAAGGATGCATCGCACAGCGTGCGGTTATCATCTGCGGCTTTATTGATGGACTCATTGCGGCGAGATGCTGCTGGAGCCGGGAGTTTATGAGGGTTTCGGATGAAGTCTCGCTGGGTGAAGAGCCCACCCCCAGGAGCATCAGGTAGAACAAAACACGATGCAGGTGCTTGTGCTCCAAAGTATGTCGCCCACAATTCGATGAGCAGCTGGGAGGAAAATACCACTTGTGGGCAATTCCTTCCGTAATTCTCCACCTTTTTTTTTTTTCTTTTTTTTTTTGGTGGCTGAGCAGCTGAGCTCATGGCAAGAAGGAAGGAAAAACTCATTCTGCTCCTGGGAGATGCCTCAGCCCTGGAGGAGATCCAGGCCAGGCTGGGTGAGGCTTGGGGCAACCTGGGCTAGCATTGGCTGTCACCAGCCACCTCCCTATTTCCCATGTGCATCATTTATAGGTACACCATATAATGTCATTATATATTATTTGTGCTATTTTATAACATTTTAATATACTATTTATTTTTCATTCTTATACAAAGTTTTAAAATGTGTCAGTGCCACGTGCTGGTTTTCTCGGGAGATGCTCTGGTCCCCAGCCCTGCCGTCACCCTGGTTTGCAGAGCCTGGGGGGCAGCAGGGGGGGACACCACGGGGACCTGCCCCTGCCAGCCCTTCGGGGGGATAGCACCGTCCTCCCCAGCCTTGGATCCCCCAGACGCTCTGTTAAGCCTTTCAGATCCCTCACAAGTTTTGAGATAGGTTTCTGGAGTTCACCTTCCTCTGCAGCTTCCATAACGTGGGAAGATTTGGGGGTTTAGTGGTGAGCAGGAGTTAATATGTCTGATGGGCATGTGATGATGGAGCACCAGGCTCTGGCAGAAAACCTGGAAATGGAGCTAAAAGAAAACCCAGGGTGCGCTGAGCTTCCTTCTGTCCCCTTTTAGCGTTTCCCTGAAAGCTGCTGACCATTGCTCTTGGATGCAATTAAACCGCACGAGTAAAATTAACCGAGCATTAGCATAAAGGATGATAATAGCAAAGACCAGAAGGAGGCGAAGGAAAGGCTTCTGGATCCCCTGCACAAAGCAGATATCAGGAACATAAGGAGCAGCATATCAAACCATTATCTTTTTTAGCATGAGCCGCATGCTGTTGGGAAACCATGGAAACTACTCTGGCAAAGACGATCACCAGTTTGTGAAACTTGCAGCAAAGAAAAGGAGAGGGCAGCGATACGGGGTTGATGATATTTATATTTTAAAAATAACTAATTTTTGGTAAATATTGTTGTAAATAGGATCAACTTGGGATTAAAATGACCAGGAATGGATCAGTGGAGTGTGGCCGGTCGGGGATGTCTGGCGCTGGGTCGGGCGATCGCTCCCCTCTGAACCCCCGCATCCTGCGCGAGCATCACCCCCCAGCACCAGCACACGCTGCCGTGCAGCGCTCTGATAGCGGGGACTAGCGCACGGAGCCGGGATAGCGAGCCCCTTGGCTGTGCCTGTGCAGGAGATACCTGTGCTGTTTCCATCAGCACAACAGCAGAACTTTGATATCCGCGTGAATTCAGCGTGGGGAAAAAGAGCCAGCGAGGAGAAACTCTCTTGGAGACAAGCAGCTACTCCTCTTGCTGAGTGGTGTTGAAATAGCAAGCCCCAAAGCTTCCAAATATTGATGGTGTTATTAAAACGGGACCTTTAATTTTGTATTAAAATAATTTTAAAGTTAAGATTTGGGAATTTAATTATGTGTCAGCCCCAGCCTCGGTGCTTGGCTGAGATGAGACTGCGGTTTGCATTGGCCGTGCAGCTCAGCCTCTTGCACAGGAGGGCTAAACGCTGCTCCAGCCCGTTTGGGGCTGGCTGCCGTCATCCCTGTACAATAAATGTGCAGATGCTGCACTCGCAAATCAACGTGGAGAGTTAGGAAGAAAACTAGGAAACAAGTTTGGGAAGCTGATCCCGATGAGAGCTGCAGTGCAGAGCCCAACTCCGATGCTCTCCAACGTAAACCCTGAGAATCCCTGTTCCCTGGGGTGGGCAGAAGCCCTGCCAGGCTTGCTGCTGCCAGATGTTAACACTGCAGAAACGCAACGCTGCGGCATCCTTCAGGTGCCCAGCATCCCCACTGTCCGTGGCACTGTCCCACGCAGGGAGCTCTGGCTCAATTTAAGCCATGAAAAGAGTTGGAATTCCTTGAACTGTTATTTTTTTATGTTGCGTCCAGCGTGCAGTTACACCGGCAACCCCGCACTGACAACCTGTGACTCCCAAGCGGGACTGACACACGAACGGGATCGGACGAACCCCGAGGGGCTGCCCAGACCCGTGCTCTGGCTCTCCACCAGCCCACAGCACGAGGTGGAAGGGAGGGGGACACACTCAGTGACCTGTCCTGGCTCTGGCTGATGGAGCACCCCAGGCACTGTGTCCTACTCCCACCTGTGTCCTCCACTCCCGGGATGCCCAGGATGCTCATGCTCCCACCGTGTCCTCCGCTCCCGGGATGCCCAGGATGCTCCCCCGTGTCCTCCACTCCCGGGATGCCCAGGATGCTCCCCCGTGTCCTCCGCTCCCGGGATGCCCAGGATGCTCCCCCGTGTCCTCCACTCCCGGGATGCCCAGGATGCTCCCCCGTGTCCTCCACTCCCGGGATGCCCAGGATGCTCCCCCGTGTCCTCCGCTCCCGGGATGCCCAGGATGCTCTCGGGATGCTCATGCAGGATCTCCCCTGCCCCGTGGCTCTCTGCCATGGTGGGAGCGTGGAGTTGAACTTCTCATTCTGCTTCAGGTTTTTCCTCTTTCTAACCCACAGAAAGTTTTTGGCAGCTGACGGAGGCTTCATTTGTGCCTTCATCCTATTGGGTAGGAATCTTTAAGTATTGACTTTAAAAGTGCATTGCCCAGGGAACTGGAAGACTTCTCCCCAGCAGAAGTGCCTGGGGAATGAAACCTCTGTTTGTAAGAATATTTATGTTGAGAGACAAACTAAATCTGAACCAAATCCAGTTGTTTTAGACAGGAGAAGAAATGGCAGCTTAGCTCGGTGAAAAAGGAGAACAAACTGAAGGAAACAGAAAAATCAACATTAAAGTCAATCTGCACTCCATATGATGTTTGCTCGTGACGCCAGGAGTGTGTCTGGAGAAACAACGTCTGCATCGATGGAAACGCAGAGTCCCAGCCAGGCAGGGCTGGGGACTAAAGGAAGGAGCAGGGGAACAGATCGGCAGTACTGCTCCGGGCTAGGGGCCGAGAAAGTGCAAAAGGACAAAATTCTGCAATAAGGACTTGGTTTGAAATCTTGGCTCCGGTCGTCTGTGTGTTTGCCCCATAAATCCTGGTGGCACAGGTACTGCCACTGGAGACTTGCAGCTTCAACTGAAAGTTGTTCTTGGCTGAGCCAGCATCCCTGCGTCTGCTTCCAGGATCTCGTCTGCCCTCTGCCTCCTCGCTGCAATCTCAGACATCCGAGTCCCTCCGTGCCACCACCATCTGCCAGACCTTCACTTCACCCTGCCGGTCTCCTTCTCCGTGCCTTTTTGTCAGGTTAACAAGGTAAACTTTGATGCTAAACTATTCAAACATCGCCTTGTTGTTTTGTTTTTTTTTTTAATGTTAAGCATCTCTTACACCTGTGGCATTTCTGGGATAATGACATTTCTGGTGTTTTAACAAACCGTTGCAAGTTGAAGGAGTGCATGCTGAAGTCAGAGCAGATGGGCTGAATAAATTTATTGATTTGGGAAGAACACCAAGAAAAATAACCTCCTTTTTTTTTTAGGGCAGGAAAGAAGAGAAAGAACAAGGAAAATTTATAGAATAGTTCAATTGTCTCCAGAAAAAAATGCCATGAACTCAGCAGTGGCTGATGGGCTGGCAGCTGCGAGGAGGAGGAGGTGAGGGAAAGGCAGAGAGGGGAGGTTACAGCACTGCAAAGGCCATATGGCCATGCACACACGGATGTACATATGGGTGCAAGCTCACAGACTCTCGTGTGGATAAAGTGATGCATTGCAAAGCAAACCGACCCAAACCCGGGCTGCAAACCCTGACGAGCCCAAGCAGCCCAGGTGCTGGGTGAGAGCAGCAATCCCTGTGCTTTGCACAGCTGTGCCCAATTCCCGCAGCTATTTATTTTCCTCTGGGGCTGGAGCAATTCCTTGGGTTGTAGCACGTGGTGCTGTGAGTGGGGATGCAGCACTGGGTGTGTGCTGGAGCAGCACTGCTCTTGCAGCAGGGCCCTTTCCTGGGGCTGTGTCTGTTGGTGCAAGCACAGTTCCAGCTCTGCTCGGGTGCTCCGTGATGGGCAATCCCTACGGGGCAGCCCAGCATCCGGGGTGTCTGGCAGTGCATCGCTGATGGAGGTGAGCTCAGCTCCTGCCTGGTGGTGGTGGTGGTGCCTCTGTGCTCTTCAAGGAGCTGCAGCTTTATATTTTATACCTGTGTTTTTTAGAGACCAGCTGAGACAATTTTCTTTTTTTGCTTTTGCATTTGTTCCTATGCTCCTTTTGCTTTTCAGCTCAAGCAGCATTTCATCTTCTTGGTATTTTCCCATTCCTGTATCTTCGGGCAGTAGTAATGTCCATAATATCACTCAAAAATATCCCAAATGGATGGTGTATAACAGGGGCTGCTCAGCCTCTCCCAGATACGAGGGGGATGATGTGTTTTGGAGGTTTGTGGGTCCGTCTCCTGTTTGCCCAGATAACAGCTGCCTGGGGCCCCCCTGGGAGGAAAACAGCAAATTTCCATGTTTTCCTTTGCAGGTAGGCTGGGATACCCAGCTGCTGCTGGAGGTTTTTCATATCAATTAGCAAAACTCCAAAGCGCCCATTAAGAGCAATTACTTGAAGGAGAGTCGATCCTTCAGCCTGGCTGTGGCCCCGTAGTGCCCAGGAGAGCTGGGGCAGGGGGCTGTCACCCAGCCATTGCAGGAACATCTTGGTTAAATCTCTTTTCTATGTGAGGGTTCCTGGGGCTAATTCCTGGTCTTGGGGATCAAAGGCGTTTTTGTATTTCTAAGCAACAGCTGTTCAGAGAGGAAACCGTGTGTCCAGCTCCTTTTCCGTCCTCGCTGGCTTTGTCTGTTTGCTGTGGGTGGAAATGCTTTGCGTGGCTGGGCAGGATGGACCGCTCCTGCAGCTTAGTGGAGATCATCAAAGGTGTCTGAAGATGGTTTCCCTTGCAGGTCTCTGGTGTTTATTACATAGAAATGTGGACATAGAACCAGCAGAACCACTGCAAAGCTCCAGCCGGACTGGTGCTGGATGTATGCATTAATTTTCAAGTTCGTTAGGGAACTGCTTAAATCTGGAACAGATGAGGCTAGAGAAGGAATGAAAAAACAGAATAAGGGTATCATGAAAAATATCTTTTAAACGCTGTTATTAAAGCATTTTTGCAAGGGTTTAGTAGCAGACTGCCAATGGGCAGAAATTGATTTTTTTTTTTTTTTTAAGCTACAAAACAGGTTAGGAATTTGAATTGAGCATACTTAATATTTCCATTATACGCTTGGAAAGAAAACAAGATCATTCTTTTTGTTGGCTATAAGTGAATACAGAGGGCAGATTGCTGATGGTTTTGGCTAATATGTGCAATTAAAATAGATTTAACTATTTTCTGTAGGCTGCTTGTAGAGGCATGTGAGTACACACTGTGATGGGGTGGGTGTGTATGTATGGATGTATAAGGAGCGGGACGTATGGAGAACATGCCTGAGAAATTTCCTGAAGGTGAAAACTGCTTTTTGCACGGTGTTCTTGAAAGTGAAACACCACAGCCATGTAGCACCTAGGAGCATCAGATGGCTTCTGTATATATATATAACATTTCCAGAGAGTAAGTCAGCTCAGGTGTGAGTTTTGAGCACAGGTTAGCTGTCTGGCCAAGCAGAGAGAGTCGGGGAGTTTTATTTGGCTTTTACATTTAGTGCTCCCTTTCTTCAGAAGTTGGCACTGTCTAGATTTCAGTTCCCACCCGAGCTTTGCAGGTTAGAAGCACAGAAGAGCAGCTGTACCGGGGAGCTCCATCTCCTGCCCAGCCCTCAGCACGTGCTGCCCTTGGGCAGGAGCCTGCTTGGAGCCGCTCCTCTAACCTGGCGCAGCAGAGCTGGGACCAGTGCAGTTATTTATCAGAGCTTGACACACGTGTCGTCCTAGAAACAGTCCTGGAGCTTGCCGCCTCCCCTGGTTATCGCCCTCTCCTCCCGGCTGATTTACCCCGCTGCCTACGGAGGGGGGATGCTTTCCTTACAGCTTACCCCACCAGGTGGAGAGAGCTCTGTGCTTCTCCCACTGCAAAACTGGAGATGATGCAGTGCCTGCTACAAGGCTTAACTAAGGTCCATTTGGTTCACAACGTGGGGCTGCTCCAGCCTTTACTGGATAAAAACTTTCTAAATTCCAATAAACATATATCATGTGTTCATTTTCAATCCAATGGTGCACCTGTGATTAATCTGTTACGGACAGAAAGCCACTTGGTTTCCGATGCTCATGTCAATCTTGCAGTGGTGCTAGTATCCTTGATAGGACACTGGCTAAACAAATGCAAGAGAAACCTCAACCTTCTGAGCTCCTCTAATATATTTTTTGTGTGTTCAAATATGTTTTTGCCTGGCTTGCTAGTTGCAGAAGACAAATTTATTTTTACAGTTTTTTTCCCTGAAAACTCTTGGTTTCTGTTTCCACCTCCCAAAGAAAACAGGATTGTGTCCGTAGCCCTTACACGGGTAAGCCCTTGTGCTGTTCAAGATTTGCTTTGCTCTTCTCAAATGTCAGGAGTGCAGGGTGCTTTCCCACAGCCCCACAACACCTGTGTTCCCTTAGTTCTGGGATAACCGTGTAATGTCAGATTTGATCTGAGAAACAATAGTTCCTTTCACCTTAGCTCTTCCTGGCACTCCATTTTTAAGCTAAAAAAATCTTGAAATATATATTGGTTTAAATTATTATCCCTCTAATACAAGAGGAAATACTCAGAACTATCAAACGAGGAAGCATCCAGCAAAGGCAGAGAGGATAATGCATTTTACAAGCACAGATTTTTATGGAATTCACCTTAAACCATTATAAAAGTTTATCGTTTAGTAGCTACATGTACACTGATTTGCATTTTAGGCTGCATAAATTTTAATCATCTCCTTTGAACTTGATTTAATGCCTTTGATATTCTCAGTGAGTTATCTACCGTGTTTCCTCCTTTATCACTCTGAAATAGTTTTTCCCACCATTTGGAGTTTGACGCAGCAAACTGATTCTGCCGCCTGACTCTGAAGTTCATTAATATTATCAAAGATTTGTGAGGGGATGGCAGAGATAATTTAAAGCGCATGCAGAAAAAAAATCTGCTTTTAAAAGAATAATTGACTTCAGCTCTGGCTCAGTTCAGAGTTGATCAGCAGTGTTAGGATGAATTGTTTTAACATCTATTTTTAAAAGGATTGTAGCTTCATTATCCGAGCCCTGATGACCTCTGACGCATCCAGCATCGCTCCGATTCTCCCTGGGGCTGCAGGGACCTTGGCTGTAGGCGGAGGGGAATGAGCAGGCTGCACCACTTCCCAAAATTCGAGCTTTATGAGATGGCTCAGAGCAGCGAGGTTTCCATTCTGCCCCATGGCAGCCCAGTGTTGGGTGAATTGTGTATCCGTGGGGGAGATGGCATCTCGCCCCCCATGCTGCTGATGTGCCCATAGGGGCTGGGGTCTGGGTTTAACTGGTGCAGAGGAGCATCGGGGGGATGCTGGCTTCACCATGGGGATGCTCAGCAGCAGCTCATGCATGGGAATACTCCAGGTCAGGTTGGACAGGGCTCTGAGCAACCTGCTCTAGTTGAAGATGTCCCCGCTCCTTGCACCAGACTTTGTCTATTATTCACCAATTTATAAATGCAGCAACTGAGCGTTTATGGGTTTGGTGCAAAGGCACGATGGCAGCCGGGCTGTCCAAGAGCGTGTTCTGCTGAAGGAGGAGAGGGACAGCACGTGTGCGTGGCTGGTTTGCTTCTCTCCCAAAGCAGCGGCAGTGTGTGCTGAATCAAAGCTGTGGTGAGGGAAAGGCACGCGTTTGTCCACGGTACGTGAGCCAGAAGGGACTGCTTCCGTCACGTCCTCGCTGCGGGCTCTATGCGAGCAGAAGGCAAAAACTTTCCAGGCATTAGGAGTATTAGCTGGAGCAGATGTAGGGAGACAGCTCCTTACCTCCTCTTCCGTGTAGTGATCTGTGAAATGAGTCCCTTGGGTGAGTTGTAACCAGATGTGGAAATATTTTATTTTCAATTTATTTTGGCTATGTTAGAAAGAGGGCTTTATTTTTACTTATGCTTTGCTTCTCCCTCTCTGTAGTAGAGGAGATGCTGCAAATGTAACACTTGACGCTCTTCCACCTTGTAACGTAAATGCAGGGAAAACCGCAGCTCTGACACGACCGTGTGCTGCCTCGGCAGCTGGTGGCTTTGTGCAAGTACAGGAGGTGGCCCAGCACTGCTCTGAGATCAGAGGGAAGCTCAGAGGGATGGGGAAGGTTGTTCTGTACCCAGGGCTGCAATTCGGCATTCCTCGTACCCATCACCTCTGGCAGCACGCAGGCAAAAGGAATCTCTGCGCAGAGAGCACAGGAAAGGCTGTGGATGTCGTTTCAAAGCTGCAGCTATCTCAGACTGCAAGCACACAAGGAGCCAGGACACCTTTCCAAAGGCAGTGGTCCCTGACATCCCCAGCCGGGGCAGCAGGAGGTGACATCTGGGGAGGGGGTCCCCACCTTGCAGCCTCCTGTTCCCTCTGAGATGCTGCCTTGACATGTGGCTGAGCAGGCTTTGAAGGTGTTGGGACCACTCCTGTTTCACGGCACCCTGCTGTAAAGGAGTGTTATGGTTTTGACCCTGGCTGGAGGCAAAACACCACAACAGCTGCTCACTCACCCTCCCCCTCCCAGGGATGGGGAGAGAATTAAGGGGGTGAAGGGAGAAGAGACTCATGGGGTGAGATAAGAACCATTTAATAACTAAACTATAATGATATTGGAAATAATAATGAGGATAATAATAGTAATATATACAAATGAGTGACACACAGTGACACTGCTCACCACCCCATCACCAAGGCTCAGCCTGTTCCCAGAAATGGAGCTGTAGGGGAACATGGAGAAAGCCTGGCTTTCACTTTCATTTCCACACCCACCATTGCTCAGCGAGGCGGCGATGCTTGCACTGAGCTCTGTGCTGTGCCGTGCTGGCACCAGGATCCTGGGGTGTCTGTCGGACTGTAGGACCAGCTCCCAGAGGCTTTGAAGGAGACAGGGCCCCTCTGGAACTTGAGTTCTTTGGGAAACTCCTAGTGACTAAGGGTGCTCAAAGTGCCTGAGCTATGGTAATGGTTTCTGTTTGGACTTTCAAGACCCCTGGGTTTGTTTTTTTTTTAAATTTAGCCTTCTAGCAGCAAATTAATAGATTTCAAGGGACCGCATTGAAAACTTACATAGGTGAGGGTAAGAAAAAACAATTTTTTTCTAAAACAGCTCACCCATGGCAGTCAAACATAAATATCAAGCCAGGATGAGATCTTTATATACCAAATGTAGTGAACTGGACTTTTATTTTAAAAGGAAACACAACTTGCAAAAGTTTCGTCTTTAAATTTCTGTTACCCAGCCTTGCTCTAACATCCACTATGAACAGTCAAAATCTGTGTAAAGGTGTCAGTTTTATCTGGAATTGCCATCAACATGGGATGTCTTCTTTTTGCATCCTCCCAGAGCTTTAGACGCTGCTATGTGTCTCAGTGCTTCCTTACATATACCAGAACATCCAATAATGTCCTAACAATACCCTATTGTACTCAACTTTTCTGATATATTCCAGATCTCAGGTTTTTGGCACAATTCAGCATCATAAATAGGCAGGAATGTATATTAACCCTTCATTTGCATGAGATCCCCCAAGAGGAAAAGCCAAGGGTCAGGGGACTCCAGACAGATGAGGGCTGCAGCAGCTGAGGTTGGGTCAGCCCAGGGAGCCCACAGACTCCGTCCTGCTGGTTTTCAGGCGAGATATCCTGACTCTGAGGCTGTTCTTTGAGCCCTTTTATGAGAGAGCAGAGATGTACCTGCCTTCAGCTCGCTGGAGGACAAAGCAAAAACATGTCTTGAGATTTAAATTTGGTTTCTGTGAAAAGGTTTTGAGTAGCAGTGAGTCAGCTGGGGCTCTTGGTAAATGGTGTTGATGGTGATTATCTCGGTAAGCACAGGAGGGTTGTACAGAACAGCTGCTTTTTATAGCTGAGATGATTCCTACAGCAAAGTTTCCCTACTGGAAAATAAGAGGGAATGGATATTAAGATGGTCCGAGGCTGGAGCAGCTCCTGTGCGAGGACAGGCTGAGAGAGTTGGGGGTGTGCAGCCTGGAGAAGAGAAGGCTCCGGGGAGACCTTCCAGCACCTTCCAGTGCTGAAAGGGGGCTACAGGAGAGCTG
>WKFP01015290.1:599901-620581 GCA_011057875.1 Pterocles orientalis | reverse complement strand
TATTTCCTGATTTCTGTTTTTTTTTTTTTTTTTCTGAAAACCTCTGTGTGTGCGCCAAAGGGTAAAGATAGAGCAACCCCAGTGTGTGTGTTCAGAAAGTGAAGACTGGGATAGCCTGGAGATTGTCTGCATTAAATTTCAGAGAACCGCTGAATAAATTAAAGAGGTTAGAGAATAATGTAAATTATACATGGGAAAATAAATACCCCTGCATGCGCACTGAGCCTGGGCTGCAAGAGCTGCAGCAGCAGAAGGTGGATTTGCAGGGACTTTGTTCTCGGGACAGGAGTTAGAGGAAAGCTGTTGGAGTCACTGGCGGTGTTTTGATGCACCTGGAGAGCGCATCCCACAAGCTGGGGGATGTGTCATGTATCCGTAACCCAGCCAGCCCGTCCCACCCCGTGTCACGGGCTGCTGAGGTTCCCCTGGCTGAGCTCGGTGCTGGTGGGCTGGGACGGTGGTGAGAGGGGAGAAGATGCTGCAGGAGGAGCGAGAGAAAACAGGTAAACTGGTGTGAAGTCGTGGGGTTTGTTACTGCAGCTGGGTCTGTGTCCTGGGTTAAGCTGGGACAGTTAACTTTCTTCATGAGAGCTAGCAAGAGGCTGTCTTGTGGGTTTGGGCTCAGATGATGTTTATGCAGCTGCCAGGGTCTGAACATGTTCCATCGGATGCTCGGTCTCTGAACCGCCAGACCCCCATGGGGTGAGGCACAGGGCTGCCCACGGGGTTGGGTTTGGCTGCTGGCTCCCATATGGGCACTTGGGCAACTTGTTTGGAGAGTGAACTGCTCAAGTCCTGCTCATCGTGCCAGCGAAACATCTGTTTTGTTTTCCTCTTACCTGGGCTTCAAGTGCTGAATTTTTCTTTGCAAATTGTAAATTATGGAGATTCCTGCCTCATCCTGGCTGGGTCACCCTGGCAGGCAGGGACGTGGCACCCTCCTCGCATCACCCTTTGGGGGGGTCTCACGGGGGCCAGTGCACGAGTCGGTATCGGAACCACCACCTCGGTTTGTGCTCTGGGCATCTCCCGTGTGTTCTGAGGGGCACTAGCGGGATGTTTGACCTGGGAGATGCTTGGTGAAATGGAGAAGCCCTTGCTGGGTGCGCATGGCATCAAGCAATGTGTCCAGATAATTAACACAAAACAGCCAAAAAAATGGAAAAGGGACCTGCACGTACGGCTGTGCCAGTACGAAAAGGCAATCAGCTTGTGATATGTGAATTTTTTTTTTATTTTAGAGAACTGAAACTTAGTTCTGAATAGGAAAAAGGGATGAATCATTCTTGATGGACTCATCACAGCCATTTATGTTCTAGGTACTTTCTCCACCAAAGCTGCCTCAGGTTGTATAAGGAATGTAAAGGTTTTAAGTGCCAAATTTTTTTTAGAGCTATTTGTTTTGTTATTTTAAATATAGCCTTAGATGTACTTGCTATTTTTGTGCAGGTACCTGGAAAATCGTAAATTCCGTGAGTGATGAGAGAGGTTGCTCTGATTTGGTAATAAAAGCTGATGATGTCCCGTTGCGGCAGCAGCGGATAGTGCCGGAATGGGGATTTCTGGAGCGTTGCAATGCACGAGGAAGGGTTTTCACAGCGCAGTGCTGAACAAACATGGCAAGAGTAGATCTGGCAGTTGCATCTCTGATTTCTGTCTATCCTCTTGAATCAATAATGGCATTGACTCAGCTTGGCAAATTTACACGCCGTATTTTGTCTGTCCTCAGAACAATGAGCATCAAGACAATGGCATGTGGCAGCCACGGTGCACGGTGCCAAGGACCACGGTCCCCCCGTGCCGCCGCTGCCTCCTCGCCCTGCACGACGCGCTGGTGTCCACGGGGCAATCTTGCACAGCAGCTCTTAAATGGCATTTCCTAAGTGACGGCACTTCTGTTTGCTGGAGGTAGGGCATTAGTAAAACCTTTCACATGGAGGTTAGTTACCAGTCTTGTCACGCGTGGCAGTGGGGTGACACTTGTGTTGCCTTGGAGTTTATCGGGCTGGGGGGACAGGATGAGGGGGAATGGCTTCAAGCTGAGAGAGGGGAGATGGAGATGAGATGTGAGGAAGAAATGTTTTCCTGTGCGGGGGGTGAGGCAGTGGCCCAGGGTGCCCAGAGAAGCTGTGGATGCCCCATCCCTGGAGGGGTTCAAGGCCAGGCTGGATGAGGCTTTGGGCAACCTGGGCTGGTGGGAGGTGTCCCTGCCCACGGCAGGGGGTGGCACTGGGTGGGCTTTAAGGTCCCTTCCAACCCAAACCATCCTGGGTTTCATGAAACAAAAGGCTTCCAAGAACCTGTTCTGCAGGTGACGAGTGTCCAGCTCTCCCCTGTGGTCCCCTGCTCCTTTCCCAGGGCTGGGATCGTTGCAGGGAGAGTTTCCTCCTAATAAACCACCACATGCTGGGCGTGGTGCTCAGAAGAAATAGCCCATGTCACCGTGCAATTAACAACTGTGAATTTATCAGTGTGGGGTGGGGGATGAAGGTTAGAAGTGATTTTGGTTCCTTTTTTTGGGGAGGTGAGAGTGTGGAGCAGTGGTGGCTCAGGGTTGCTTCCTGAGGTAGCTATTGTTACCCACAACACCACCAATTAAAGGAGAGGAAGTGATTTTGCATATCACAGCTAATTGCTCGCCTCCTGTAATCTTCGGACTTAACAGCAAGGCTGCCCTTGTCAAAAGTCAATGCAAATGCAGCTCCAAGTGGATGAGGAAGTAACTGATGTCTCGGTAATGAATTAAATTAATTCTCACAAAATGAGCTGATGGCAGGATTTCCATGAATTAGCGTGGCTTTGTGCTGGACCCGCGCATACGAGCAGTTTCCTTGCCGCTGAGCTGAGAACGAGTGTTGGCAGACAGCAAGAACCACCTCTTCCAGTACACCTCTAAATGCTGCGTTAAAACAAGTCCCCAGAATGTCTTCAGGAAACGGTTTATCAAAAGTGCTGATGGGTGATGGTAATTAAACCACCATGAGTGGTGTCTTTGACAGTTTATTTGGATCCAAACCCAGTTACCTGGCTCTGAGAGGTTTTACTGAAGCCAATAAGAACATTTGCATGAGTAATGACGGCAGAAGTGTTTTCTGTATTTGCACAAGAGAAGTGGTTTTAGAAAAATATTTAGTTGATTGTCAGCTGTGAGCGTAAATACTAAATTCACAGTATAAATGTTTGATTTTTCTATAATCAGTTCTTGAAAAAAAGTAAAATAGTGAAATGTCGAAAGGGGAGAGATAACTGTGGGTCAGATACAGTAGCTAGCTTTGTTTCCAACTTTCGTATCATTTATTTTTTAGATACATTTATTTTTTTAAATGTTTTTCTAGAATTTTTTGCCTTTCCTTGCAAGCATCGCCTTTTCTGGTCTATTAAAAAATGTCAGAATGCAATGCTTTGGGTATTTCCAAAATTTTACCAGGATCCTTTCCTGAAATGAAGGGAAATGGTGCTTCTAAAGCCAGCTGAGCTGGGAGGGTGGTGAGGAGAGGGCTCTGTTAGCATGGGGAGGAGAAAGGAGGGATGTGCAGGTGATGCTGCCTGCTCCCTGCCCCAGGTCTCACCTGGTGTGGGGTGGGGGTGAGTGATGCTCTGAGGCTGGGGCTGTGCTTCCAGACCCGGTTTTAATCTGTACTTGGAGCAGCAGCAAGAAATGACCCACCAGACTTTGAGAAACACTTCTCAAATATGTTGGCTAATGGAACAGCAGTAATTATTTTTTTTAGAGACTCTTAAAACATAATTTTGTGTTTGTGCATCATTTTGGTCATTGCCTTTGAACTGCCAGCCAGTCACTGCAAGGGCGAGTGAGATCCGCATCTCTGCTCGTGCATCCCTCGGGAGCAATAGGATGGGGATGAATCCAGGAAACTCAGCTTTATTTAGGTCACTGGCTGTTGAAGAAGGTTTTAAAATTAATATTGCAAGCCTTAACTGTTTTCTTCCCCCTCCCTAAAGAAGTGGGAGGTGCTGAGCAGACTCGTTGCTGCTCGGTACGAATGCAAATGTGAACAGAAGAGGCCCTGGGGAGCCCGTCTCCTGGCAGAGCATACCTGGGCTTAGAGCAGAAACGCGGATGCCTCTGAAATAATTGTTTCTTGGGCTTAATTTGGCTTGCTTTGGAAGAGGCAAAGGAGACAAGTGGTAATGACGAAGGATGTTTGGATTTGATATCTCAAGAATAAAAGAGAAAAGTCATTAGGGAAAAGTTATCATTAGGGATCCATAGAAAATGTAATTAAAGCAAGTTCCAGAAAAAACACAAGAAGAGATAGTCCGAGCTATTTAAAGCAATGCAGAGAGGGTTCACAAGGGGCTGTTTGAGGGAAAACGGGGATGAGCACAGCAGAGGTGTGGTGGCATCAGCTGTGGGGAGGGGGCAGATTGGTGGCATCTGTGTGGGATGGGCAGGGACAGGTCTGGGCTCCCTGCCCAGGATCTCCTTGGTGTGGTTTGGGTGGGCAGCAGGGATGTCCCCAGGGCTCTCCTCGCCTTGTCCTCCCACTGTGTCCACGGGGAGCAGCTCTGTCCCCAGTAGCCATCTCTGGGTGGGTGGGAGCCACAGCCCTTGGCTCACAAACATCCCGAAATAGGTTCAGTTCCGTGCACGTGGATGTGTCACCAGAGGGCTGTGCTTGGGTGGGGGTCTGCAGAGGACTGCTGCAGGCGGGGGACACGCAGCCTTCTCCTGGGCAGCCTCGGGGCCACTGGTAGCGTGAGAATTGCTCTTGCTGGGGGTAGAAATGTCTGTGCAAAGGGGGGCAGCCAGGTTCCCCAGCTCAGAGGGTCAGGGTGTGGGGACCAGCCCGGTGTCAGTGGGGGCAGGATGCTGCCCAAGCTCTCCTGCATCTCCTCCATGACTACCAGCCCGTGTACCTTGACCACAGCCCTGGGGGCCATTTGGCTGCGAACACATTTACCTTCTCCCAGCTTGTGCTGATGCTCTAATTGTGACAGTGCAGAGCTGGGATGTCCGAACACTGAAAATCCATGGGCAGTTCTATAGATCAGAAGGTTCTAGCAAAAGAGAAAGAAAACATTATTTTTTTTTTTTGCTTGCTTTTGTTCAGCGCACATTCTGAGCTTGCTGATATCACAGCTCTGCAGCCTCGGGAGCTGAAAGCAGGAGCCAGCTGGGGACTGAGGGAGGTTATCCATAACAAACATGATGTAAACTTCTCGGGAGGTGCAAAGGGAATTTTAAACATTATCTTTTAAAAACTTTTCAGTGGCGTATCTTCCCTCGAACCATTTATTCTGTGCCAAGAAGTCTGCTTAATTTCATTTAATTTCAACAATAGTGTAACATGTTTTTATTAAATACACACTGGCTATATAAGCAAAAATAATATTGAAAATGAAACAGTTCCTAATGTTTTGATATCCTCCAATTTTTTCCAACAAATTATTTGTTTTGTAGGAAACTTCTGAAATGAAGGTTTCCTTCTGATTTATATTCCTCTTTTCATTCCTTGCTTTTTTTCTGGGTTTCCCTTGGAACTGAAATTTCAAACCACAGCTGGCTTTGCTAAAAATACACTTGCTAAAACCTTTGGATTTCATTTAAATATATTATATGCTCAGTTGTCTCTAGACGCAGGGATTTTCCATAAAACATCAAATACTGGGAGAAATGGAGACTCTGTAGGGGATGCTCCTGCACTTCCACTCCTCACCACGGGGTTGGTATGTGGGAGAGCATCACTGCATCCTGAGCATCCCCAGAGCCCATAACCCCCCCTGCTTTGTGCCCAACCCAGCACTTCGTGGGCTGGAAACTCTTGGGCTCCTGCCAGCTTCCCCACAAACACCCTCCTGGGTTTGGTGCCTCCAGCCAACGTGGGGCTTGTTTGCTACCTCAAAGTGGGGGAAAATGTTTTGATGCAGTTGTGTTGATGCATCTACATTTGGCCAGTTAAATATTTACTGAGCGTGTGGCTTCTTGTGCAGCTTCGCCGTCTGTACATGAAGGGAGAGGATGGGGCCCCCCAAAGAGGAGCATATTCTGTGGTCACGGGTCCTAAATCAGAGCATGGACTCCTCCGAATGTTGTAGCCACAGGGAAATTTCTGTGTGCTTATAATTAGATGTTAATTCCTTAAGTTTCTGGTCTCTGGAAAGGCTGGAGAACATTTGTAAGTGAATACCGTGGGTTTTGGCAATGCTTTGGTTCTGGCTGCTCATAGGCTGTCTGCGCTGGAAGAAAATATCTGCAATTTCCTTGCAGATGATGATAAAAAAACTTATGGAATTGTAAATAACACTGGGGCCATGTCAGTTGGACAGATGGACATGGACCAGACCATGAGATACCTTGTTTGAAAAATATAATTATTTTAACACAGCCAAATGCAGAGGTGCCTCTGAGCAGCCCGGATAGCTGACGTTTACGGGAGGGACAGAGGTCTGGAAACCTGCAGGACGGTGGCAGAGGCTTCAGCGTGAGCTCTCAACACCATCCTGAAGGCAAAAGCACAGCTGTCGTTGCTGGAGGTGCAAGTGATGTATGTGGGGCAGGAGGGGGGCTGAACAGGCTTTGAGAGGAAAGATCTCAGCCCACAAGCACTGATCCTCAAGGTGGATGTGCATGAAAATTGTCACCTGTCAGCAGCCCCAAGCATCTGTCTCCAGACAACGCAAGGGTGGCGGAGATGCTCACCACTGATGCAGGGGGCTGCGGTGGGCAAGCAGGGCTGGGTGCAAGCCCCTAGGAGAGGTCTGCAGCCTCCTCTTGTGTTTCACAGAACAGGAATAAGGCTTTTCCTGTAAATGAGGAATGGCAAGATTGCAGATGCTTTGATTTACCGAGCTAGCGTGCCATGCAGGTAAAATGCACTGAAAATTCAGAGAAGCTAAAAAAAAAAATTGATTGAACTCTTTTGCAAGTGTAATGTCAATAAACTGTTACAAATACTTTGATATTTACTCACAAGGCTCTATTAAGTGATTAACATTGCAAGCACACTTTCTACGAGCCAGCTGAAGGAATATATGCCATTAAAAAGTTAACTCCAATTTCCAATGTAACACTGTCATTAAATTCCTGTAAATTAAAATGGGGTTCCCTCAGGATTTTAGAGGGATTGTGTGTCTGAGTGAAGACACTGCAGCGAATAAAGCCTGCATCTGTTTAGCCAGTATCAGCAGGCTCTTAACACTGAAATACACTGCCGGAATTCTGCATAGTTTCCATTTCTTTGGGATATTTTATACTTTGCCCGTGTAGTAAGAAATCATCAGACAACGGTTGAGAAAGGATAGAATTTTTGTGGAAGCATTTAGAAAATAAAACATTACCAACACTTAAAGCATTCAGCTGGTCCACGCCTGCATGGTGGTTTGTGCCCTGGGGTTTCCGTGGTTTTAAGCTTTTGGTGTTGTCTGTGGCTGTATCCGTCCTGCTGCAGGGAGGGGTGCCATGGACCAGCAGAGATGGACTGCTTGGGAAGTCCTGGTCCTCCCCAGGAGCCTCAGCTGATGGTGCTCAGGGCATTCTAGTCCCTTGGCCTCCCCCAGTCATCCCACTGGGAACCACATCTGCAAGTGGATGATGCTGCTTGTTGCACCAGGCTCCAAGTCAAGAGCCCGACGCAACCACAAATCCTGCCTCTGCCAGGGCTGGTGGGTGGTGGTGTTGGAGGAGAGGATCCACAGCTGCCCTGGCTGTGGACGATAGGGAAGATTTTATATTTTTATATTACTTTATTTATATTCAAAATACAGTGAGGTGAGGCAAAACTCACGTAAGATCTTCCTGCCCCACAGCCAGCTGGGGATGTGTTGGTCTGGTGCTGCAGCCTCCTCCCAGAAATCGTCTGAGTCTCTTTTTCTGCGGCTGGGAACATCACAAATAGCCTAACGGGGAGAATTAATGTGTCTTTATCTTTGCTGAGCACATTTTGTGTATGGGTTTGGAAAGGTATTGTCTGACTTGAGCTGGAAACAGCACCCGCGTTAGAGGAAAAAAGGCAAATCCATCTGCGTGTAACTCACGGCGGCGCTGCCACCGACATGAAAAACCCGGGTTGTGAGGACGCGCGCAGTGGGGTGGTTGTAAAATATTCCTCTGTATGATACTCCAAAAATTTGGCAAGGAATTAAGTAAATCCTGCCTTTCATCCGCTAAGGCTCTGCATTTCAGAGGGATCCAGCCCCCACGGCCGCTGTTCGGCGTACAGCTGGCCAAGGCTTCCTTCGACGGGGGGAAGGTCTGTCAAGCTGTGACGAGGCAGTGCCGTCAGACAGCGGCTGGAGATGAAATGTTTTAATTAGCAGGCTCCAGCTCCTGCTGTTCTGCCCTCAAACCCTTATCGATGTGAGCAGCTGGGAAGCAGCGCTAGACCCAAAACATTGACCTTCCGCGCAGAGAGGAGCGTTCATCCTGTAGTTCCAGCAAGAGCTGGGGCTTGAGAGCTCAAAGTTGTAAAACATTTCCCTGTGTCCCAGCCCTGGGTGGGGAGGATGGTGCTTCCCTTCCT
The DNA here is from genome assembly GCA_011057875.1 of Pterocles orientalis. Classification (NCBI taxonomy): domain Eukaryota; kingdom Metazoa; phylum Chordata; class Aves; order Pterocliformes; family Pteroclidae; genus Pterocles; species Pterocles orientalis. The sequence continues at coordinate 612,098 of WKFP01015290.1, read as the reverse complement.
CTGTGCGTTGTCTGCTCTTGGTGGCCCAGAGGACCACCGGGACAGTGGGGTCAGGGTGCTGTGCCCTTGTCTCGTAGCATGGGGACACAGCTCTCAAGGGGCACCTGTGGATCAGCCTGGGAGGGCTCTTGTCAGCTCCAAAACCTCTGGAGTCACCCAGTGATACATGGAGTTTGGGAGGATGGGCTGCCACCCATCCATCCCTCCATCGTCAGCTTCTGTCAGCCGAGGAGGACAGAACCATGGTGTGGGACTTACAGTTCTTAAATTGTTCTTATCTCACCCCACGAGTCTCTTTTTTCCCCTTTAAGTGTCTCCTCCATCCCCAGGAGGGGGGGTGAGCGCTGTTTTGCTGCCAGCCAGGGTCAAAGTACAACAGAAGGACCCAAGGGACCAGGGGTGGGTGTCCTCATGGTGGGTGAAGGATCCTCAAGGGGCTGATGAAGCAGCAGGGTAGCTGAAGTGTCCCACCATGGGGGTAAGGCTGTCCCCGTGGCTCTGACTCAGGCAAGTCCCCCAGTGTCACTGTGGGCTGCAGGGACCCCAGTGTGCAGAGGGACAGTGCTCTCCACTCCACACTGGTTTTCTCAGCTTCGAGTGTCAGTGGCTGGGTCCCTCTGAAGGGCCACAAGCTGTCAGGAAAGCCCTGACTGTCCCCAGGGGAAAGCAGCATCACCAGAATCTGGATGACTCTGAGCAAAGACCTCAGATTTGTAAGGGCTGAGGGACAGACCCAGATGGATGGAGCATGTGTTGGGAGGGTCCTGGGGATGCAGGAGCTGCTGCAGGAGCAGGAGAAGCTGTGGGGGTTTACCACCCATCCTCCTCAACCCTCTGTTGATGGACAGCAGCTTGGCTGTGCTGGTCCAGGCTGTGGAACCACTGGTGGCGACACCCTCTGGGGCCCGTGGAGCAGCCCCGCAGGCTGCAGCCGAGCTGGATTTCTGTTTTTTTTTTTTTCATGACCAAAGGTAGTAAAAATGAATAATGAATCGGCTCCTCAGAAGACTGTGTGTGGAGTCAGGGACCTCTGAGATCACAGCAGACATCTATAAAGCGCGTTTCGCCTTCCTGCAGCGTCGGGAGCTAATTGGAGAGGGGGGTCAGGCAGGGCTGGGTAAGGAGGGTAATTTCCGAGTATACAGCTTTGTAATTGCTTTACTCCAGTGGTCTGAGATGTTATTATCGGGATTCAACAATGGGATTGCATCCTTGTTAATCTAAATGCATTGTGGGGGAGGAGAGGAGCTGATTGCCTTGCTTTGGGGGTGACAGGAGAACTCCTGGTGTGGCGTGCCTTCGGTCACCCTCCGAGAGCAGAGCAGCCAGCGGGGAACACGCACCGTCTCCTCTCCAGCTTCAGAGGGGGTTCTATGTCTGGCTGCAGTCCCTGTCCCAAATGTAGGGAATAACGGTGGAACTGATTAAACTCAGAGGGGTTTGTAAGTGGTACCAGTGGGGGCATTTGTCACAGGTGCTGGAGCTGTGAATGGTCTGTGCTTTGGGTAGGCACAGAAAAAGTTCCTGTGCATCACCCAGACCCACATCAGGGGGATGCAGAGAGGCTGATGTGAGATGCTGTGGTTCTGGCTGGCGCAGGCTGGGTCCATCGTTCCTGTGCATCACCCAGACCCACATCAGGGGGGTGCAAAGAGGCTGATGCGAGATGCTGTGGTTCTGGCTGGCGCAGGCTGGGTCCATCGTTCCCGTGCATCACCCAGACCCACATCAGGGGGGTGCAGAGAGGCTGATGTGAGATGCTGTGGTTCTGGCTGGCGCAGGCTGGGTCTGTCGTTCCCGTGCATCACCCAGACCCGCATCGGTGGGGTGCAGAGAGGCTGATGTGAGATGCTGTGGTTCTGGCTGGTGCAGGCTGGGTCGGTCGTGGGGGTTTCCTCCTGACATGCTGGTTGAGCGATGTGGGGGCAGAGCCAGAGCTGTGCTTGCATGGAGAGAGGCTGCATGCATGCCTGGCACCTTGGAATTTCTTCTTAAGTAAGGTCAAATTTTTATTGGAAAACTAGCCTTTTTCTGCTTGCAATGGGAAGCTGAGGAATTGGCTGCTGGGTTTGTAGCAGATGTAAGGAAGCCAGGGATCAATGTATCTCATTAGCTGCCTGTATTTGGGCTGATTCCCCAAGTCTCCCCCAGACTTAAGTCTTGCTGGAGCTGGGTCTGGGGTCTCAGGCAAGCCCCGTCCCAGGGCTACGTCCCTGCGCTGGCACTGGGGAGAGCCCAGCTGCTGGAGCCCCCTCCTCACTGGGGCCGTTCGTGTGTGCAAATTCCTCCCGGGGGGTACTGCAACCTGGTGCTCTGATAATTGCATTGATTGGGATGTCGATTGATTAGCCTCCTGCTAATGAAGTGTTGGCGGGTGCTGCAGCAGCTTCTGATACTCGGAACTTTTCTCAAGCAGTACCTCATCCCAGGTACTCACTTAAATGTGCTCCCATCTGCGTTATGTGGGGAAAAATGAATTCTCCCTGTGTAGCTGACAGTGGAGTTAGAAACCAGCTTCTTGAAGGCAAGAATGAGGAATGGTTTAATTTTTTTCTTGTGGAAGAAGTTAAAAATGGAAATGGAAGCTACTGTATGTTTTTTCCCAATTATGAATGTCCAAGCTGTTTACGAGGCAAGATGACAACAAACTTACTTTCCATTTAATGAGCTAAAGATAACTGTAATCAGTACATGAGCCAGTCTGTAGAGCCGTCACAACCCGGGCGCTGCACCTGCATGGTTATGGGTCCCCAATACGGCGATGCTAAGGATGCCTTCCCTTGCGTTTTTATAGGTTCATGGGCACCAGTCTGATAATGTGGTTACCTCCATTCTTAATTTAAAATTAATACCTGGGTTTTTCTTTATCCAGCAGAACCTGCAATTGCTTTTAAGTTCCGCAGAATCGCTGCATCTCGAACAGCGCTTAAGGCGTACGGTGCTGCTGCAGGAGGGATGTGATGTTCTGGAGCAGTTAGCTGAGCTTGGGATTAAAGATGGGCTTACTAAAGAGTTTTCACTCTTTGTGCTTTTAGATAATAAGTGTTGAAAGTCTGCGTGATTCAAATTTTGTAACAACTGTAAAAGTTATGCTAGCAATGGAATGCAAAGGTCCTTAAGGTGTTTGTCTTTAAAAAATTCACTTCAAAGTGTGTATTGTACAAGGATCACCCCAAGTGTAACACTCTCTAAATAACTACTTCTTTACATTTCTTTTTCATTTTCCAGCTCTCATGGGGGATGTCAAAGAAGAAAAGGATGAGCTGGTGACTCCTCCTGCCCGGCGTGATGCCCGGTCCTGGCAGAGCCCCGGCCGGGGCAGGATGCGGCTCACGAGGGAGCAGGGGGCTTTCCCTGCCCACACCCCGGTGGCCAGTGCTGGCGGCTCCACCACGGCGAGCTGATGATGAGAGATGAGTTCGCAAAAACTACCGCAAAGGGACTAATTAAGGTAAGCAATTTTCCTTTGTTTTCATTCTTCACAGCAGCCTAATTGGAAGGCAGAGGCACTTCCACCCGGAGAAGGATTAATTTGAACTGAGAAATAATTTTCTGTAGGCTTCTGCAGGGACATTATTCAGCGAGCCGACGGCTCGGACTGCAGCTCAGCACAGCACTTATGCGTGAATCCGAGCCTCAACATCCGAGTAGCTCTGGTTCATAGCAAATAGTTAAGTTAGTTGAATAAGCTGCTTGGCTTGGAGTTTTGCTCCACTAATCACCTTCTCCAGAGCTGTCCAGAAAAGCAGTGTCCTCCTACGGGCAGTGTTAAGCAACGTCACGAAGGGTACGATGGTCCCAGCTGATCAGAAGAGGTTTGGAAATTCCCGACTCCGGAGTGCCCTTGCAATGGGCTGCTGTGGATGGGTGAAGGACCTGCTTCTGGTCCTGCTCGTGAATAACCTGTGTGGCTTCTCCAGTGGATGAGGGGCCTGGGGACCCCTTGGTGGTGTCTGGGGACATGCAGAGCTGAGGGACATGCAGAGCTGTGCACACTGGGGACCCTGGCCTCAGGATGCGTCTCCAGTGCATGGTCACCAAGGGACATGTATCGCGTGGAGGGAAATGTCCTTCCCTTTACCTCTCAGCAGGAATCCCCTGCAGCATGACGGGGTGAAATAACTCGGTTTTATCTAGTTCAGCATTGCCAGTCTTGCACAGACTGCCCGGCAAGTATGTTTATAACAGGGGTGCTTGGTGGTGCCCATAAAACAAATGCGGAACCAAGGGGAGTGGAGAGGATGAGTCCTCTCAGGGATGGCGAAGGGTTTGTCTGTCCACAAGGGTGGAGGTGTGGAGCGGCAGCGTGAGTCCTGTCTCTGCTTTTCCTGCCTGCAAATCCTCAGATATTTTACTATCCCATTGTCATTTCTGTGTTTTATGAGAAATCTTTGATTTTTTTTTTTTAATTTTATTTCATGCAGAGAAGGAAAAACCTTTTCTTGTTTTACTGCTTGAGATTAGGATCGGTCTTTAAGAAGGTGGCATTCACTTTATGAGCTGTTTGATTTGTCTGCCTGGTTGTACAAGAGCACAGTTTGTTTGGACAAACCCATAGCTTAGGGGTGTGTAGTTGGAGAGTCTGGTACTATACATGTTGTGTTACTGGTCTGTACTGGCACCTTCTGCACCAGGAGCAGTGTTGCAGAACTTGAGGCAGTGCAGGGTGGAGGTTGGGGGTATTGGGTGCATCTTCTGCTCACCAGGGATAACGCCAAAGCCAGGCAGCTTCTCAGGGCTTGCCTATCTTGCTTCTCAAGTCAACTATGAGTTGACGTTCTTTCCCAATTAAGTTGGATATTGATGCACAAAACTTTTGAAAAATACTATTCTTAATAGTTTGATGCATTTAAGCTGTGTCCCTAAGCTTGTCTGTAGCAACAAACAAGGTCACAATTAACATGCTGAAGCTTCCAATAATGGAGCAATGAAAGAAGCAGATCCGTGCGAAAGGAGCAGCTAGCTAATTCCCTGCTGCAATAACTGCAAATGCTGAGTGCCTCTAAGAACAGATACCTAAGATGCTTGAAATTGCCAGGCTTCCGTGTGTTGGGCAATTTCTCAGAAATAGAAGGAATTTTAAGTAGCTGTTGCACACAGTGACCAAGTTTGGAGAGAACAGTGTTGGGTAGTGCTTAAAAAAAATTAAAGAAAAATAATTTGAAGAGCAATAGAGGTAGGGTACAGAAGTCCTTCTCTTCCACTTGAAACAATTTTTCTGGAATCTCTGACCCAAACTGAAGGTTCCTTGAGCTCAGATGGAAGCGACACAGAAAAGCCATGCTCTGCCATGCACATAGCTTGCAGAAAAGTTCCCAAATTAACCCAAAATCAGTCTTGCTTTTGTATGCAAATCTGATGACGACTTTCAAAAGCAGCTGCCTGCAAGCTGTACATCTGTGCTCTGCGGGGATTTCCTCCCTGACTTCACCGTTCCAGTTGAACGTGTAGGTGTGCGAGGACTCCCTCGGGTGGAAAGTTCCTGGGTGGGTGTGACGGTGCTGACTCCATCTACCACCCACTTCTTTGGGCTTTTGCTGGGTCTGCTGACAAGCTTGATAGCTAAATGCTACCAGTCCATAATATAAAATGTGGCAAGTTTGGGTGTTTTTTTTTCTTCAAGACTACCAAGTGTGCACATAACCCACCCGATTTGGTGGGTCTGCAGTGGTCTCAGAGTTGTGGTCTCAGCTGGAATGAAGGAGCCGGCACCAAAAAAAGAGAAAAGGGGATATTTCTTGAGGGATATTGAAGATGCCATGTCTGTTACACTAATAAGAATACTAAGAGATGTGGAAATAAAGGAGATCTTTTGGACTTGTGTTGACATTACTGTGACACTCCTGACCCAGGGTGACTTTCTAGTCCCACTCTTTTAGGGACCAGTCTCTCTCCTTAGTGAGAAGCACATTTTGCACTTTTGCCTTTTAAGGAAAACTCCTTTATGTAGTACCTGTGGAACACTGTGTCCTTGGACACCAGAAACTCTAGACAGATCTGAAAAAAGAGGAAAAAACCCAAAAAAGCCCCAGGCCCCCCATAGATAACAGATGGCTGGTCAGACCTGGCTACCCAACACAACTTTCCATGGAAAAGAGATTGGTTTTGTGTTCCTCTTCCTAGCTCTAAACATAAAATTGCTTTTCTTTCCACCCCCTTTTTTTTTTTTTCCGAGTAAGAGGTTCATGGAAGAGCTGTCTCCTGCAGTTTCCCGTATAAGCACCGTGCGCAATTTCAGAGCGATTTGGCTGAAGGCGTGCGTTTGACAGAAAGGCACAGTTGTAATTTCTCAGGCCAAGCTAGGGATGCCAAATAAATCTATATCTTCTTGACAATTATATCTTTACAAAAGCTTTGGAAAGAACAGCTCAAAAGTGAACTTATTGACAAGCTTTCTTATTAGAGGAAAGTCCTTTGGCAAGGCCGGCGACTGCGGCATTTCGTGATGGATCTCTCAGAAGAAGCAGCTGTGGGAGGCTGCTTAGAAATAGCTTTTATTGACAAACTTTTACTTTAGAGGAAATTTTTCTAACAAAGCCTTTAGCTCGAGTCTTTTCATGGTGGATCTGTAAAAAATAAATATATATGAAGATGTAATTTTTTTTTCTTGAGTCGAAATACGAAATAAATTGGCTTAAACGCTTGTGCTGATGGCACATTAACACCAGTGCACAAAGGGGCCCCGTTTGCTGGAGCTGGGGGATGTGGAATATGGAGCAGTTCTTCCTTTCTGGCAACAAGAGGATGGGGAAAACCAACTCGTTGTGTGGGCTCGGCTGCCAGAGAGCTGCCCCGCTCCCGCGCGTGCCCCAGCAGCTCTGGGGAAATCGGCGACCGGCCAAAGGAAGTGGTGACTGGAGAGAGGACAGGGCTTGTAGCAGCTCCTAGGAGTAACGCTACGAGCCAAAGGGGAAGTATTTCCAAAATCAAATACAAGATTAATGTTAGGTGTGATCTGGTTACCCGGGAGAGCTAAAGCCCCTGATTTCGCTGCTTGTTCCGTGTTCGTGACTCCCCTGCAGCTGGGCTGTCGGAAAGGACAAATGGAGCTTAATTCAGTTTTCTGTTTAGGATGTCTAGATATAAAAACAGGAATACAGGATGTGACCCTTGGGGGGGATCTTTATCCACTCCTCCTCTCTTTGCCCTATTTCTGGTAATTGTTTTCCAAGTACGTGCTTATGCATTCAACTCCTCCTATAGCAAATGTCTGAAAATTCTGCAAAATGTCTTTTCTGGTGCTTTGTTAGAGGCATTCTGAAACCTGGGCAGACAGCTATTACCTGCCAGCATTATAAAAATGTAGTGCTCGTGTGTCAAACCCGTTCAAACTTCCTCTGCTTTGAACAGGATCCTCTCAGGGCTGACGTCTTCTCGCTGTCCTCCTGGGTGGTTTCCCACAGACCGGTGTGGCATTTTTGATTATTCCCAGCCCCAGTGATGTTCTTTCATGGTCTTATGGCAACTCAGCAGGGACTGAGCTAGCAAAACAAGGAGGGAGTTCACCTGCCTGGAGGAGCTTGCACAAATCCCAGCATCCAAGTCCTGCAGAAAACAAAACAAAAAAAGAGCAAAAACAGTTCAAAGCTGGTAGAGAAGCTGGTGGGATGCGGGCAGTGGGGAGCACCCCCAGGCAGCGGTCCTGCTGGGTGAGGATGGTGAAGCAGCAATGAAAACAAAGCTGGGAAAAGCTGCGAGTAAGGGATGCACTGCGGGGGTGATGCAGGGCTGGGGGGAAGAACAGCTTCAGAATAACAGAAGAGCAAAGCATGGGGAAGGAAGTCTAATTTCTGAGCAGGAAGCAAGCAAATGTCCTGGTGGAATGTGAACATTCAGCTAGGAATGGAAATGCAACCAAATGCACGTTGGGTTTGGTTGGTGTTTGTAAGAAAGCTGGAAAAGCCTCGGGAAGCTGGCCCAGGTTAGCTGGGGAGGGTGGAGATGCCATCTCCTGGGTGCTGTGGTAAACTCGATGCAGGTTGTGCTTGGCTGAGCTTTTGCTGCAGAGAGCTGGAGGTGGCTGGATCATGCTGATGTACAGTGACATGGTATTTGGAAAAAAAAGCAGAGTCAGATATACGACTAGTTATATCTGTGTGCCTCACAGCATCTCTGCGGATTGAAATCCCGTGCTCAGATGGGATGAGTCCTACTCTGGTTTTGGTCTGCTGACCAGTGTTACCTGGGACTGCAAAATGCTAAAGAAGGTTAGAGGGGTTGCAAAGAGTTAAAAGAAGCCATAAGAAATTTCAGTTATTTATCAGTGTCACACAGGGGCTACATCTTCAGGTGTAATACAAACAGTTGCTGTTTGTTGAAGCCAACAAAAGAGCAAAGCAACCGCAATTTGGGCATGAGGAGCAGGAAGATGGGGCTATAGATAAAGCTGTCAAAGAGCCGCATTGTGATAGAGAGCAAGTCAGCTGGGTGCACCCTTGTGAAAGACAAAGTGAAAAATCCAAATGACAGTAATACTTCACTTTAGAAAAAGAGCTATATAAAATGGACTGAGATAATTAAGGGATCAGATAATGCAACAGAAATACCTGTTGTGTAGCAAGCAAGGGGCTCAGAGTGCCTCTTGCTGGTCTCGGAGCTTTTCTGGGGACATGTTCCCCTTTCCCATCACCTTCCAGGTGCCCCATGCGAGCCCTGTGTTTGAGAAGGAGAGCACAAGTGAAAAGGCAGCTTCCAAAAATCGCGTGTCCTTCCTCAAGGAGGAAAATAGAAAAGAGCATAAGCACTCGCTGATTACTGCAGATTTGCATTTAACAGGGCTCAAACATTTTCTGTGGAGCAACAGGCATGGGAATTAATAATAAAACTCTTATTATGGGGATCAGAATGGAAGTGTAACAGAAATTTGAGGCCAGCAGTTAACAAAGGCAGGGGAGGGGAAGGGAGCAGGAAAGCTCGATGGATTCCTCGGGACAAGTGCTCTGGGAGAGGCGAGGCTCCAGCCCCACCACCGCTCTCTGCAGACAGCTGGTCTGGGAGCACCTCGCTCAATGGTCCTCTGAGAACAAGAGGGAAGTGCAGCAGAGGGACCAGGGCTGGATGGCATTCCCCCGAGAGCTGAAGGAAACGAGGTACAGCATGTTTTACCTCTGCAAACCTGTCCGTAAGCTGTTGGTTAGTTCAGCCTCGATGGCAGAGAGCAGAAAGACCTAATGCATCCTTTTAGACAGGATGGGAAAGATGCTCGTGCAAGCTGGAGACCAGTAAGTCTGTTCTCTGCATCAGCACTTTAGTGGGAAGGGTGATGAAGAATAGCAGACTGCACTTTCAGATTAATAGGAACTCTTCCCTGGCTTCTGGAGAGAGGAATCAAGTCTCTTGCCCGTGTGTTGATGTCCCCTTTACAGCACTAGGGTTCACGTGAGATGCCTCTCGTTTATGGAAACACACAGCTCCCTTCCCCTGTATCGGTTATTTTTATATATCTTCTGACCCTGCTCTTAATGATTCCTCCCTCTTCCCTTACATGGAAATGCATCACACGGAAGTCAATGTCCTCTTTAATGTGAACATCAAAGCTGCCTTAGATGACCCTAAGTGTTTTAGTTCTTGTGTAACGATTTTCAATGAGTTTCTTACGCACGTCCCATCTGAAGTCATCTGGGCTGTGTCCCAGCTGTATTTGCTGGGTTCAAGTCTCACCCACTTTGTCCCCTTGGGTTCCTGATAAATGGCTTTTGTGCCATTTGGGGCAGGTTTTGAGCAGGACAGTGCTGCCTGACCCAGCCCAGCAGGAACCCAGCTGTGCTCTGCATGTCCCACCTGCTGAACAGGGCTCCAGGTAAATGTCCTGCTGCTTCACTGACATTTTTTTTTTCAAGTCAGATGGTGAATATTTCCATAATTTTGTTTCCTGTTGTCACTTTCCCAAACAAGATAACAAGGTTTTATAAAGATGTGCCACACGTGCCTGTGTCAGTCTGTGCCAGGTCAAGATTGTTTGCTCTGGGGGGGTTGTCCTAGCTTAACTTAGGCAAACTTTAAATGTCTGTTTCTCTCCACCCGGTTTTAAAATGTGACTTTTCTTCATCCCCATGCTAAGAACAGCTGAGTTAACATTTGCTGTACCTCCAGTTTGCCTGTCATCCTTCAGAGGAGCTGGCTGTGTGCTGAGGAGCTGCAGAGCAGGTTCTACTCGTGCTCTGTCTGTTGGGTTTGGTTTTTTCAGCCCCCTTCTGTTTAACCTCTATTTTTTGCCATTTTTGTCTGCTCCCTGCTGGAAGACATCCCTATTTCTGGTGTGCCTGTGGTGACAAAGGGGGGACAGTCGGCAGGGCTGGATGCTGTGGCTCTGTCCGCAGATGCTCCCTGTGCTGTCCAGGACCTCTGTGCTTTCCTTGGGAGTACTCCCCCTTTCCATCGCTGTCCTGCTGACTCGTGGCCCTTCCCCTGCGTTTTGCCCACTGAAGCATGCCTCTTGCCTTGTGTCCTGTCACGCTGACTTTTTTTTTTTCCTTTGCTTTTGTGTTTTCTGCAGCTTTTAGCATGGCAGCAAAATCAGTAACATGGGATTGTAGCTCCCGCTTTTCTCCTTGATCTCCAGCTATTTTGCCTCTTTAACATGAACAGCCATTGCAATGGAATATCAAAAGCATTGGCAGGGCACTGGACCAGGGTTGTTCATCCACCAGAGCAGGCAGGAAGCTCTGTGGGGTCTTAACATCTCCTTGGGGACATGCCAAGTTGTCCAACAACACCTAGTTTTTGGGAAGGTGGGTGGGAGAAGGGACCACCGTACGTTGCTGACAAGGTGAGCATCCTGTGGCTGGTTTATTACTTCTCAAGATAGCTTCTTATTTTGTCTTTTCCCCATGTACTGTGCAACGTGGTATGAAACAGCCCCTCCTGCAAGAGAAAGTCTGGCAGACTATTTTGCTTTCCAGTGCATATCTGAAACGCTTCTGCTCTTGGAAGCTTTCACTGTTCCATGGTTGCGTCTCCCTGTCCGAGATATTTTGGGAAACTCAGACGACCACTGCCTGTACGAGATGTCTGCACACTTGGCATTATTTTGATCTTGGCACTGCGACAGTGTAATGCAGTTATCCCATGCAGGAGATGGAGAAGATGCCTGAGGAGCTGGGTCCTCCCTGGCTGCCTCTTGTCTCACCTGCTGCCCTGAGCCCAGGAGAAGCTGGCAGCAGGGTGCAGAACTTGGCCCTGGGGTAGGGTGGATGTCATGAGCTTCACCACACGTTGCAGAAGCCTGTAGTCTTTTCAAAGCCCTTTGGATGCTGCTTCATTCAGGAATGCCAGTTAAATGGTCTGGATGACTGACATTCACCTTTAAAAGCGACTTTGGCACCAAAACCTGGAGGTGCCGATGAGCTTGTAAACAGCGGCAAAACCTCAGCCTGGATCTCTCCTTGTTATACAGAAAAGTAACGGGGGGAAATTTGCAGGGAGAGGGAGCTGATCTTAGTTCTGAAGCTGGCATCCAGCTCTTCCCCTGGGCTCCCCACGGAACCTGTAACCTCTGAGCGAGGGCATCTCTGCAAGGATAAACGTTTAATTAAGTCTTCAAATGATAGAGAATCTGCTCCATATTAGGTTAGCTGCTTCACTGCTTAATTAACTTTATTCCTACTCTGGATTTGTTTAGTTTCATCTTGCAGCCTTTGGCTCTCATTATGACTTTTTTTTTTTTTGGCTAAATTAAAGAGCTGACTGGTATCCGAATCGTCTCCCCATGATAGCACTAAAGAACACACTAAATTGGCTGTTACTCTTCCCTTGGATAAATTAAAAAGGTCAAGTGCCTGTAACCTGTCTCTCTGTATTAAACTGTCTTTGCAAGCTTCACATCTCTCTTTGTCAGGTTGCATCCTGGTGCCCCAGGGCTGGATGCAGCATCTCTGTAATGCAACGCCCGCCCCTGCTCCCTCACATCCCCTGCTTGCAGCTCTCACCAGCCACAGCCCCGTGTCCTGGCTGGCACACGCCGGCGCCTGGTGCGCACCCCGGTGCTGCGGTTCTTCTGAGGATCACAGCCCTCTGAATAAACCAGCATCATGAATAAACATCATGAATAATTTTCTGAGAAAAGCATAACTTTCACCGACTGCAAGGAGAGGGGCAGGAAGAGAGCACTGATTAGAATATTTATGCAAACCAGCCTTAACGAGATCTATCTTGACAAAATGGTCACAGGTTGATCCAGTTTAATCTCATGTAAATGC
>WKFP01015290.1:582098-598023 GCA_011057875.1 Pterocles orientalis | reverse complement strand
GTAATGCAACGCCCGCCCCTGCTCCCTCACATCCCCTGCTTGCAGCTCTCACCAGCCACAGCCCCGTGTCCTGGCTGGCACACGCCGGCGCCTGGTGCGCACCCCGGTGCTGCGGTTCTTCTGAGGATCACAGCCCTCTGAATAAACCAGCATCATGAATAAACATCATGAATAATTTTCTGAGAAAAGCATAACTTTCACCGACTGCAAGGAGAGGGGCAGGAAGAGAGCACTGATTAGAATATTTATGCAAACCAGCCTTAACGAGATCTATCTTGACAAAATGGTCACAGGTTGATCCAGTTTAATCTCATGTAAATGCTGTGTTTTCCACAGCAACTCGGTGCAGTTAATTGCAGATGCTGACCCTGTCCTCTAACTGGGTAAACCTTCTCTAGGGCTGAGGGGTCCGAGGGTTCCCTTTCTGGTGTGGGTCACTAGAGGATGGGTCCTGTGCAGGGCTTTCAGCTGCAGCCTGGGGGTCACTGGGACTTTGTGCTGAGGAGAAGCTGATCACACACTGATGGGTGGAGCTGCTGCCAGGACACTCAAGGACTTTCCAGCTTCTCTGCTGTGCCCGTGTCTGCAGGGGCAGGAGAAGCTGGGAGGGAGCACAGCCCCATCACTAGCCCAGGATTCCACCTCAGGGTGAGGACTGAGCCCCAAACTGGCCCATGGGCTATTCCATCCCATGCCCGGCATGCCCAGGAGAGAGGTGAGGCTCTGGCCGGAAGGGCTCTCTTGGTTAGCTCTTGGACGCTCAGGCTCTTATCTCTGTTCTGGGATTGTGGTTTCGGGACTCTCCCTGCTCTGGGATCATTGGCTGGGAACGGGCTGAGCCTTGGCCATGGGGTGGTGAGCAGTGGCCCTGTGTGGCACTCATTTGTATATTTGTATATTTTTATTGCTGTTATTATTTTAAATTCTACAGTAGTTTAGTTATTAAATTGTTCTTATCTCACCCCATGAGTCTCTTTCCCCTTCCTCCCTTTAATTCTCTCCCCCATTGCTGGGAGAGGGCAGGGTGAGTGAGCGGCTGCGTGGTGTTTTGCTGCTGCTAGCTGAGTGGGTTAAACCACAACACCAGTGTACGTGTGGGATGGGCACTGGGAAAGTGCATCCTACCACAGACAAGCAACTGGTGCTTTGTTTCTGCAAGCATAAATGCAGGTTACGTATGTGAGTGGATTTTAATAATATCAATCACGGCCATGTGGGCAGGCGTTTGCTGGGTGAGGAGCAGGACTAATTGTAGGGGACCAAAGTGCTTCTGCAGTTGGCTCTATCATCTGTGTCCATTGACTTCAGTTATCCGGAGAAAACACAGACATGCTGATTGTTTCTGCAGTTTAGCCCAATGTGCAATGACAAGGTTTCCCTTCTGTAACCAAAGGTGCAGCCCTGGGGAATGGGCTGTCGAAATAGCCCTGCTCTGAGGGTAGACCCACCCAGTGGGTGAGAGAAAGAGCCCTCTCCAAAGCCTGAATGCCTGCCTGGTTTCTTGTCCTCTCTCTGGCAGTTTTGGAATTTTTTTTGCTTAACTGGAAAAAAAACAAACAAAAACCAAAAAATCACCCCAACAAAAAAAAAAAACCAAACCAAAACCCCACCAAACCAAAAAACAAACAAAAAGGAACCTACGAATTTTCAAGCCTCTTACATCCCTGATTTCAATAAAATTTTGTAGTAAAGAATTAGAGCTAATTATATGTTTTAGGGAGAATAATAATTTCATTGCCCTGAGTTTCTCACCTTGTTGATTAAATGATTTTCTCATTTATTTGCACTCCTTCACTGAATTTCTTCCTATTCTTTAGACCCATTTTTTTAGGTTGTTATTCTTCTGACTGCTATTATTGTAACTTATGCTCCAAACGGGCAAAGCTAGACATGATAAAAAGAAAGTAAATTTGCTAGGAAGAAAAGATATACCTTGTTTTCTCTCCAGGATAAATCAGCTGGGAAAATGCTGAGTCAATAGAGCTCCCTTTCAGCCAGCATCCTTATTTCTGGTCTGGAGATATATTGCCGGTATGCTAATTGGGTCTGTAATTGTTCTCTCTGTGCTGCAGCGTCTGCCTTTGGAATTCTGCTAGCAGCGCTGTCTGCCACTTCTGTGCCTCCCTGTGTCTGTCTCCTCCAGGAACGGCAGCGGGAAAGGGCCTGCGGTGTGCATTCTGTGCAGAGGAGCCGTGCTGTGCATCGGCACTTGGCTGCTCCACCATGGGCAGGGCTCCACGCCCGCTTCTGATGAGTGCCCGGACCCCTTGCTCTCTGTTGCTTTCCATCATTTTTGTGGATGTAGAAAGAATAAGCGGTGCTGGTGGCACATGAATATTCCCAACACGTCTTCAGCTGTATAATGAAGCAGCACAAAGCTTGGCAGGAGTTGAGATTTTGTGCTAATTAATATTAAAAGTGGAAGTGGGTCCATTATGGGGAAAGCAGCTCTTAAGGAAAATCTAGAAAGAGTTGAAGGCACAAAACCATTTTGCTTAAAGACCCAGCAGCAGTGCAGCGCACTCCTAACAGCGTGTTGTATTTTGTTGTGGGGTATCTATGATTAATCTTGAAAATGAGACCTGCCGACACAGGACTGGTCTGTCACAGCCCATCGTGTGCAGCCTGGAGTGACAATTCTGGGTGTTCTTTGGCTCCTGGGGTTCTCTGGGGATTTTCACAGCAAGCTCAAGGTGTTGGCTCTGGGCTTGGTGGGAAGCTCAGCAGCAGAGTTAGCCAAAGCTTCCAGGAGTCATCTCCCGGGAAAACAAATGTGGAGTTTTAGAGCTGGGAGAAGAAGGTGAACGCAGTTTTACCCTGGTTCAAGTGTTAATTTAGTTCCGTGGGCAGCCAGCCAGCTGAGGGCTGTTCCAGCTTCTCCCTGAAGGTTGCATGAGGTTGGATGCAGCTTGTGCTAAAAGACAAGGTTATGGTCCGCTGTGCAAAGGGGGGGTTGCCTTTGGCATCAAGCCCCATGCAGATCTATCTGTTGGACCTAATTTTGCCTGTCACTCAGACCACGATGTGGCTGGTGAGAGGGAAGGAATGGGAGGTGGCATTGAAACAGTGGGTCTGGCGTGACTCCGTTTGGAACGCAGGGTTCCCCGTGGCATGGTGCTGGGAATGCTACAACCGGGACGAAATGAAATTATTGCGACGGGATCCAGAGGGAAAAGCAGGACAGAGATGTGTGAGTCTAGGGAAAATATTTGGACTTCTTGGAGAAATGGGAAAGAGTAATGTATGATGAGTGTTTTTCATACTGTGCACTATGAATTCTGTCTTTGTGGATCTATCTAGATTTGCAATAACAAATTGCTGTGTACGAGTCCTATACTCTCCAAAATCAGCTATGGATTTGTATAGGTGGATTGCCACCATCTTCAGTGTGTACCATGCTTTATCTGCTTGAGTTCAAAGTGCATTGAAAATAATACAGTTGAGCAGGTGTCGTGGTTTAACCCCAACGGGCAACAAGCCCCACGCAGCCGCTCACTCACTACCCCCAGTAGGGCAGGAGAGAGAATCAGAAAGGTAAAAGTGAGAAATCTTTTGGGTCGAGATACAGGTTTAACAGGTGAAGCAAAAGCCACACACAAGCAAAGCAAACCAAGGGATTCATTCACTGTTTCCCACGGCAGGCAGGTGTTCAGCCATCCCCAGGACAGCTGGGCTCCAGCACATGTGGCGGTGACTTGGGAAAGACAAATGCCATCATTCCAAACATCCCCCTTCCTTCTTCCTCCAGCTTTATATGCTGAGCATGACATCTCATGGTATGGAACATGATGTCAGTTGGGCTCAGCTGTCCTGGCTGCGTCCTCTCCCAGCTCCTTGTGCCCCCTTATCCTGCTCACTGGTGGGGTGGGGTGAGGAGCAGGACAGCCCTTGGCTCTGTGTGAGCCCTGCTCAGCGACAGCTAAATCATCCTGGGGTTACCAGCACTGTTTCCAGCACAATCCAAACCACATCCCCAGACCAGCTCCTGTGAAAAAAATTATCTCTATCCCAGTAAAAACCAGCCCAGCAGGGAAGGCTGCGGCACAGACAGGTGTGTGCTTTCGGCTGAAGTTGTGCTCTGAACAGATCCAGCAGGGTCTGTATTTCCATCTTTCCTCGTTTCCTGATTCAGTGATATATCTGTGCAGATGTGAAGCCCTTTGCTTCTCCCAGCAGACACTGAGGCAGAGCCAGGGTGCTCCAGAAGAGCTCACCCGGCACCTCCCGTGAGCTGCAGGGCTGGCCTGGGTCCTGTGCTCTTGCCCAAAGCTGGTCGTCTTTCCCTAATCCTATTTTTATCAGCTTCGAATCAATCCTGGCACCAAGCATTGCCTTGGCTTCTCCCTCGGGCCATGGGCAGGGCAGGAGGTGCTCCTGGGGAGGATGGGACCCTCAAACCAGCATCTCAGTCCCGGGTCTGTCATCTCACCTGTCTGCAGCTCCTTACAGAAGTTATTTCAGATTTCCCGAGTAACAGGTCACCTACCGACAGATCCAAGCTTCTCCAGCGTTCGAGAAAACTCACAAACAAAAATAGAAAACGCGGCTTTCACCTTCCCATAGATCTCGTCCAGTAAAGAAACTGCTCTCACAGGCTCTTTTGGATATTTTCTGCTGGGAATATTTTGTTCCAAGCTGCAGAAGAGCTCTGCACTGAAGAACAAACCAAGCTATTAGACTTGCACTTTAATCTTCCCTCTGGGAACACAGAGCTTCCTAATGTAATCTTGATGGTACCGAAAAGTGTTGTTATAATTTTAATGCACATAACAAATTACTGCTGTCCCCTATTTGCAAAGGTGAGGGAAGATATCTTTTATGCATACACCAGAATGAAGGTAGGAAATTCTGCTCTTGTTTATCCTGGTTCAGACCCAGCCCTGCTGCAGTGAAACCTGCTCTTTAAAGTCAATGTGCTCGGGACGATCGCTGTGAATTATAAACTTAAAATATGCCCCTACAGGTTAATTGGAGGATGGCTGTATTTTGTGTGTTGTCTTCAATAAGAGAAGCTCAAATTGGATTTCCAGGCTGTGCCCAACCTGCGTGTTGATTTGAAAGCCAGTGAGTCCCATGCGGATGCTCAGTCCTTGCAAAGGTCTCCAAGCACCTGCCTGCCTCTGATGTCCCCTCTCTGCCAGCAGAAAGCCCCAGGAGCTTGGTGTGCAAACACCTTTGCAGCCTTCCCCTGGATGCTGGGGAATGTCCTTGTTGCCCCGCTCCTGCTGCGTTCCCAGGGGTCACGGTGGTGGTCCTGCCTCTGGAGCCAGCGGTGGGAGACCCCCAGGCGGCTCCTCACCTGGACCCAGGTACCCACAAGTGGCTGGCGTGGGTGCTGAGCCCATTCCTTGCCTTGTCTGAGCCAGCTTCTGTCCCGATGCAGCCTGGCACAGCACTGTCCCCTCTCCTGTGGGCAGCATCCCCCTGTGGGGCTTTGGGGGACCAGGAGTATCTCGGGGCCTTACACCCTGGTGTCCTCAACGTCACCTATTGAGTTTCTGTATCAAAATTTAAAAAGATACTAAGGAAATATGGAAAGAAAAAACATAATTGTGCCCCCAGAAGGTGGAGAACCCCTTTTCCTTGAAGCTGAATTGTGCGTGCTGTTGGGGGGAACCTTCAGCATCCCTTAGTAACACGGGTTTGACACCCAGGAGCCAGGAGAGACTTCTTCAGCTCCTGGAGCAGGCTGGGGATTGCTGCCATCTGTAACCTCCAGCAGCGATGCCAGCGGTCCGGGGCGCTGTGTTAGAGGACAGGAAAGCACCCCTCCAGCCCAATCCCCCATCCCCGCTTTTCCCAGTGCAAAACCCCAGTCCCACAGCTCCGGGGGATCTCTGGGTGTTTTCCAGCACACCTACCCCTCCCGAGACACCGTGCCCTGACGTGTTACCAGCCCCGGGGAGAGCAGGAGGGTTTCTCTGCATATCTGACACGTTGCACCAGCTTTTGTAGAACCCGGTGTGTCACTTTGGTGGCAGGATGACATTATTAACTCCTGTTCGGTTTGTTTTCAGCTGTCACCGGTGTGGCTTTTCTCAGCCCCGCTGCCTGGCAGGTGATCCCTGCTCCACTGTCTGAATATTTGTTTTTCTCTCATTTGTGTGCGTGCTCATCTCTGTTGAATTTAGTCTCTTTGATTTCAGACCATTTTCCAATTGATCAAGATCACTTTGAATTCTAATCCTACCTGCCAAAGCGCTTGTAACCATTCCCGTCCTGATGCCATTCCCCGCTCCCTCCCTCGCGTTGCTGAAGTTCGTTAATATTTAATAGAATTGCAACCAGTAGGGTCCCTGCTTGGTATCATTCAATATGTCCTTTGCCAGGGAAGAATTCGTAGCAGCTTTTTTGCGTGTGTTTCCGGGTCCCTGGTCCGTTCTCACAGCCAGCTGTTAACGATTCAGGCAGTGCTTTGGTTACCTTGGTGTGCTATGATAGATTCAGATCACTGGCAGTGACCTCAGGTTCTTTTTCCTGTGCTGCCATCCTGCTAAAGCAAATACTCTGTCTTGGTCCCAGATGTAGAAACGCGTTCATCCTTTTCCATGGCAACTCCTTTGTTCACGGATAACTTTATGGTTTGTTATTCCTCCTTCATATGGTCGTGTCTGCGCCTTAGTCTCTGGATTTTGGGTTCCTCCTGGCCATCCTCAGCCGTGCATCCCAGTGGTCCACGGATGTGACCATAGTTTCCAATGATGGAAAGGAAGAAAAATGTGCTTCAGCACTTGCCCTTCTGCACGGTGAGCCGTGCTGGCGAGAGGGGACAAGCCTTGCATGGCTTTGGCAGAGGCTGGCCGCTGCAGAGGACAAACAGCCGTCCCGCAGCACAGCCCTGGTCCCGGAGAGGCTGCAGTCACCCCAGGTGGTATCTGCAGGGGAGCACCAACAGCAGAAAGGGGAGATCTACATCTGTGCATGGTGCTAGTGAGACACGCACCGAAATACCGTCCTCTGATTGACTTTGTGCTTCCCAAACTGTGTTCAGGATGGAGCAGTCCTGCACCCCTGGTGGGCAGCTCAAGGAGCACCGAACCCACAGCAGATCCTGTCTCTCCTCCCCACCCGGGCACTGAGGGGGTGTGCAGCATCTTCACGCCTTGAGAGGAGATGAAGGACTTTTTTCCTTTTCTGTGCATTCTCAACCCATGTGTACAAAAGGAATTGTTTTGTTTTTTTTTTTTATAATCCACCGATGGTTCTGCCTGTTGCACTGTTTCCTTTCACAGCTGCTTGGGAAATTATAAGATAAGCCTTTAAACAGCAAGGTTTAACCCACTGTCAGTTTCAATAGCTGGAATTGGGTTATTTTCATAGGCTCCATCTTGCTCATCCTCCTTGAGGCTTTCAGCCCAGGAGCTGAACACGTGCCGTCTGCGTGCACCGCTGCAGAGCCAGAGCCAGCCCGCAGCACCTGCACGGGCAGGGGCTCAGCGCAGACTCAGCTGCTCGTCCGATGATGCTCGTTAGAGCTGGTAGAAATCACCGTTTCTCTCTGATACAAAAGGACAATTCCTTAGCATTTCTTTATTCGGAAAGCATACATTTCACAGCCATTTGGGGAATTTTTTCAGCAGTTTTAATTGTTAGCATCGCGTTCAGTGACTGATGGAGTTTGGATGTTAAAATGTGAACCAAAGTTGATCACTGCAGAAGTTAACCTAGAAATAAGTGCAATTTGAGCAGCTGACATAAAGGTCTTTGCTGCTGTGAAGCTGGGAGCTGGTGTTAGCCCTTTCAGTGTTTTCACCTAAACGGGCTGGTTAAGAGGACACTGTCCACCCGAGCCCTTCCCTCTGTTGCTGGGCAAACCGTGGGTCTGTATATTTTCCCAGCCAGGTCTCTTCTGTCGTTTTGGCAAATTTTGGGACTGGCAGCCACCTTTCTTGCTGCTGCAGCGCCAGCCTGATCTTTATTTGTATTTCTTTGTGCTTGAGAGAAAAAAGTAGGAGAGCGTTTTGCACCAGAAGCAGAGTGTATTTTCCTGATCAGCTGGTAGGGGTCTGCTCGTCCCACGCCGTATGCCGGCATCAGGGAACCAAACCCGCACGCCGGCACCGGAGCTGATGGGCGAGTGCGGCCGCGTGCTCGGGTAGCGGAGGCGGATCTGCAGAAAGGTGAAGAGTAATCAGCCTTGTGGCGTTCAGCTGGGAATATTAACTCCCTTTGGGATGGGTATTTTGCAGAGTAAATGAATAGTTAACGACTTCGCTATTTTAATTACTGCAGGAGAGGTTGCCCTGCAGGTTATCTGAAGGAGTTTGCTGGGTTAGATGGACATTACAGCTGAGACTGGAGCAGTGTTGTTACCATCTATCACCAAACGCACGTGATGTGGCCAGATAGGGCATACCCCCACTTTTATCAGCTGTATTTCAGTGCAAAATTACAACTCTCCCAGCACGCCTTTACATTTTTCCTGGGCTGGGTTGTTTTTAAGTGACGAGATCACTTAGTTGTGATATACTCCTGGTCAGCATCCACCTAAGAACACAGCAGAGGGTGAGATCCTTTTGTAGTTTGTTTCTTTTTCTTTTTTTTTTCAGGAATTGTCAGACAAGTGAAGAACTTCAAGGGAACACTTTATTATGAAAAGCTGAAAGTCAGCTCTATAAAAATAAGGTTTAATGGGCTGAAGGCCAGTCTTTGGCATTTTCTGCCCAACTCTCTGTGCCAGAGCCTTTATTCCAGCCCCTTGACAAAAGCGTTCTCGGTAACTCCCCTGTGCCTGCCAATAGCTCTTATTTTATCAATTGGGCGGGGTGGTGCTACTTACCGCTGAAAGGAAAATGAAAAGCCGGATTCTTCTTTATCTATTGGGGAAGAAGGTCATGCTTTGAAACAGTTAATTTGTGCCTGTTATGGAGGGTTTTCACTTAAAAGCCAACATTGCTGCGGCTCCTCCGCAGCTCCGCTTGCTTTTCCTGCAGAGCAGCAAACCTGATATTCTGGATTTGTGCAGTTACTCTGCAGCATGGATAGACCCTGCTTCTTGTAGTTAATCTTATCTATCGGACATCGGCGAAATTCAGAGCAGGTGCAGGTTTCTGGGGTCCCCAGCACAGGACAGACCCGGAGCTGCTGGAGCGGGGCCAGAGGAGCCCCGGAGATGGTCCGAGGCTGGAGCAGCTCCCGTGCGAGGACAGGCTGAGAGAGTTGGAGAAGTTCTGGAGAAGAGGAGGCTCCGGGGAGACCTTCCGGCACCTTCCAGTGCTGAAAGGGGGCTACAGGAGAGATGGGGGGGCTCTGGATCAGGGGGTGCAGGGACAGGACGAGGGGGAATGGTTTGAAGCTGGAAGAGGGGAGATGGAGATGAGATGTGAGGAAGAAATGTTTTCCTGTGCGGGGGGTGAGGCAGTGGCCCAGGGTGCCCAGAGAAGCTGTGGATGCCCCATCCCTGGAGGGGTTCAAGGCCAGGCTGGATGAGGCTTTGGGCAACCTGGGCTGGTGGGAGGTGTCCCTGCCCATGGCAGGGGGTGGCACTGGATGGGCTTTAAGGTCCCTTCCCACCCAAACTGTTCTGTGATGACAGCAGCAGCTGGCACAGCCAATGCTGGTGTTGCTCCTCCAGCTCTGGCACCAGCTCTGGCACAGCTTGGTGATGCAAATGCCACCCCTGGGCTCAGGAAATTCTTAGTCTGCTTGGAAATGTCCAGGGCATGAATTGCTGCCGTAGGAGGAGAATTATCTCTGCAAGATGGTAGAGAAACAGGGTAGTCGAGGGGCTTTGTTCTGTATTGACGAGGCTGGTGGTTTCTTTGCTGGTGGCAGCAGGAGCTGGTGGCCCAGGGGCTTGGAGACACATTGTGTGTTCACGCTGTGGCTGGCATGCCCAGGCATGGGACACTGGCTATTCCAGCACGTGCTGTGAGAAAAAGAGCTCAAGGGTTCGGGTGATACAGGCTGCAGGCGCGTGGTGTCAGTGGAAAGGGGGGAACATTAAATTCTGGGCTAATACGTGGCACCCTGAAAGGTTTCTGTTCCTCTTGTTGGTCCCTGCTGTGTTTTATTTACGCACATCTGTAGCCCTGGGAGAACAGGCAACAAATTTCCATCACTTGTAGGTTGATTTGCTCAGAGGACACAGCAGCTCAGAACTGATTTAGAAGTTCTAACTAGTTGTTCAATCCCTGTAGGAAAAACCGCTTTTTTGTTTGTTTGGGGGTGGGGGGTTTTTGTTTGCTTGTTTTGGTTTGTTTTGGTTTATTCTGTTGTTGTGTTTCATTGGGAAAAAACGCAGAAGTTGTTGCGTTAATGCAGACAGAGCAGTCTCAGGGCTGTGTGTTTTTCCGGGCAGCTAGCCAGCAGGCAGAGGGGATTTATAGTGTCTCGAAACCAGCAATGCCTGTGTGTGCTCTGGGCGACGCAGGCTCTTGGCTCCCTTCCTGCTGCTCTCCATCAGAGGAAAACCTGCGGTTGTTCCCAGGTCCTTCCTGCCCACTGCTGGGGGCTGCAGAAGGCGGAGGGGGGTTTGGCACCTCCTCGGCCCCCCTGCACCTTGTACCTACGGGCTATGGACCGTGCCGGAGCCCAGTGGGTGTGAAAATCTCCCATTGTTCAAGTGAAGTTAGAAGCTCTCTGTGGAGGTCAGGAAGACTGTCCTTGGCACTGTTGAGAAAACATTTTAATCACTTAAGGTTTGTTAATTTACCCTTGAAGACGGGAACATAGAATCATAGAATCATAGAATGGTTTGGGTTGGAAGGGACCTTAAAGATCATCAAGTTCCAACCCCCCTGCCATGGGCAGGGACACCTCCCACCAGCCCAGGTTGCCCAAAGCCTCATCCAGCCTGGCCTTGAACCCCTCCAGGGATGGGGCATCCACAACCTCCCTGGGCAACCTGTTCCAGTGTCTCACCACCCACATAGTGAAAAATTTCTTCCTGATTTTAATATAATTATAATACGACGAATCACACCTCTGAGTGCCAGGACAGCCCTCCTGAATGGAGATCCCTGCTTACCCAGCAGGGGCAGTAAATTCAAGGAACACTGTTTTTAAATCAAAAATTCCCAACCAACTGCAGTTAGGAGAGAAAAACTGGAAATTCTAGTCAGGGGGAGGTGGCACTCACGAGTTGGACTCTAAACACACGATGGGACTGAAACGGAGTGTCCAGTGGTGTGGAGTGACCCCCAGCACCCGTCTAGATCTGTGCAGACGCACAACGAGCAGTAGCTCGGCCCTGGGTGTCTGTGGGCTTATCGCACACCGGGCGATGGACTCTGCTTGTGGGACAACACCATCAGCAGAGGATTGAGATGACGGAGTCACACCGTGGTGCACGCAGGAGCTAAGGGATAATTGCACGTTGCTCGGGCACGGTGGACTGACCAGAGCTGTCCGGGGCTGGAACAACCTGTTGGCCTTTGTGGAGTGACTTGAATGGGAAAATTCACGGTTTAGATATACTGATAGCTATTCTTTAACCCTTTTTTTTAAAGAAAAAAAGCTTTTTGTGCTCTTTTTATGTCTTAGATGAAAGCTTGCTCATTTTAACTACCCCCTTGATATTGCATTCTGTCCTTGTGGTTTCAGAAGCGCATTACACAGACAGTTCCTGCTCTGGCTTTGAACTTCACCCCATGAATCTCAGGATCACAGCAGTTGTACTAAATTGCAGTGAGGATAGCCCCAGCATCTTCCTCAGGACAATACTCAGCGTGTGAACAAAGAGCTTCTGGTGCTGGGTGCCTGCAGCATGCTGCGCGATGAGACATTTCAGAACTTCTAGAATTTAAGTGTCCAAGGAAAAAATAAAAGGAGGAACTAGCACCCATTTAATGTATTCTCTGTAGTCTGGACAGTCTGGGCTACTGGTGCAGTCTTAGGCTGCTGCTCTGGGCCAAGCATTGCCCTTGTCTGACCGTTTGTTGAGTGCTGATGTGCTGGCAGAGCATCGCTAGCCAGCAAAGACAGGGATGCTGGAATGGAGATGTGTCAGGCAAAGCACATCGCTCTCATAGTGCTGGTGCTCAGGGCAGGTGGTGGGACAGCACTGCTCCCGCCTCAGCATCTGCAGCCTTCTCTTGGTCCCTTCTGCTTTCATTTTATTTTGTTTACTAGCCCAGGATTCCACCTCAGGGTGAGGACTGAGCCCCAAACTGGCCCATGGGCTATTCCATCCCATGCCCGGCTCTGGCCCGAAGGGCTCTCTCTTGCTGCGGGTTGTCTCCCTCCGGGTCGCCCCTCTCTCAGGGTCGTCTCAGTCTCTCGGACACTCGGGCTCTTATCTCCGTTCTGGGATTGTGGTTTCGGGACTCTCCCTGCTCTGGGATCGTTGGCTGGGAACGGGCTGAGCCTTGGCCGTGGGGTGGTGAGCAGTGTCACTGTGTGTCACTCATTTGTATATTTGTATAGATTACTATTATTATCATTATTATTTCCAATATTATTATAGTTCAGTTATTAAATTGTTCTTATCTCGCCCCACGAGTCTCTTTTCCCTTCACCCCTTTAATTCTCCCCCATCCCCAGGAGGGGGTCAGTGAGCAAGCAGCTGGACTGTGTAAAACCACCGCGCCCCTGAGTCTAAATCCCTCTTTTTTCTCCAAGAGGCAAACCCCTCCAGCCCAGAGCAGGTGGTCACCGAGCGGCTCCGTACCCCTTGTCCGCAAGGGATAAACCTCCTCTTCCACCACGGCAGTTTCTGTTCCTTGAGCCGGTGAAGATTTCTTTGCTAACACCAGATCTCTTATTTAGTCATGCAATATATTTACCAGTGCATCGTTAAGCGCAGATTTGTATTTCCCTAAATTAAATTTCGCTACTAGACCTGAGTTATTTCCCTCCAGATTACCCATTTGTATCAAACAACAGCCGCTAATCTCTCCCCCTTTCGCTGCTTTTACAGTTTTTCCTGGGCTGAGGGCTCGGGAGAACAGAGCAAACACTGTCCCTCCTTTGTAAAGGATTTCAGCGTGCCCTTCTCCCGCTTTGTGCTCAACCTCTGCAGGTCACAAAGCCCCTGTTCTGCGGCTAATTCCTCCTTCCCTCTGTCCGCCTCGCCGGATTGAAAACGTGGTGCTACGGCAGCTCTTTCATTGGGACTGATGCAAATCGCCAGTCCCAGGGTGCGAATACAAACTGGTCAGTGTGGGGACGGGGGTGATGCTGCAAACAGGGGAGAGCAAACGGGAAAGGCTGGTGTCCAAAGGGAGGATGCGGGGAAAAGATTTTTTTTTTTCCCTGCTCTACTCACTGCTAGTGGGGAGGAATAACTCTGCCGATGAAGAGGAGCCAGTTGCAGTGATGAAGCTGTCTCTTCTGCAGCTGCAGGGAGGTGCCGGGGTGTGCTTCAGTTGGGGATGTGGGTGCCAGGGGTGAGGCAGCTGTTCAGCCCTGATGTTGGGGACAGTCCTCAGCCCAGAGATTTCTTTTTTGTCCAATATGATTTTTTTACTGGCAATGGCGGTTTCTCTGTGGTGCTTGCTGAGCTCTGCTCTTGGTAAACTCACCAGTGGGGTTAAAGAAGTGCGGATCACCCAAGGGAGGTCCCAGCCCGGCTGATACCCGCCTGCAATCCCCGATCAGATCCCACACAGTCACCTTTCTTCAGAAGAGAGCTGGCTCCCATCTGACAACGTGGGGTCACGCTCAGATCCTTTCGGGATGCTGCAGGTTCCCAGCCTGGGGTTACATATAGGAGTCATCAGAAAGTGTCTAAAGAGCTGAAGTGAAACAGGACTAGATTATCTAGATATTTTATCTGTGCCAGATGCAATATATTGGGCTGGATTTTATTGACAGTTTATTTGAGAAAAGTCACTGATGTTTCTGTTTTCATCAAAATACATTTTGTGGAAAAGCCGTATTTAATACCTCTTCCAAACTGCTAGAAATTCAGAGAACTTTGTATCCACCAAATCCACTTTCCTCCCCCCCGGCCCCCCTCCACCCCCGCAGTATTAACCGTACGGGAAGGCGAGGAACCCGGCACGCACATCCCAGGGGATAACCGGGTGGGAGGAACCTCTAAGAGCGGTATTGTCTTCAGCTTCTCCCTTTAACAAACCTGTTGCTATGGCTGCAGCCCAGGGACCCGAGCTCTCCCTTGAACAATCCATCTCATCCATCACTCTTGCCAGGTAAAGCCGGGAAGTTTTTCTCCCTCTCCCCTCAGGCACAGTGGGCAGCCTGGCTCTCCTCCCCTAGATACCACCTGTCGGCAGGTCCACGGCAAGGGCAGTTCGCACAAAATACTTCCCCTGCCTTGCAGAAACACATCTTTTCCATTAGCTTGTCCCCTCTCCTCCTTCCATCGCCGATGCTGATGTGATGCCATCACCACACCACGCTTGGTGCTCGAAGCAAGTTGGAAGTAGAGAGGCAGAAATGCAGGTTTCCTTCATGCCACACCAGGGGTGCTTTAAAGCCATTTTTGGAAGACAGAGAAAGTTCAAAAAAAAAACCTGGAGTGGGATTTCTCGTTCAGTTTCCCTTTAAAGCAAAGGGTTTTGTAAATAAAAGCCATTCAAAGGGCATTACTTGCTGGTTTATCTGTCTTTTATGAGAAGAATAGCTCTCTGGTTTTGAGACCCAGCCCTACTTTTCTGAAGACAAAAGAAAACAAACACGCAAAAGGAAAAATCAGCTCAGTGGAAAACCCATCCCTCTGCCCCTGGCTGGTTCCCCTCCAAGGGACAGCGGGGTCCCGAGCCCCCCCAAGGCAGTGCCGGCCAGCCTCTGCCAGCCCAAGATAACGCTTCCAGCTGCCTGCCCTGCCGCAGCATCATCCTGGGATGTCGGGCACAGCTGCTGCCAGCTCAGGGCATGGTTCTACTGGTGCTGGAGGTAACTTGGCACCCCTGAAAGAAGAGGTTTCACTTTTCCCCTTCTCCCTCAGCTTTTAACCCACTGTTCACCTTCTCCCAGCTCCGGTGCTTGCTGTGAGATGGTTTAGGTCAGTAACCTGCAAAAAATACCCAAAAGAAACCCACCCAGCAAAATAAGTGATAGCTTTTCATCAGAACTGCTCAAGAGCATCCAGCACGAGCAGGGGGAAGATCCCTGGGATATGGTTAATCTCATTCTGCCAGCGATGAGACGTTAAACCTGGGAAAAAGTCTCTTGGGTTGGTGTGCAAGTGAGTTCAAAGTACAGGAATTTTCTGCTGATGGAAACTCTCGTTTTCCTGTGGCTCTGGCTGGTGCATCACAGTGGTATGGACAAAAAAATTGCAGTCGTAGAAAAGCGTACATCTGGCTAGGGCAGAGATCTGCAAGGCTTACCGTGGAGAGCGTGGAGTGTGAATATCAGCTCTCACACTGGCATCCGGAGTAGGTCACTGTGACTCTGCCCTTCTGCTTGGCTTCCAGACACAATGAAAATGAAATGTGTGGGTTTCTAGGGTCAAAATGGTAATTTCAAGCTTTAGAGCATCTTTTTCCATTTGAAAAACCCCAGCTTTTCTGAAATAATGTATATTCTCTGATACTTTTGATTCAATGAATTTTCATTTCAAATGGAAAAAAAGATAATGGCTATTTAAAAGACTCCTGACCTCCTCTATCAGGTCCAGACCCTGAATGCTGGTGAGCCTGAATATCAGCTTCCTTCCAGGCATGAAACTCATCGGCTAAAAGAATTTAAAAAATTTTTTTTCCAAGGTTGTGACAGGAATCTGTAACTTCTGCCGTGCAAGCATATATTTTTTTGGACATTTTGTATATTCTTATGATGTACTGACATAAAGCAAGGGGCAGATTTATGGGTTTTAAACTGTTCTCGCGCGTATCTCCAATCAGTGGTTCCATAATAACTCCATAATGTCACCCAGAATAAGGGAAGCTGCATGGAAGGAAACAAATAGAAAATACCAATAAGATACAATCTGAAAAAATAATGGAGGGCCCAGAAAAAAAAAAAAAAAAGTTTGAAAAAGCTCATGTTGCAAAAAAGAATTGCAGCAGGGCAAGCT
>WKFP01015290.1:557297-568929 GCA_011057875.1 Pterocles orientalis | reverse complement strand
GATTGCTAGTGCTGGATCCTGCATCCCGATGGGGATGACGGTGGATGTGGTGTCTTGTGATTCTTCTTTATCCAGGGTTAGATACCAAAATGAGATCGTGATATTCCGTTTATTTTTATAAGGAAATACAGAAGTGGAAGGGCAGCAGTTTATCAGACAAAAGCTAATACAGCCAGACCCACATTAGGGTGATTTTGTACAAATTCCTCAGAAAAAAACTTAATCAAGTTGATATGTGTTTGAGGTGAAACACAAACAGCATCTGGGGATCCGGTCAGGTCAGTGATGTTCTTAGCAGTAAATAAAGGTTGTTTTGGTAAAAATGCCTGGTAAAACCCAGTGAGCTTGTAGGGGTGAAGGGGTTTTGATGGAAGGGCGGGCAGGGAAGTGCTCGGCCAAAAGTTTTGTTAGCGTACAGGGTGCTGCTGCAATCAAAGGTGAGTCTCGGAAACGGGACAGACCTGTGTGCGAACGAGAAAGCTGGACAGGATTTTGCCCAGAGAAGCTGTGGATGCCCCATCCCTGGAGGGGTTCAAGGCCAGGCTGGATGAGGCTTTGGGCAACCTGGGCTGGTGGGAGGTGCCCCTGCCCATGGCAGGGGGTGGCACTGGGTGGGCTTTAAGGTCCCTTCCCACCTAAATCATTCTGGGATTCTGTGATTTGCAGCTTTTGCCCAATTCAGGGACACAGCAGTCGGGCAGACCCCCCTCGCCTCCCCCCAGGGAGGACATCCCCGTCCCTCCCGCTGCATCCCGTGCTCCGGGTGCGGATCCTCCAGGACGAGCCCGGCTCCCCCCGCCTGCTGCCTGCAACGGTGGTGGCACCAGACCAATTCCTCCCACCGCGATGCTGTTGTGGGATAATAATTTCACCTGCGCTCCCTGCAGAAAACCTTCTTTCTGCACGTTTCATGCACAGAATCTCTCTTTCTCCTGAGGCCAAAACTGAGCATTGCAAAATTGCTTTTTTTTTTCTGGTAAAGCAAAAGCGAGCTGGTGTGTAGAGCAGGGGATGGGCTCACACCGAGAGCTCTCATGCCTTGGAGCAAAAGCTTGTGAGAAGAAAATACCGACGTGCCTCTGCTAACCCAGAGGCGGATGGGCTTGCTCCCAGCAGATCTCAGAGGTGTCCGACTAAATTAAACGTATATAAAGCTTGATGTTGCAAATGTCTTACTGAAGTCGGTTCCTTAGGAAAAGGAAGGTGAAGGATTCAGTTTGAGAAGTGAGGTAGGGGATAGTATCGGCAAAGTCTCACAGCCACCAGGAATTTTCTATGGGAAATGATGGACACGTTATATATCACATCTTCTTTTTCCTTTCAGATTGTATTTTATGACCAGAGTGAACAACTACACCTTAGCTGCTTTGGTGACTAGGTTAATGACTCTGTAATTTCAGGATTACGCTAACGATGCCCGTTCAGCGCTTGGCTCTATTTTCCATTTCGCAGTGAAGTGCACAGCAAGGGATGAGGACAGGGAAATGGGGAGTTCCAAAGAGAAGGGGCCATTGGGAACGTGTATTCCTGGCTGTGTTCTGAGGAGCCTCGACTACCTGCCTAGACACGCAGCTGAGATCCGTGAGAAATGTAGGAAAATGAGTTGGAGGGATCAAAACATCCTCCATGGCAGCCAGACGAACCTGCAGAAGAGCGATGTGAGTGCCAGCCTTTTGGGGAATCATTCCGCTGATTTTATACCATTCAGGGTACGTAACCCTGCCTCCCAAAATTTCCCTGCACTCTCATCTTGCACGTTGGGTATTTGGGAACAAGAGCTTTTCTCTTCCCCATCCCGCCCCTGCTGAGGACTGTCACCGGCCAGCCCTGAGCTGGGACAGGTGACACAGCAATAGGTGCTGGATCGGGCTATGGCCGCACGCTGCAGCAGATTGTTCTCGTTTCTTTGAAGTATTTTGAATTTTGTAGCTCAACCAAATCTGCCTGATAAAAATGTAGGGTCTGGCTCTCGGTAGCACTGAGGATAGAGGCAAATAACTGTATTTCTTTCTTTCATCTTTATGTCTCCTGCAAATGTAATGTGCATCTACCGGTGATGTTAATATTCATATTTCTGTGCTTTCTTCTGATGGAAATAAGCTTCACTAAGTATAAGCCCTTGGCAAAATATTGTTGGAATATGTAAAAAAAAAAAAAAGTCTGCCTCTTAATTCTTCTTCTGCATTCTTGATCCAGACTTGGCAATGAGACCCTGGAATCTTCCGTATTTCAGACTTCAGAGTTGACCTTCTTCTCCTCAAGTCTTCATCCCCCTGTGACTCATCTCTCCATGTCCCAGGTGGCAGCCACTGTCCCTGGCTGATAAATCCACCAGAGCCCATCGCCAGCGTGCTGCAGAGACCTCCCAGCACTGCAGGAGCCCCAGTCCTGCCCCGCCACAGAGACCCAGAACTGTCCAGAGCTCCTCCCTGGACTCCAGCCACCTCGCCCTTTCCTATGCTGTGTCTCTCCCTCCACCACTGGCAGTATCTCCTCTTCGGCCGGTTGCTTTTTTACGCTGCGTGTCAGACTGAAGAATTGTGAGATTTCAGAAGAAATTCTTGTCACTTGACCCAGCACTTTTGATTGTGGACTTTCAACTAGAGTGTCACCTTGCCTCACTTTTCTGTTCAGATAATTTGTGTCTGCCATGCTAGAACATCCTTTTACTCTTTTAAAAACCAAACTAATAATTCTGCACGCAATTTTTCTTAAAAATCTTTTTCCTTTTGAATGCTTCCGTATACATACTAATGTACTAAAGCCAGATACGTGTATAAATAATGTCTGTAAGGGTCAGCGAAGCCCTCAGGTTTTGGGGTTTTTTAACTTCCCTTGTTAAAATCAAGTGGCAAACATCCTTTATTACAGTTTTTCCTCTGATTAGTTCCCAGGGATGATTATCTCAAGAGCAGTCAGCTCGCAGGAACATGGATCTTCCCAGCCATCAAAACAACCAGGAGTTATTATGAGCCCAGGACAATTTAAATATAATTTCATAATGACACCCACATCCACACTCATCAGGTGGCCTGACACCAGGGTCCCAGGAAATAACGAGCTGGCGCCGGCAGCCGGAGCCGCTCTTCGTTGTCCCCTCTAATTGCAGCGGGCGAGCGCTGACCTTTCCCTAAGCCTCCGGAGCAGCCCCGAGTCCTTTGTGCTCACTCCGCTCCCTCCGCTTCGTTAGGCAGGCGCCGGGGAGACAGGTTAATAAAAGGCGAGATTCAGATCAGTCACAATGCAACAGCGCAGAAAAGCAAAAAATCAATCAGCTGGCCATTCGGATAATTCCTAACCGCAGATTTCACACTCCGCTGGCCTGGGGAAGAGCACGTGCTCCCGGATAATTGTGCTGGAGTCGGGTGTGTGTTCACAGCGCTGAACAAAACCCCACACCGGGCATCCTAGTTATTTCCCTGCTCCTGCCGCACCTTCTGAAGTGTGTTTCCACCGGGTGTGGGAAATCGTGGAGTGACCATGAAATTATGTGAGACCGGCTCCTACCCTGAGACACCAGTCAGAACCACTATATATTGGTTGGACCAGTGGGATATTTAGGACTGGAAGGTGTTTTCCTCTCGCTGGCTGAAAGTGTCTGTGCAGGCTCCGTTTGCTCCCCAGCTGGAGCATGGCATTCCTACAGCAACTGGTGAGCCCAGCACACCCACCCCCGGGATCCCTGCCTGTGCTGGCACAAATACATCTTCAGAGCAGAAAGTTGCCGGGGGCTTTCCTGCTGGAAGGATTTTTAAGATGAAAACCCCCTGATATCACAGTTTGTTAGAAATTGTCCCTGAGTGTGCTGAAGAATAACTCCTCTGGGTGCAGGGTTTTAGTCTCTCTGTGTGTCTCTCTCCTGGGGAGGAATTAAGCCAAAATCTGAACTATTGTTAAGTCTTTTTTAATATAAACTTGTACGCCCGACATAGATCCCATGGGACAATAACCTGTGCTCAGAGGGTGTCTGTGTTCCTGTGCCTTGTGATGTCCGGACAGTCCTTGAGTTGATATCTCCATCACTTGCTGTAATTCTTCCAGTTCGGTCCATCCTGCCCATGCCCATCGCTCACATCAGTACTCAAGCTGTTCTCATCCATAAAGTGCTTTACATCCATGTGACAGAGCCCAGGGAGACTTTCACCACTTCTGCTGTACATCCTGTGGGATATACCCCTTCCCTGCCTCAAGCAGAAGCAAAGGTCATGGCAAGATGTGGCAAATCTCCAAATGTGGTTGACGAATCCCCCTCTTCTTGAGATGTACATACACATCCATCCAGACAGAATACGGTGGTAATGGTTTGGAGGAATCTAGTGATCTTCTCACAGGCTTCCTTGAGCACAAACATTTATTGAAAATGAAAAGAAAATGTTGCATTTGTCGTACTTTTACCAGTGAGGAATTAATTGAAATGGCGTGGCACACCCGCAGGAGAGTTATGGCTGTGCGATTTCTCGGGACTCTGTTATCAAAAACACAAAGTGAAGCTATTAGTATTAAAATTATTTAGTGTTAAATTTGCTGTTCAAAAAACCTGTTCAGAAAGCCCCTGAAGTCAGGCAGTTGCTAATAGGCAATTTTGAGACAACTGGGGAACTGAAGTGTGAAAGGCTGAAACGCCCAAAAGGTCGGATGCCTCAGAGATTTGATTTTTCTATCCAGTAAAATCTTAATGATTAGTTTAATTACATGACACATTATAGCACATGGGTTCAGTGGATCCAAGGAAGTTAAAAATTGCTATTTTCCTGGATAAATCATTTGAAAATAAGTCAAATTTTTAAAATAACCATTGACTTCTTCAAAGGGTTTCCACCAGCACTCTCACAGTTGAGTAGAACTAAAATATGAGCCAAAGCCTCACTGAGCTACAGGCATTTAATTAGAGTATATTTTTGTAAGTTTGCTTTTTCCTCTTTGGTAACTAGACCATGATGGATATAAACAAGCTCTGGAATTGAAGCTGGTCACAGGATTAATTGCGATTGATTTATTCAGCACGTTGCAGCCTCTGCTCCTTGCTGTTCAGCGATGGACATCGCTACATCCCAGTTACATCTCACCCTTCGGTCCGTGCGTCACCTGCCCAGCACCTGCGTCTGCTCCCCATCCCTGCTTCACCCCTCCCTCGGTGTCTCAGCACCGCTGCCACTTCTCCTGGTCTTGCTCCCCACGCTGCTGGTGCCTGCTGGGGGGCAAGGGGCTTGGACCAGTCCTTGCGCTCTCCCACGTGAACAGTTTGAGGGTGTTGCACAGCTTTTGGAAAGGGCAGTTGTGCCAGCCTTTGTGGAAGATGCTACTCCTAGTGGTCCTCTGTAATAGGACAGGAGGATGTCTTCTAAATAAGCTGGAATAGAGGAGAGGAGAGGAGAAGAGAGAAGAGAAGAGAAGAGAAGAGAAGAGAAGAGAAGAGAAGAGAAGAGAAGAGAAGAGAAGAGAAGAGAAGAGGAGAGGAGAGGAGAGGAGAAGAGAGAAGAGAAGAGAAGAGGAGAGGAGAGGAGAAGAGAAGAGAAGATTTCAGTTGGAAGGGACCTACAACAATCATCTAGTCCAACAGCCTGAGCACTCCAGGGCTGACCAGGTTAAAGCGTGTTCTTAAGGACATTGTCCAAATGCCTCTTCAACACTGACAGGCTTGGGGCATCGATCACATCTCCAGGAAGCCTGTTGCAGGGTTTGACCACCCTCTTGGTAAATAAATGCTTCCTAATATCCAGGCTAAACCTCCCCTGGCCCAGCCTTGAACCGTTCCCATGTGTCCTGTCCCTCGACCCCAGGGAGCAGAGCTCAGGACCTCCCTGTCCACGTCCCCTCCTCAGGAAGCTGCAGAGACTGATGAGGTCACCCCTCAGCCTCCCTTTCTCCAAACTAGACCAACCCAAAGTCATTAACCACTTCTCAGAGGACATTCCTTCCAGCCCTGCCACCAGGTTCATTGCCCTCCCCTGGACCCATCCAAGGACCGAACAGTTTTCTTCTGCTGCAGCATTGGAGCACGTTGCAGTGCTTGATGGGTTTTCTCAGCCCTCCTTGGAGAAAAAGTTCTCCTTACTGCACAGATGGAAAATTTCACCATGATGAGACTAAGGTCCTTGGAGATATTAAGGTGATTTCAGCCAGCAATAGGCACCAAAAACCTTCTGAAGACCTTACCCTAAGTGATAGCCCTAGGTCTGGCAAGGAGCCCATGCCAGACTTTGTGCCATGGTTCCTCCATTTCTCCTCCTTGGTACAGAAGAAGGGATTCTGCATCAGCCCCAGAGGTGTGGCCCACAAGTAAATAACATTTAGGAGTTGTTCACTTTCTCCCTTGCCTGGGTGACTGTGTACAGTTGTAGCTGGTGGAGGATTTCCAAGAACAGTCTCCGTAGGCGTATAAATAGCACTTAAATGAGTGGTTTTGTCCGTGTTAATAACACAGCTTTATTTTTAACTCCTTTTCCCAGTCAGAGGCATGCAGAACAAGGACAGCGATAGGAGGAGTAAGGAATACATCCAACAACCTCTTGAAATCCGGGGGACGACTGCAGCGTAGCCACCAGTACCGGGGATTTTCACAGCCTCCCCCGAGAGCCGCGGCGGTGTAACTTCTGCTGCGGAGTGTCGTTGTTCCGCACGGAAATCCC
Source organism: Pterocles orientalis (assembly GCA_011057875.1). Lineage (NCBI taxonomy): Eukaryota > Metazoa > Chordata > Aves > Pterocliformes > Pteroclidae > Pterocles > Pterocles orientalis. The sequence continues at coordinate 562,300 of WKFP01015290.1, read as the reverse complement.
AGCCTATTTTTCACTTGAGCAAGCAGGCACAAAGGAGCGCCATCTGACATCATTTATTTGGGCTTTCAAAATGTCCTCAGCCGGGTCCCAGAGCACAGAGCAGGAATAAACGGCCATTTGACTGTGGCAAAAGGTTACCAGAGGGGTGTCCGGAGATTTCCACGTGGAGACTGCTGCTGTCTGGCATGCTAATTACCGGCGTGGGGAAGGGAACAGTTACTGATGTGGTACATTTGTGGATGATTGAGTTATTTAGATCAGCCAAAGCTGCAGTTCTCCCGTCTAAAGGGACCCTGATGAAGTAAGGCGATCAACAAGATGACAGCAAATAAAACTCAACGTTGTGAGATGCAACTTATGTAGGACAGAACAATTTGGAGAAGTCATTTGTCTGGAACTAACAGCAGTGATGTGAATCGTAGAAATATTGCTTGGAAGGGACCACTGGAGGTCATCCCACCAAAGTCCCACCTTGAAGCAGGTCAACAGTGGCTTTGTCCAGATGAGTTTGGCAGCCTCCAAGGATGAGAGACCTTTGGATGCCCCTTCCACAGCTGCCATACCATTTTGTATAAAACCTCCCGAACTACAGCTCCTAGCTGCTGCTGCTGACCCTACCAGGGAGGGTTTGACTTTGCAGCTCCCCTTCAAGCGGTGGCAGGCTGCCATTAGATGCACAGTCCCCTTGGAGGTGACATGCTCTCGGCCCCTGGCCAGCCAGGTTGCTGGTGGATGAAGTCTCTGCAGCTTCTCTGTGTCCTCTTCCTTGTTGACAGCCAAACAGCTTGTCGGACCTAGGTCAAATTTCATTAAAAAATTGGGCAAAATCAAACTTTTTTTTTTAACTTGATCTTGTAGGAACTTTCCACTGGAAACATTTTTGCACTAATAGCTTTTTTTATGAATCAATGTTCTGAAACGCCTGCCTAGAGCTATCCCAGCCATGCGCCGTCGCTCTGCGCAAGCCGTCGGGAAAGGATGAGGTGCCCAGGCACCCGGTGAGTTCTGCGTCTTGGCAGAATTGCTCATTTTGTCTCTGGGAATGAGCACCGTCCGTGAAACCCGCAGCTCCAGCGGGAATAGCAAGCTCTCCCCAGCACCCATCCCCTTCTGTCCGCCTGAGCTGTCCCTCCACTCCTTCAGGTACCAACGAGATTTACGCCCGAGCCGCAGGAGTAAAGGAGAAGTGACGTAGTTAGAATTAAGAAATTAATATGACTGGTTTTTAAATTGCGTAGGAGTTCTGCGGCGGGTTTAGAGGTGATCAGACAGCAGGCACAGCACGCTGAATATTGATTTCTCTGTGTGACAAGGACTGGTTTTGTATTCTTGACTGTCAAATAAACAAATCCTACAATGCAAATCAAGGGGGCATGTCCGATAAATCCCATGTTTATAAAATAGCTGGATTCTACAGGGCAGATTAATTATGGATGGCAATTAATTTGAGCTGCTAACATCTAAAATCATGAATATTTTAGTGGAAGTCCACCTACAGCCCTGGCCCTGGAAATTACAAGCTACGTTCCGGTGCCTGCTTTTATTCTGCAAACATTGCTCCATTTGTGATGGGAAGAAACGACTTATAAATACTGCAATAATCATACAGCACCAGACGCTTTCTGCTTTTCTGTATGCCAGATGAGTCATCCCGGTTATTTGGTATTACAATGTTATCAGAATGGATCTCATGATACGATTACAATGCATGTAAAGCTTAGCAAGGAAACACTGTATAAATTTTTAATATAATTTTCTATTCAATGCTTATGTTTTGTAGTGCACAGAGGTAAATTATTTTAACTAGTTTATGCCAGAGTGCACAGTTGCAGCCTGAATTGCTTTATCTCCATCCTCCAAAACTCAGCGTGACGAGAGAACACTCACTACCTAATTTTATGAACACTGTGCCACGTACATCCTGTGTGAAGATTGCCTATAGGATATAATTGTCTGTTCTGCTGCTCGGATTTTTGTTTCGTCCTGCTGATTGTCAAGTTAGACAAGGCTTTCATAGAAGTTAATCATTTTCTATCATGTGGTTCTTCAAACGTAGGAGTGAAATACCAGTCTTCTAGCTCATCACGCGTGCTTGAAGGTCAAAGAAGCTCCAGAAAGATGATTTTTTTTTTCCCCCCAAAGCGTGCTAGCCCAATGATCATATTTGACCCCATATTACTTTTTCGTAGTTTTCAGTTTTCCTGTTTTGGAATTCAGTTGCACACTGGAGGATCTCCATGCCTGGCTAAGGAAGGGTTTGCCAGCAGTATCTCGATTTCACGTGATGGGAACCCAGCTGCGCGGGTTTGCTCGTGCTGCGGCGGATGGATGTCCATCCCTGGGATGCTTCACCAGCCCACTGGGAGGATTTAAAAGCGAGGCACTGAACACACACCTATAAAGTGCAAAATAATAATGGAAGAGAATCCCAGGAGCATTCCAGAACAAAGTCTGAGCCCGTTGCCATCCCCGTGGCAGAGCTGTAAGGCAGTGAGCAGCCCAGCACTCACAGGCAGCTGGTTTGTGCGAGCCCAGAGCAGTGGGTACTGCCAGAAACAAAAGAACAGTGGCTCTGACTTTTTTTTTTTTTCTGTTTCCCTGAGAATTTTGCCCTTCTGCTGGCTCGTCATCTCTAAGAAAAAAAAAACATGACGAGAAATTGCCTAGGCGTGGAGTGGTCTAACCTGAGCGGGTAGTTAATTAAGAGGAGGCTGCTCTCGCCAGGGGAAGCCAACGGTATCGGAATAGCAAATGCAACAGACCTTGAGGAAAAACACAGAGAAGCTCTCAGGTGGGAAATTATCCACGTCTGTTCCCAAATACTCTGACAATGTTTATTCATCCCAACCTGAGCCAGAGCCTTCGCACTGGGAGCTGACAAATTGAGGGGAAAACGAGCGCCAAGGGTACTGGATGGGGAAGGGGGGGTTTCCGTAAGGGCAGGGGGCTTCCCCCGAGGGGTGCGGCTGGGGGAAATGAGATTTGGGAAATTTCACAGGAGCAGGTTGAGGTTTGTGTAAGGAGGGGAGGAGGCATTTTTTCAGGTATACCTTTTGGGTGGAGTGAGTACATTAGGTGGGTTTGTGTATTCTTGGTTTTTTTTTTAGAATCACAGAATCCCAGAAGGGTTTGGGTTGGAAAGGACCTTAAAGACCATTGAGTTCCACCTCCTCCCATGGGCAGGGACACCTCCCACTAGCCCAGGTTGCCCAAAGCCTCATCCAGCCTGGCCTTGAACCCCTCCAGGGATGGTGGAAAGGACCGGTCATATAAATTATCTGCTTTTGTGGACCTGTAGAGGGGAAAAAAAAACCTGAAGGTGCTAAACAGAGTTGCTCTTGATGGGAAGACTGGAGGAGAAAATAGCCTAAGAAAGCAATAATGTGTTTTATTCACATAGAGAAAAGAGACAACAGTGAAATCTATCTCCAGCGGGATGTGGTCAGGTAAGAGTCCAAGGCGTTTGTAGCATGGCCGGGAAGAGGATGATGGTGGAGAGGAGTGTGAGCAGCAGCAGCCGCCAGAGGAGAACCGAGACAGGGCTGGAGAGTAAATCTCAGGAGGCAATGCAAGGCAGGAGGGGCTGCAGCGACTGAAGGCTGAGCAGGGATTTAAAATCCAGACACGAATGGAGAGAGAGCTTCGGCGTGCTTCAGACCCCGCGGTAAGGGCGCTGAGGATTAGGAAGCAGCTCCAGGGTTATCCTGCAGCCCACTGGCCAAGGGGCAGCCAGCTGCAGGTATCCCACGCAGAGGAGGACACAGCTGACCGCAAAGCTGCACCCTCCCGCCTCTGTCCTGTGGAGCCTGGGGCTCGGTGCCCTCCACGCTCCAGCCGGCTTTAATCGCGACCCCTCTCCCCGCTCAGAGCAGAACTTACCGGGGAGGGGAAAAGGGCAGCTCATGAACATTCATGGTTGGTATTTACCCGGGCAGCGCAGGGTGCTGGAACACAAAGGCGTAAAACTGTTTAAGAGGCTGCTTTATTCTCAGAGTAAATGCTGTTCCTTGCCAAGTCCTCTTCCATAAAACACAGGCAGAAGGAGGGATATAAATAGGAAGAGCAAAAGGTCAGGCTGCCTGCTCCCGTGTGCACCAAGGGATCAGCGTTTCGGAGAAGGCACAGAAAGTCTCCCGTGTCTAGTCCCCAGCAGTGTGGAAGGACCGAGGAAGGATGGGAAGGGCTGCGTTTCTTTCCTGTGGCGTATAAAGAAGTGCCCCGACACCTGGCCACAGCAGTACCACCCTCAGGTTTTGATTCTTTTCACGGAGGACTTCTCCAGAAAAGTGAGAAATCAACAGCTTGGTATCACAAGGAGCAAGTAAGGGGCATCGAAGGCACAAAGTTCATAATCTGGATTTTAGAAAGGAAGCTGGCTTTGTTCACACGGATTTAATTCAGATTCTGAACACTTATCTGAGAATAAAAGCTTTCCTCGGGAAGGATTCGCATGCCCAACTCTTTCAGCTGCAGAATAAGAAAGCCTCTTTTTAGGTTTTCTGGTTAAAGCAGATTAGATGAGATTTAATATTCGTGATTTATTTGTTTACATATTTATTTGTTTTTTAAACCTAAGGGTAAAAGACATGAGCAGATTTTAAGTTCTTTCATCTCCAGGAGCAGTAATTTCATTTTGAACCTTGCTTATATAACACAAAGCAGCAGAATTGTGATTCCCTTTTCCATTTAAACAGCTTTCAATATTTATTGCATGGGGTTAAGAAACTCCATCCTGTGGCTCGACACACAGCAGATCAGTCAATTATAAAGCCAGGAGCAACTTCTGCTTGATAGCAGCCTTAAAGCTTCCCTGAATTAATTTCTATTTTCACTAGAGGGTGTCTCTTAAGGAAAAAGGCCAGCTTTGATTTTTGGATTACTGTTGACATTGACTCTAAACAATACTCATAGGTCTTAAGGTGACAAAAGTATTAAAAAAGAAAAAAAAAAGAAAAAGAAAAAAAGAGAAAAAACTAAAAAGAAAACTAAAAAGAAAGGAAAGG
>WKFP01015290.1:507354-530351 GCA_011057875.1 Pterocles orientalis | reverse complement strand
ATTTTTTTTTTTTTTTTTTTTTTTTTTTTTTTTCTTTTTTTCCTGACCTCTGTCCCTTGCTTTAGTTACAGCAGAAAATTCCATGTGTGCCCGGAGGTGCTGCAGTGGTGGAGAGGTGCGTGGTGGCTCTGCCAAATTGTTGCTGACCGACTCTGCCGGACAGGGCTGTGGGTGATGTACCCGGTGCCTCTCCAGCCATCCTGCCTCTGCTTGGGGAAGGCTGCCAGGCGCAAAGCACCACCAGCAGCTTTCCAGAGAGGGACAATATTGAACGATAAAAGCCGCACTTCATGCAGCATCTCCTCGTGCTGCTGCTCCTTCCCTCCTGCCAAAACCCTGCCGGGAAGCAGGCGGTTCTGCGGGAGGGTGTTGGCATGTGCAGGGATCTGGATGGGGTTTGGGAGCTGTGGCCCAAGCTCGGAGCTCAGCGTATAATTTATACCAGAAAGGGGCTGTGCAGATGGTGCGGCAGGATAAACAGGCAGGGATGTGCATCCGCCGGCGCGGCGGCTCGGGAGGGAACCGAAGGGCTCTTCCCACTCACTTGGGTGAGCCACAAAGACAACATGGCATCGGGGGGGGTGGACGACGGGGGCCAGGGGGCTGCAGAGCAGCTCGCCTACTAGCAAGCCTTCCTTGGACTTGTGTCACAGTTTGGCTGCGTATTTTGTTCAGTTGGCTCTAAGGCTTCAGTGGGAGAAAATATGTGCTTTCTTTTCGACAATAATTTCTAAAAGAGTGTCAGAATGTGAGATGCGTTGAAATAGAGAAAGCCGTGAAAAAGCAAGAAAATCCATGGTTTTAATGACGTGAGAAGAACAGAATGAAAAATGAAAAATGCAAAACTCAACTAATAAAGTTCCGTTTCCTTTTTTGAAAGTGCTGCCGTGTCAGTTCATCCTCTTTCCCACAGGGCTTGCCCGCCTCTTCCCGGATGCGGCGCGTTGGGTTTGGTGCCCTGGCAGCCTCCTGTTTGAACACTTCCATCCTGCCCAAATCGCTTGGGATGGTTTCTCTGCTGCTGTGAACACCCTCGACACGAAATATTTTGTCCCATGAAATGCTTTTTCCTCCCAGGTGGTTGAGGAAGGTTTTACAGCAGCATCTCCAGTACTAGGCACCACGGACCCCCGGGAGGTCCCACCGGTGTTTGCTTTCTCAGGGATCAGCTGCTCAGTTCTTAATCCAGCGGATGTTTTTCCTGAGAATGTTTGCATTTTTAATGTGAATATTGCACATTTTAAGTCAAATACCTTGCAAGTTCGATCCGCGCTACCTTTATTCAGTTATTTTAACTACACTAGAACAGGACTTTTTAAATTCTCTTTTTTTGGGGAGATTGGGTTGGGGTTTTATCGAGACTCCACCTGTGTGGAAGACCCTCCCGTGTGTCGCTGAGCGACACACGGGAGGGTCTTCCACACAGGTGGAGTCTCTCAACAGGAGTTGAGGAAGCTCAGACTCTCAGGATAAGTTTCTCACGCCATCAGATGCCCATGTTGTGCCCATTTGTTGTGCCCACAAAGCACCATCCTGCTCGGTCTGCTGACCCCAACGAGGGGGGGAATGTGGGAGTTTTTCCGGAGGAGCCCCCAGCTTTGCCTGAAAACAGCTGGACAGTGCTCAGGATAAAGGGGCCGCATGGCAACAAACTTCAATTCTTTGAAAAAATATTTAACTTTGCATGAGAAACGAAGACTAAAAGGCAACAGCAACTTGTCTGCAAATGACAAAACATTTGTTCAGCATCCTCTGGTTGGCACTTCCCCGCTGGGGAGGGTTTTGGAAGGAACCAGGATGGCTCCGTGGCCGCCGGTACTATGAGCAAGCCGTGACTCTTGAGTTTCCATCCTACTGTCTTCGACAACCCTCATCCTGGTGGAGCAAGTTCTGCAAAGCGTATTATTTCCCTTGTCAAACCAATGTGTACAAACGGGCGGTTTTGACATTAGAGTTTTAGGCTAAACACATTCTGATTGGGTAAATTTAAAAATACCATCATTTATCAAACATTGGTTTTCCGAGCTTTGAAGGCAGTGAAAAATAGTGATTGAAACATGGTTGGGAACTGCTCCATCAATCTTCACTGGCCTGCCATTAAAAAAATGTGCCGCTCAGCCCGTGGACTGTGCATTTTTCTTCAGTGAAATTTTGCAAGGTCAAAGGATTGTCAACAAAACATGAATATCAACAGCACATTATACTGCATCTTGAGAACAAGTTCAGAAATAACAGGTTTGCTGCTAGCCCGGTAATACCAACTTACATCTGTCAGTTTTCAGGAGCTGGAACTGGTAAAGAAGAAAATCTCTTGCGGGCGCTGTGACTGTGGGGTTGTCTGGTTTGGCTTTGGTTTGGTTTGTTCTGCTGTCACAAGGCTGCCACTAATTTCTTCAGCAACACAGCTGCTGCCAGTAGGAGGCTTGGAAATGGTAATTTTTAATTTATAAATATTGCCAGTTTGGCTTTAAGGTACACCGGGGAGTATTTTATGGAGTCATTAATCCTTGTCTTGAACGTGATGTGTTGGTGTCTCCATTCCCTTGGGGTCCTTTATTAATAGTCCCATGAAACATGCCTTGAAGTATCTAACAGCAATTAAAACATCTCCCTTTGTTCCTAAATTAATCTTTCTAATTCTCTTTTAAAAAACAATTTGCTGAAGAGCCCTGCATTTAGAAGAGCACTTGTGCACAAGCTGCAAACCATCCAGAAGATGCTCCTGGGACCGAAGATGCGTGGGTTAGGGGTGATTTCAGCTGCAGGGACAGCAACGTTCATCACTAAACCAGACCAGCAGAATAGTGCTTGGCTTCCCTTCCACCACCCTTCCCACCCCACAGTCAGCTTTTTGGGTTTATTTTAAATTAGCTGAAATATTGTTCTTTCACAGTTACACAAGGAAGAAAACTTAGCCCAAAAAAAGTTTGCTAGACATAAATGAAAGGCGCGGTGGGGATGCTGCAATCCACCATGCAAGGACAGAGCTGCGGTGCCTCCAGCAGCGTTGTTGCATTAGGGCTGCACACAGCAGAGAAGCTGTCTGCTGGCCGCTGGGGTTCGGCTCATGGTGAAGTGCGAGGCTGGGCACCGACAGCAATGCACTCGTGGCAGCGGGCGAGTGGGTGGGATGTGCCCTTGGCAGAAGTGGTTTGCTCGACCCCTGGGAGATAGATACAAACATCTTAGTGCAACTGAGGCATGCTGTGGAATAAACCCGAATTAGGCACACGAGGTACAGGTGGTACTCACAAATCTGTGATTTTGGGGGGTGTAAAATGCTAATTCCACCTCTTAATTCCAGTTCAAATCTGTGGTTGCAATCACTTTAGTGTCATTGGTCAGAACCAGCCCAGCAGAATTAGCAGGTCTTAATTAGGCAGCATCTAATCTTCACTTAAGCTGACAATTATCACCTGCAGGAGGGCTGATGGCCCTTGAAAGGAGGCGGTGGAAGAGGCCCCCAGTCTTTGCTGAGCAGGATGCTGGTGAAGCGCTGGTGGCTCCTGGCTGTAAGGTAAGCAATGTAATGTGGAGAGAGGTTTCAGCAATAGGTGGATTTAGGTTTGGGTTCCTGGGGTTGGTTTTTTTTGTGTGTGTGTGGTGTTTTTTCTGTTTGTTTTTTGTGTTTTTTTTTTTTCTTCTAGTCTTTTAGCTGATGAGAATGGAATTTGGAAGAAGTGTGACTAGTTCGCTGTGCTGTGATAGGGCTTTGAGAGGCGAGAGGGAGGTGAAAGCACACGTGCAAAGCAATGAGTGAAGGGGATAAAAGATTTCTGCTTGTGACAGAGCTGGAACACCCTGGCGGGTCGTGTCCTGGCGCAGGGATGCGAGGGGCGATTGCAGCGGAGCCGGCAGCAGCTTGCGGAGGTTGCGGGGCGGTGGTGCAGCTCCCTGGGCTCAGGGGGTTCAAACCCTGGGCTGTGTCCTCGGAGCTCCAGCGGGGCTGACACAGCCTGTGTTGCCTGCAAGCTTCTAGCAGGGGAGTCCCGACCTCTTTAGGGGGAACAGGCGCTGCCGGGGGTTGAGGGGCGCTGTGAACCTCCGAACGGTGCTTTTCCAGCAGCAGTGTGTTGTGCATGCTCCATGTAATGAAGGGCGGGACAAGGGACCCCTGGACCTGCCGGGGATGCTCTTCTGCTCTTTTTATTCCCCCTGGAAACCAAGGGGGCTGAGCTGCCTTGGGGCAGGGGGTTCGGTTGCTGGCCCCCCGCTGGCCTCTGGGCGAGGCTGAGCGATGGGGAGGAGGGGGTGGAAAGCCCCTTTGTGCTCTTTGTCATGCAGCAGGGGCAGTCACTCAGCTAATCCTCTTCTTGGGAGAATGGATGTGCGTCTGGGGTTGTCTCGCTGCTGCTGGAGGATGGAGGAATGGTGATAATAATCTCCCTCCCATGGGGGTGCAGGCTTGTTCTGCCTGTCCTGCTTTCAGGTGTTGAGTTTGTCTTTGATTCATCTGAATTCTCGTTCAAAGTGGCCTAAAGCATGTGTAAACTGGGCAGTGCTTTCTGTCCCCCCTGAGGCGGTGGCCCCTGCTGTGTGAATCCCCTGTGACACAGAATTTCTGTGCAGATGCTGCCCTGGGCTGATGCTTGTGAGCAGATCTCTGCATCTCCAGCCTGGGAACCATCTCACAGACGAAGCACAGAGATCCTGGACTTAAACCTGCACTCTATAAGGATAATTTTTGTTGTTGTTCTTTTGCTTTACTTTTTTCTCTCCCTGGTGCCTTTGGCTTCTGCCATCGCCCCGCTGTTGACCTGTTTGCCTCTCCCAAAGGCCATCGATTGGCAATGAGGAGGTAGTGAGCACCTGGGCTCCATCTGGAGAGAGGATCTCATCCCACACAGGGGCTGCCTTGTTTGCAAGGTGCTTTTCCTCTTTAAAATTGCGTAGTCTTTATTGTGCTGGTATTGATTTGCTTTTTAATAAGGTTAAAAGTGATACGGAGCAAGCAGCGAGCGCATCGACTCAGCGTGGCTGTGCGCCTGGGTGGTTTGTGTTTTAGTTACTGCTCTTGGTGTAACTGGATGAAAAATCTTCAAGTTACTTTTGGGGAGCTGTTGAGAACCTACATGCTGTCTAAGGGAAAAATATTTTAAAATATTGCACCTTCTATTTCAGATGATACAAGGCTATTGTCATCCAATGCATTAGTAACAGCTTTTTTCTGTATGTTTTTAAGAGGGACAAACAAAAGTAACAGCCTTAACCCATCTTTAGGGTGTGCAGATGCATTCTCAGTGTACAAAGAATAAGTAGGAATGGGGATTGTATGTGAAAGTGTAAAAACATAAAAATACTGTGGGAACAGATGAAAACGATGGAATTTCTTCAGGTGACATCTCAGGCTGATAAAAGAAAAGTAGTGCCAGGGTTGTAGTGCCAAGCCCCAGGTGAGACAGCAACCTTACCCAGATGTGATGCTATCCAGATGTGTCAGTGAGGCTGAGGATATGCAGGAACGCAGCAGGGGGTTTGGATGGGGGCATTCAGATCTCCCCTGCAGACTTAACGACTTTACATGCCATGGACATGAAGCTGTATGCTGGGCTGGCTGGTGGCAGGGAGCTGCTGGGGCAGGGACCAGCATCGTGCTCCTGATGTCACGGGTCCTCCTGCATCCCACAGTGATGCAGGTCACTCCTGCAGGACCCCTCCTGCTCCTGCCCTGGGCAAATGGTTCCCTTTAAAGAGGTGCTTCTGGGATCTTCTGCTCTTTCTGATTGTAGGCTTATCAGGCTGTTATTTAAATAAATCAGTGCTTTGACATTCATACGGAAGATGTGCACTCTTCATCTCTTCAGAGCTGAACTTGGTCACCGCTCACCCTGTGCTTCCAGAGAGCACAGGTCCTTGCCCCTTCCTGCGTTGAGCTTGCTCCAAGTTTGAAAGTGAAACAGGGAAACCTGTACTGAGTGAAAAGTGCCTTTATTGCGCGTAATTCAAAAGGTGTTAGTTTTATTACTGAACTCATATGGAAATGGCACTCAAGATGTGAAAAATTGGCCACTGAGCTCCTGCTGATTGAACACAGCTCTGAGGTGGAGAGGTTCCTTCTTGCCACTGAGAGAGAGATGCAGCTTCGCTAGAGCTGTGATACCAACAGAATGAATTACCGCACGGTGCTTTTCTCTTTAGAGGTTGCCTAGTTCACAAAGCTACATAAATCTTCCGAGTGAAATACTTGCACGCTTCTTTCATTAGCTCAGCTCACCCTTCAGAGATGTGATCTCCAATAACCTGCCCTGTGCCAAGCTTCCCCCAAGGTGCCAATTCCTCTTCTCTGCTGGCAGCAGAGATCTGAACCAGCTGCGCCTGATGCACCAGCAGCAGCCTGGTTTGGCACATCTGTAACATCTGGAACTGTATTTGCCTTCTGGCGAGACCAGAGCTGTGTCTGGCAGCGTGACCCTGCTGTCCCCCGTCAGCTGGGAGCAGCATCCCAAAGGCGGGGGATGTAACCCCTTCTTTATGCCGGATCATTCCTCAGTCACACTGAAAAAGCAGTGCACAAGGAACGTGTAACTTGAGGTGATGCTCCTTGCCCAAACAGTTTGTTGCTTCAGCTGGGATGTCATTGTTGTGCAGGAGGGCTGGAGTCAGCTTCCAGTCTTAGGAAGAGGCGTAGACACCTTACTTGGCTTATCACATAATGAGCAGCTTTGGAAATTTCCCATGTGTTCCAAGATCAGTGTAAAATTGGTCTTCTAGTCTGGAAAATGAGACAAACCTTGTGGTTCTGCATTTGTAACACTCGGCAGTCCCAGCTCATGGTCCTATTGCTGCCAAAGCCAGGGCTTGTCTTTAACTCGCCCAGATCACCCTTTCCAAATTTCATAGCAGGATGCTCCTACACTTAGATCCTCCCACAGAGAGTTTTTCTGTTAATGTTTAACATCTAGGCAGCAAGTGCAAACACCCAGTGAACAGTCATTTAGGCGGTGCCAGCATTTAGGGGGAGGATTTCTCTCTATTTCATGTAAAGCTTTTGCTTTGCTAGTTGGCAACTTCGAGAGAAACAAAACCAAAAAGCCATAAAAGAAACCAAACCTTTTTTGGCAGTTCCTTGAAACGATATTGTGCCTCTGTGGCTGCTTATATCTTGATGGACTTTGTAAACTAATGTTTCATTGCTGTAGAGTAATTCTGTATTTATTGCTGGTAAGTGCCTTATCAGCGCACTTGTAACATGAGTTATGTGCGATGTTCACTCCTGTTCTGCAGCAGACAACAGCAGTAGCTGCCCTCCACAAACCAAAGCCATTGCTCATCCTTAAGGGTGTCATCTGAAGTGGAGGAGGAATGGGAGGTGGGAAAGGGAGGAGTTCCCCTGGGGCAGTGAATCTGTCACTGCTGGAGCAGGAGAGCTAGCGATGAGCATCCCTGAGCCGCGGGCTCTGCTGGGCACCTTTGGGTGCTGCCTTACAGCTGGGAAGGGGCTGGAGGAGCAGAGGTGTGCTCATCCAGAAGGAGTTCATTGAAATCGGTGTGGCAGTGGCTGTCCTGGGGGTGGGGACCAGCCTGTCACTGCAGCACCAAATGGCATGGGTAAATCATAAACAGGTGATTTAAGGTGTTCAAGTGTTGATGTGGTGCCTGGGGACATGGGTTGGTGGCTTGGGTGGTGTTGGGTTGACTGTTAGACTTGATCCTTGAGGTCTTTTCCAACCTGAAGGATTCTGTGATTCTAACATGATGAGGGGACCATGGCGAGGACGGGCCATGGCACCAGGAGTGCAGCTGTCAGAGTCTGGAGCGGTGAAATTGGTGCTGTCCGGGCTGTGATTAAAGGTACTTAAGGACCATTAGCAGAGCTTGTAAAAATGCTTTTTAATCCAGTTTAATAAATGGGAGTCTTAGCTTAATTGGCATGATGAAAATTACACGTAGGCCATTTTCTATGGAAAATTATAGGTGGAATTGATGTCCCTGAGATATGAATTGGTGCTATCCAGACTCCAGATTAATGTCATGGACCAATATCACATGGTCTGGCTGTAACGTGGTGCCGTGCATCACAGCTGTCATCAAATGTAAATGTGCTCTCAAGATTTGCCAAAATGTGGGAGTTGAGCACTCTGTTTATCCTAAGCTTGCCCTTAGAATTGCTTCTCACATCCTATCGAGTCCATTTTGTGTGGATGCCTGTCTGGTGATGGGAATTCTTTAGAGAAGGGTGCAGCAGCTGTGAAGAAACAAAATCTTGTTATGACTTGCCTGCTCTACACATTGTAGAGCAGAAGCCCGAGAATAAATTGCATCAGACTGGTCCCTTGCTGGCGAGCTCTGGGGCTCAGTGGGACTTGCTGGTCTGTGGCTGTACGCTTGGCTCTTCTTTTTCCGTAAGAAACAGTTGTTCCACCTTGTTCCCAACATATAAAAGAAACGATTGTGCTCGTATTCCCTTCTAAAGAACCTTCAGGGATGTCTGTCAGTTCTTCATTGGCTCTGTCTGCTTTTTTTCCTGTTCTGTGGATGAAATCCTGAATTTAACGAAGTCATTGGGAACTTGGCCACTGCACTGGAAGGGACCAGCCATAGCCATGTCTTCATAACTAGATTTTATGTTCTTCCTCACTGTGCCAAAACAGCAAACTGCAGTGGAGAGTAATGGCTGATAGAAAAGAGAAAAGGACTCTGTTTATTCTTTTGGTTATTCTCAGTTTCCGAGAAAAATATTTGGAAGCACTGTACTTGACTCAACCCACTTACCCTCCCCATCCAAATACAAATCAATACAGATTTTTTTTTTTTGCTTTGCGAGTGGAAGTAGTTGGCAAAATCTAAATCCCTGTGAGTCATGACAAGAACGTAATATCTCAGTGCCTGGAGCAGTGCTCAAGTTTGCACATTGATGCTCCATGTTTCAGTGGTGCAATGAAAGGGTTAAACACCACTATTTTTTTTTTTAAAGACACTTCTCAATGGCCTAGTAGCCTTAGGCATTTTCTTACTTAACATTACTGTCTTTTCTTTTAAAAACATCTTTGTGCTGATGGCTTAAGCAGTGCTTTTGTGTGGTACCAGTTTGAGCACAGGGTGTTTAAAGGTGTCTGGGAGCAGGATGGCTAACTGGGAAGCAATGGGTGCTTCTCTACCCCGGGAGCAAAGCGGGAGCCTCCAGTCTGGGGTTAGTGGAGGAGCCGGGAGGGAATTCCAGGCTCCCCAGTTGACCTGCCCTCTGTGCTATCGAGCCGTGTTTAAGGATGCTATGGGGGATTTTAGAAAAGCGAGTGTTTGCGTATAGATGGCTAAATGTCTGGGGTTCTCCCAGCTGTGCTGCCATGCTCACAGAACAACCAGACCCTCGTATTTTCCTCACTGAATTTCCCTGGGTCGCTGATGCCCGACTCCTGTTTCTCCTGATGCCACCACGGTGGAAGCATGCATCTGAAGGGACGATGTCGCAGTTCAGGGTCTGTCCTGCTGACATCGACGAGAGATGAAAACCTTCAGAACCCAGCCCTGCCGCTCAGCAGGCTCCCAATGAACCCCCGACACAAAACAAAATTAAATATTCGTGGAATTTCCTCTTCCACACACCGATTCCAAACCTGGTGGGCCAGGCGGTGGGTTTTGGTACAAAGTGGCTCAATCCAATACCAATGATGTCCAGAGGGAGGGACTCTGTGTCAAACCCACCTTGCAGTGTGCGTGCCCTCGAGCAGAAATTAAGGTCCCAAGTCCTTAGTGTCCAGCCATCCTTGAGGAATGTGGTTATCGGGGTGGGGTTTTGTGACAAGGAGACATTTCCTTAGGGACAATAGGAGGCAGGAGCTGAGCCTGCAGTGACCCACTGGGAAGATCAATAAAACTCGAACTGGCATTGAAATGAGACCAAAAGCTCCTGTAATGCTGCTTACGCTCCCACCGGTGTTAAAGGCATGATGCTTTCCCTCTCTCCTGAGAAGGGATTGTTTTAATCCTGCCAGATGAAACCTCGATCTGCCTGAGCTGGGGCTGGAGGGCGAGGGCTTGAGCGGTGCCCATCGCTCTGGCAGAGGATGCTCTCGTTCAGAATTTTGGGAGGGGTTTCCTAATTATTGCTCTAATTCATTCTGGGTTAGGTCAAACTATAATTCAGTTAGCCGTGTGACTCGTAGGACCATTTCTATTCATAACTAGAGAAAAAATAGGAGAAAAATTAAGATTACCGTGGCAAAATGATACAGTAACCTGCTAATAATAATGACTTCAGAGGAAAAGTATACCCTAAGGTACTCTGCTCTTAATGAGGTGATTGGAAAACATGTAGGGTGTTTTGCAGTACATTCAGGCTTCCCCTGCCCTTGGGGAAAATTGCCCCAGGAGCGGGACCCGGGGTGAGATCCCTGCCTTTGCTGGGGGATGCCCAGGGTTTGAACCAGGGACCTGAGCCTCCTGCGAACTGCTCCCTTGCTGGGGTGTTTCTGTGTGTTATTGTTCCCGTGTCAACTTAATCTTCACTTGCTCGTCTTGCTTTTAAAAAGTAAAATGTAAAACCACATAAAGACTCTTTGCTGCTTGCATTCATTATCTCTCATGTATTAAAACGGTGACAGCTCACCAAGGCTCTTCTGTAAGCGCCTGTCAGCGTTACCCTTGGAAAATCCCCGTTTCCCAGGGCTTTGGACATTAGCTGTGTGTATCTGTTCTGGACAGAAACTCGTTTAGCTCCTCTGGAGCAATTGCTTTCTTTTTCCTGTGGACATTAAGGCAAACACATTCCATCATTCTTAAACTTGTTGATTTTTTTTTTTTTTTTTCCTCTTCTAGTCCTTGGGCTTATCTGCTTGCTCTGTTCATTCTATTCTGCTCTGTGCCTTCCATCTTTTTAGTAGGAACAATGAATGTTAGAGGCAACTGTAGTTCTGTAGACAGAGTAATTAACTTTAAAAACAAGCCAAACAAACCCCAAAACCCCTGGAGGGGGTCAATAAAGCTCCTGTCTTAGTCTGCACCTTCCAGATTCAGGGTTAATGAATTTCTTTGGAATTGATTGAGTCTTGATCATACAGATTTATGCCGTTTATTACTCCCATTGACTCCAAAAGCTTTGCCCAAACATAACGTGTGAAGCAGCCATTCCTCTACACAACATGCTGACAAACTAATTGCTAAAGTACAAAAAGATCTGTTAGTGAGAGCGCTGCAACATCCGTGGTGGTACCAATGGAGAGGCGGAAAAAAACCACAACCAAGCAAAAAACCCTCCGTAAAAATGGGAATGATTGAAGAAACCATCTTGTTGCACATATTTTATAGCAAATTTTCTTCTGGATGTGAGTCCCAGGGTTTCCTGACTGCCCTGAGTGGCAATGCTGGTGTCTGGCTGTGCTGGGGTTGGAAATGCAAGCCAAGGGTCACCCCGGAATGGGATTCTGGGGTAGAGCCTTGGGCGGTGGGAGCAGAGCCCTCACCCTGGTCCATCAGGGCTTGGAGGGGGGGTCGGTTCCCATGTTGCAGCTGAGGAGGTGGTAGAAAGGTGTTGGTGTCCCCCTCCCAGCCACTCTGCTGCCCCAGCCCTGTGGAATGGCACGGGGCGCTGTACCTGATGGGTAGCGGAGGTAGAATTCCCCATTGCAAAACAGAATGGGGCAAAAGTTACTCATAAACCAAAATCCAACAGTGAGATTCTGTACAAGCAACGAGTTCTTTGCCAACTGTGTTAACCTTGAAGGAGAGGTAGGAGAGAGAGAGCAACATGGTGACCAGTGGATGCCGAAAGGTGGATAACGACCAGAAGAGGCAGGAGGTCAGCAGTTCTCAGGGATAACCAGGGGGGAGAGGTAAAGGTGGCAGGGGGAGATCGCGACCACCAACTCAATTCAGGACCAAAAAGATTTGCCCACCCCCATGCATCCTCATGGAGCATGGATGCTCATTTTCATAGCAAGTGAGGACAATTTGGCCAATAGCAGGTACAGTACTAATTAACAACATCACTTAGCAACTTTTGACCCATGGGAATTAATCTTTGTTCTCTGCAGTGTGTCTAATCTGGTGTGTACAGACGGAGGGTGCAGCTTTGCAGAGCTACCACCTAGTACCCTATCTTGTCCAAAATAGCTGATATATAAAATACCTTGACACTGTGTGTATGTTGGCGTTTGACACACTGGGTAAACAATCCCACTTTTAGGGCAGCATGCCCACCTCCCCGCTGGGCACGGGGGTGCCCTTGGCCCCCTCCCATCCCTGGGTAGCGGATGCTCCTGCAGCCCTGTGGTCCTGCTCCAACCCCTTGTCACCTCCGCTCCCGTCTCCCAAGTTATTTTCCTGAGAATCTAGTCACTCCTCATTTCTTGCTGCTGCAGTGGGCTGGTGTGAAGTTTCCCGGCTTTGAAGCTGGGAGAACAAAGGAGGATTCCTCTTTTCCTCTTAATTTCTCGCTGGCCGCGGCGGGGGCTGATCCTGGCACCAGAATGTTTTGCTGCGTCTCCGTTTCGCGCCCGAGGCTTAAACGTTCTGGGCCAGCTGCCGTTACGTGTGGTCTCGCTAATGTTTCTAATGTAATATTGATAACAACCTGCGCAGCAGAGAGAGCCCACAGACCCCAGCAGCTGCTCTTTCCCTTTTTCATTTTTCCTGCCTGCTTGCTTCTGGCAAGGCCAAAAATGGGGAGAAGCGGGAGTCGTGCCAGGGATGCTCTGTCTTGTTCCGAGCGCGGGATCGCTTTCCCTGCCAGTCTGTCTGCCCCAGCCTCCCTAATAGGCTGTGTACGGAGTTATTATGCATTGGCAAATAACCTTCCCTGATGGATGCTGGTGTTTAGAAGGGCAGAAATCCGAGCTAAATCTGTTTCAAGAACAAAATCTGTCTCTGCATAGTGTCAGGTCTGCCCCGGTAATGCGCTTCTGTGTTCTGTTGGGGTGATGCTCAGCCCTGGGAAGCACGTCGCGCCCTCCGGCTGCTCTGATCCGCTGTGTGTGTTTGTCTCGAGGTAGAGCAACACCATTTGTCAGGCACTCGGACAAAACGGGGCTTTCTCTGTTCAATATGCAGTCTGCAGTGCTGGTTAATGACTGGAAGGAAAACTGGTACATCCGACCTCACGGACCCGGCTTTGGCTTCAGCCACCGAGCTGCGATTTGGAGGAAGTTTCCATTGAAACAGCAACGATAAAATGGATGAATGATGATGCTGAACAGAAAATGTGTCAAATGCGATCTGTGTTCTAAATGTTTAGTGCAATTAGATGAGAAAGCCTTCTTGGGGAGCTTGGCTTCTTTCACTCTGCAGTTCTAGGGGATGTTCTCCGCGGCCAGGGATGGGAAGAGGAGGAATTTGGTTTCGCACACTGAATTCGGACATGCAGCTTGCTCTTGTTCTGAGTCAGGAGCCAAACACAGTGTCACTTACCCAGCACTTTGCAGTGGGCAAAGCTTGGCTGCGTCTCTTCCACTGTCTTTGGGGTTTCGAGGAATTCTCCTGCTTGCAGCCACCACTGTGGGGATTTTGTGGTGCAGCAGCTCAACTCCATCTGTCCAATGCTTGGAGGTTCTGAATGATGATCTGACACTTTGAGGTTCTGAATGACCGACGTGCTCCAGCTGGGCAGCCAGGGCATCTCCCTGCTCCTGCAGATGTGGTTGCAAGAACTGAGCTCTCCTCCAGGTGCACCCCCCTTCCCTTGGGGAAGGTCGGAGGGGTCTTGGGGGGCTTGGGAGCTCCTCTCCTGGGTGACATCCCAGGCTGGGGGGCCAGTGCAGTGCTCCAGAGATGGTGGGGTGAGTTCAGGGTGACCTTGGGGACCAGGAGAGCCTCAGGACATGGCTGGAGCTGGGAGAGCAGCAGACCTGGGAACCCACAGCCCCATGGCCAGCTTTTGCAGACTTCAAACCCCATGTCCCCGTTCCAACGAAATGTGCTGGCCTGAGCTTGTGGCTAAGGTGTGCCTCAGGGTCCGCCAGGCACTCATCTGTCTTTCATGTTTCTGGAAAAAAAAAACATTTCCTGCAAAAACCTGTGCTACAAGTAATGGTGAGAAAGAAAATTCTAAAGCATGTGCGTGTATTAAATAATGGTTTCATTTTAGGATTCCTTTATCATTTCCCTTTTAGCCAGAAGAAGCTTTTACAGGGAAAAGTCTTGTTTGATAGTCTTGGAGAGCATTAAAATAGCTTCCTCCTTTGAGGAAAGAAGAAAAGCTGCTTGATATGCTGATTTCTAAATCTGATCCTCTTTCCTCGAGGACTGAACAAGACAAATATATTCACAGAAGGGAAGGAAGAAAAGAAGAGCAAGGTTAAAGGCATCTTCCATTAGTCCCCGTCTGAATCAGCACATGGTTTCACTGGTTTCTCGGAGAGCGGACGAAGATGAATCAACGTTGGAGCAGCTTCTGAAAGGTGCTTAAGGCACGGGAGTGATGCGCAGCAAACAGCCACGCTGCTGCGGCTTTATAACAGGATCTTTGTTCTTGAGTTACGAAGCAATAGATAAGAGGTAATAAAAGGAACGCAGACCAAGGATAATGGAAAGCTCAGTGCTCGTAGGTGATCCAAGCAGAGATGCTGTTCTCACCATCATCAATCCATGTTTGCCCCCCTGAGTGGGATGCAGGGCTGCCCTCCCTGTCCCCATGGCATGTCCCACAGAGAACTGCTTGTTGTTTTGCTGCTCCGTGCTCCTGCTTTCCAGGACCAACAGCAAAAAAAATCTCTGCGGGTTCATCAGCTCTTTTTGGGGGCACCAGTTCCAACCTCCTGCCTCAACCTCCGCTGGCAATTGAACGACCTTCTGCAAAGTCAGGCTGCTGTTGCTCTGGCTGCTGTAGGAGTTAACAAACAGCAGCATCTGGAGGAGCTTCCCAGCCCCTAGACCTGGCCCTGACATCTGGCAAGGCTATAACATGTCCCAGGGCTGACTGTGTCCAAGTCCTGGGCACCATCCCTCTCCCTGCAGGGAAACCGTGGTGCAGTGGGGAAGCTGAGCACAAGCAGATCCACGGCATCCTCCGGCTCCATCCCCATCCCCCTGCCGAGGAGGCCACCAGGCACGGTGCTGGGCAAGAGCATCTGTGGTTGCACCCAGCTTTGCAGGGAGGGAGGCAGAAACCATTCTGTGGTGAATCAATAATACATTGTTTTACCCTTGCTGAGACATCTGCAATTGGGCCCCAGCATCTTGGAGAATTTAGCATCTAAATCCGAGTTGAGCTGCTGGCAGGTAGTCAGATCTTCTGCTCAGGAGGGAGGGGTTTAACAGATGTTCATGCAAATCGGTGGAAATCGGAATTAAAAAGTGATTAAGTGACTTAGGAGCAGAGCTGGTTTGGGAGGTGTTTGCTGAACCCCTCTGGGCTAGGTTGCGGTGTGAGGAGCGTTCCCTGTCCTGATGCGATGCTGCAGGGGCATGGGGCTGCTGTTGCACCCGCGAAGGGATGTGGGGTCCCTGCCCCATGGCAGTGGGGTGCTGCCCCCACCGCCTGCTCCTGGCACCGCCCTCACAGGTCCCCTTAAATCCCTTCTGCGGCACCGAGCATCTCGCAGCAGATGGAGATCTCATCCACAGGAGCTTAATTAAAAAAATCAAGGTTTAGCAGCAAATTTTGAACTTCAGGTGGTTTCGCCCTTTGAATAATGTTACAAAAAAACCCCCCAAACCCTTCACGGTGCATTTGCTGTGGTTTCTTTAGCAAGAGCCACTTGGAAATACTTATAGGATGGCTTGTTAAAGCAGCTATAAATAATACATCAGTGTTGCAGAACTGTCTGTTAATGGTGCTGGATTTACTGGAGGTGTACTTTCTTCCTGAGACGGGGATTTTTTTTCTTAACTCTTTAATTCCCGAAATAGTGCTGTGTGGACTGTAACATACATCAGATATATGGTGCAAGCTGTGATATAGATTAAGCCGTAACTTGGCAAAAGTGTGTCTCCGATAGCACAAGCAGTGCTTTTCCCCCTTAATTATCTCGTCTTGATAATTCCCTTTAATTATCTTGCCGCAATAAATTCAATAGGTGAATTAATACAGAAGAGTCGCTGTGCAGCACTGGTAATTTCGGCGGCGCTGGATTTTCTGTCAGCGCTTCTGCTGACAAATCGCAATCCCTTTGCCTCTCGCAGCGCTGCGCAGTGTTAGCAGTGCCCTATTTTTCTTGTGTCCCATATTTCTCCGTCGCAAAGGAAGGAGGCTGGGCAGAGGGAGTGTGCAGCGAGTGCCATGGCTGTTGTTTGGCTCCGTTGGGGCTGTGGAAATTAAACTTTGCGGTAGTGAAATGGACCAGAGGAGTTCTGCAAACTTTTGTTGAAATAGTTTGCTATTGCTATTTGATGTGAGGGTTTTACTGGACACATTTTTGGGCGTTTAAAAAAAATCCACATCAAAATGTTTCTCTTCTGTACAAAGATTTAAAGAATTTAAGATGCACAGGGAGCAAGCTCCACAAAGCAGAGCACTCTGGCAGCCCTTGTTTGCTGGGCTGGTGGCACAGCAGGAGCTTTAATTTGCTTTTTTTCTTCTCGGTGGTGTTTGGAGTGAGAGAGGGGGAGAGACTGCAGCTGGGGGTGGGTGGGAATGCCTTTTCCCAGCTGGCTGTGGAGCCCCTTCCCCACCTGCTGGTGGGGCTGGGACAGACGGTGGCCAGCGCCAGGGTCCGGCAGCAGCGCTGGCTGCAGAACTGGGCTTAACCCCCCCTTTACTTTAGGCAGAGCTGAAACACCTAGCAGTGGTTCTAGTTCTCTGGGACAGAGGAGAGCCCCAGCTCCTGATCGTGTTAGCTGGGAGGGGGATGTGGGTCCTGCTGGCGGGTGCTGCCCCACAGCTGGGATGCTGCAGTTCAGCATCCTTGGCAGGGTGGTGGAAGCTTTTGGGTACAGCCTGCGCGAGGCCCTGGCACAGTCCCAATCGATAACTGTGATCTCTTTCTCCACAACTGCCTCATTTATGGAGGCACTGGCTGATGCCCACGTTGTTGGTGGGAGCTCTGCTGGTCGTTCCTAGCAGCCCGAGGGGTATCGATGTGGCTGTGTGTGAGCGCTGCTGGAGCAGCTATCTATCAATTCTTCATGCACTGCCCAGTGCCTTTGTACTGCATCCTCTGCCTTACTTTGCTTCTGCAAGCCTTCCCAGCTGCAAGGCTGCGTGGTGGGTGCTGTTCTCCAGAGCTGATAAAGCTCAGAGGGTAATGAAGTGCCCCAGCATCTGCCAGGAGTGAGGAGAGGCAAATAAAACCTTGCAGACAGTCTCCCTGCTCAGGCAGACATTTCGTTCTGGTCACTAACCCCTGCTCTCCCATGGGACCCGTTTCATTTCACACCTGAGCTGTGGTCCGTTCTCTCCCAAGGGGCTGTGTCCTGCTGGGTGTTCGGAGCGACGGCCCCTCGCCTTTGCTCGTACCAAACGCGGGGTTTTGGTGCTTCCTTCCCCCAGCACGTGCTCTCTCTGAATTCCAGACAGGGCATTAAAAATTCATGGCTTGTGGCATTCTGGTGTAGGGCTGATAGCTGTAATGACATTTATTCTGAGACAGCACAGCTCTTGGATGTGGAGGAAAAGAAAAACTGGGAGAGTAAAGGTGCCTGGTGGAATAACACTTGGAACCATAAGAAAATGTAAGGCTTGTTTACAACAAACATTTAGATATAAATTTTAATTATTTTTAGGTGATTACCCTGTGCAGAAACTGTTTTGATTTGGTTTCCTTTGTGTCAGGACACAGACACTTCTGCAGAACTCGGGTCTGAGCACCCACGCCGTGCTGCACAGGAGCCATAGGTTTCTTCAGGCGCAGGTTCTGCCGTGTGTAACTTCTGTTATTTTTATTTTAGAGGGTCCATGAAGCCCAGCTGGTGTGCTGGGGGGTTCCTAGCCACTCAAGCTCTGGAAAAAACACTGCTGTGCTCTTCCCTTTTATTCTGGGTGCCTGTTGCAGGTGCAAGCCCAGCCCTCGGCAGCTGGCAGTGTGGTGCACCGATGCCACTGCAAGATTCTCATCCCCTAAAACCCACGGGGCATCTCAGTCCGTCCCTTCTCCTGGCTTTGTTTGCTATTTCCTTAACTTATTTTTTTGCCAGACTGTTGTGCTGCCATGTGCCGGCGTTTCGGAGGAGTCTGGGGTCCGAGGGTTTGGAGCAGGGGTGTGGGGAAGGGTGAGGGGCTGGAAGCACCTGGCGGGGGGTCACCCAGAGCTCCTTCGAGCCTGTCACTGCGGGAGAGGAAGGGTGGCTCTGAGTCAGGATGGCTTAGGTGATTGATTACATGGGAGCCTATATACCCCTTCTGCACTGGATTTTAAGTACACATCCTTACCCATAACCAATGGTTATATGCACCCATTGCTCAAATGGAAGGGATTTCTACTTTGGTGAACTGTGGGGGGGGGAAGTGTTGGTATTTTAGTTCAGCACCCAAAGTGCAGACAGATGTTCCTTTTCTGGGTAGATGTCATCTCGGAATATAATAAGAGCATTTGTCCTCTTCTAGAGGAGAATGTTCCAGGAATATTCCAACCATTCATACATGGTTTCACTGTTGTCTTAGGCAAAGAGGATGCATACAACAGCCTGGTGAGATGCAGCAAAAAGCTGAGCAGCAGTCTCAAGCAGTATTTCCTAATTTCTGAGTCTTGTAGGGTCTAGCAGAACTTTTTTTCTTAATTTGATATTGCAGTCGGGAATTTCCAAGAGATCCTGTCCCTCCCTCCTGGGGCTCTTGTAGCCAGCTCTAGCAGCTGCTCTGAAAGCACTCTTAGCATTTCTTGCAATTAATTATTTGTGGTCTAATGGCTGCAGAATTACAGTTACGCAACAATTTTTCATTTTTCAGTTTTTATTGCAATTCGTGCAGGCTGAAAGGGAGCAGCAGAGGCAAAGGAGGATATTTCCCACACTCGGAAATCCTTGCTGATAGGGAGATGACACTCATGGACTTCAGTGGGTCTGTCACACATGGGTCCTGTGGCATCTGCAAACAATGCAGTTCACATTGAATGTGAGCTCCTCCAGCACGCCAAGGCAAGTTATTTTATTAGGAAACTTGTGTGCACCCTCACTGTTCCTTACACAGGTACTTCCCAGCAGCCTGCCCACCTGCAGGCAGGGAAAGCCATCGAGCCCAGGTGACATCCAGAGCTGCTGTGACTCCGGGCACCTTTTCTCCCCTGCAGGCACTGGAAACCACATCTTGGTTTTCCATCGGGCAACCCAACCGTGGGTAATGTTACCTCAATTTAGCAGAACTTCTGGTTGCAGAAAATTCACTGGGGTCCTAGCTGAGTCCTTTCTGCCTGTGCTCATAGTGCACCCTGTGTCGCTTGTCTCCAGCCGCTCCTGGAGGTCGCATTCTGAAAAACAAGCTGTTGTTATCCAGCCACTGTTCTGGGAGGTTTGGGGTCTGTTTTCCTTTCCCTTTTCATGACTTTGGGAAGTTATGTGCTTTTTGCCTCCGTTTGCTCGACGTGAGATGGATATAATGCTCACCTGTCCAGCACTGCTGTGAAACTTTTATTTTTATTGAATACTTTAGGATCACGGTACAATTTAGTCCTAAGCACAGTATTGTAGATCCCTCTTCAAGCAGTTTGCAGCCCTGTTATTTCTCCAAGCTCACCAGTGGAGATGAGACGGGCACGGCAATAAGCGGTGCCCTGCCCTTGTCCCGACTCCAAACAGATCTCGGAGGGATCGGGAGAAAGATAAATTCACGTCTCCACCTATTTTCACTTCTGTCCATTAGAGGATAATCAAGACTACCCCTCTAAAATCGGTAGCCTTCTCAATGGATGGAGAACGAACATGAACCCAAAAAGCCTGAGCGAGGGTAGTGCCAAGTTGGGGTTTTTTCTTGGTTATTCTAGAGGCACTTGGACCAGAAAAGACAGCAATGACGGCAGAAAGTGTGTGGGCAAGGGTTAAATGGTGACGTTATTGCAGTCTGTTTCACTCCTAAGTTTTCTAAAGGCTAAAGGTCAGTCTGAAGAGTTTGTTTCTTGTAAACAGGGTAAAGAAAAAAATAACTTATGCTTAGAAGATAGCAGTGGTAACAGAACCCTTGGCAGCTCCATCCTGATCCATCGTCTATCCATGCTAATGGAAATCCCGTAATCCTCTGCATTAACCCCCCTGACCGCAGGATTCAGGCATACAAAGCTCCTGCTATTCGCACTCTCGTCTCCTCGCCACAACTAAGAGTGGAAAAACGTCTCTGCGGTTGGGTTTTATTTTAAATAAACCAAAAGCCTCACCTAGAGTGGTTTCTAAGCAACAAAGTACAGGAAAAGAAAACAACGACCAAACAATTTCTGTTTCCTTGTATGTGCCTTCTAACGATTCGAATCGCCCTGGTGTCTCGCGGCAGGGCTGGGGATGCTCGGTGTCAGTCGGTGTTAATCCCTGGTTGCAATCCGCTGCTCCTCAGCGTTTGAATAAAAGGTTACTGACTTCTCTGGCCCCGCCAACAGAGGGAAGCACGGGGATATGGCTGATGGAGCATCATGCGTTCTGCAATAGATCAAGGAAATGTTCAGCCAGCTGTTGTCCAGGGAACGTGGCTCTGAGCTAATGCCTGAAGCAGGGAGACCTGCTAACGACCAGTGTGCTGGAACCCAGGTAACGCCAGTGTGCTGGAACCCAGCTAACGACCAGTGTGCTGGAACCCAGCGGGGCTGGAGGAGTCACGGGGGGAATGGTCTTGGGGCCCCTGGGTCACGGCTGTGTAAGGGTTAACCATCTGCATCACATCGCTGCTGCTTCTAGTGCTCCTTCAAGAAAAATCCCTCTCCAGGGCCTGAGTTGGTGTATGACTTGGATATTTCTGGAGAGGCAAACCCGAAGATTTCTGTTCTGTTGGAATTAGCAGCAGCATCCTTAGAGCTGCGCAAAGGTCCAGCTGCCGTGATACCCTGTCTGAGGAGAGCACAGTGCCAGTGTGTGCCTGCTGTCCCTCCCCAGTCCCGTCGTCCTGCTTCCCAGTTTTCCTGGTGAAGCGCATGGGTTTTACCGCCCTGCTTCAGTGTAATGAGCTGGGTGTTCAGGTTTTCATTTTCAGGGTTTGAATGGCTTCAAACAAAGCAGTCTTGCCCAGAATGGCCAAAGCAGGAGCAATATTTACAAAAAGATGTCAGGAGCTGATGTCTCTCCGAGTTTCCTCCATGTAGTACCGAATCCGACCAGCAGCATCGAGACGTGGCAAACCCCTGCCCCTGCACAGGGTCTCTGGGTGGGAATTGCTGTGCCCTGCGTCCGCACCTCCCGATGGCCCTGGCCAGGGGGTCACGCTCGCGATGCTCCCCGCGTACCCGGTGATGTGGGTGTGGGTCGTGCCCGATTAAATGCTCTGACCGGCATCTTTTTGTGCAGATGCTCGAGCAGAGGTGGGATGTGCTTCTCCTGCCCAAAGCATGGGATGGGGACAAGGGGAAACACCTCACAGTATGGGGGGGCAATGCACCCCCTGCTCTTGGCCACCCTCAGGCTAGAGTTAGTTTTTACAGTGAACAATGATATAAAAGGGAAATTTGACAGTGATGGATTTTCTGGGGAGGGGGGTGACACGGAGACATTCATCATGCTGGCCAGGGGCTCGTTCCTGCCGCGGTGTCTGTTCCCAGGGCACCTGGCAGCACTGAATAGAGGTGTTGAGATGTCTCACATCTGCTGCGGATGTCTTTTTGGGGCAGTTTTCTATGAAATTATTTCACTGCTTTAAAGGATTGTTTGTGCAGGACTAATTGCAATGGTTCCCTTCTGTTTCCAAGAACATGTGAGTGCCACAGGCTGTCCCTTTGCCAGGGCTGCCCCTTGCAGGGGCTCTTTGCAACCTCCGTGTGCGTTGGGTCTGACAGCTCCCAGTCCTGCAGACAGGGTTCTGCCCACCTCTGCAGCTCTGTGCAGCATGCGTGGCTGCTGGGAGCACATCCTTCATCCCAGATGCATTCTGTTATCCTTTCCCCGGAGGCCCCAGGCCAATGCTGACCCTGGTGGCTGTGCCAAAGAGGGGGATTTCCCCACCCCCTGGGAGAGCATCACTGCCAGATACCACCGTGCAATTTATTTAATACCAAATTTTACATTTGCTATGTTTTTTTGTAGCTGCCAGCAGCAAACTACCAAGTTTGAGCAATCTCATAATGTAAGAGAGCTCAAGACAGTGACACTTAGATTAAAAAGGGATTTTGATTTTTGCTTTTAGGGTTTAAAAATGTGGTTAGCTTCCCTCTAAGTGCATGCTGTTTTCCCCTTTGAAATACGTTGCTAAAAACTCACAATGAGAAATTAAGAACACATTGAGAGCTACAAATCATCCATCGGTCCAACCCACCCCTGGGCTGCTGGAGCTAGAGTTCTCCCTTTACTTGTGTCTGTAAGGGTCTGTAAGACCCAACAGTGCCTTCAAAAGTCTAGCTTTAGAAAAAAAGCAAAGAGGAAAAAAAGTGACCTTCAAAGATTCCCGTAAGTCACGCCCTGGATATGAATAACCGCGGCTCATCATTCGGGCTCCCTGCGGGCAGCAGCGCGCAGAACAGCGGTGCAATGGTGGTGCTTCCCTGGGATAACGTTTGGATCAACAGCAGGGAGTCTTTAATGTCAGCTTCCCCGAGATGCACAGCCGTGGCTGTACTTCCAGCGCCTGCCTGGCCTTCTGAATGTCCTGCACCTCTTCCTAGGGGAAAATTCCTCTTTGGGAGAGGTGGGTTCATCTGCTTTTCCCTGTAGATGGAGCCCTGATCTCTCCCCCAGTGCTGCTTCCCAAACCTACCGACCCTGCCCCTTCTGTGCTTCTCCTGCTTCTCCAGGGCTGGTGTCACTGGGACAGAGGGAACTCTCTCCCCAGCAGCTGGGGTGAGGCTGTGTTGGGTTGGTGCTGAGGAGAAGCTGATCACACACGGATGGTTGGAGCTGCTGCCAGGACACTCAAGGACTTTCCAGCTTCTCTGCTGTGCCCGTGTCTGCAGGGGCAGGAGGAGCTGGGAGGGAGCACAGCCCCATCACTAGCCCAGGATTCCAGCTCAGGGTGAGGACTGAGCCCCAAACTGGCCCATGGGCTATTCCATCCCATGCCCGGCATGCCC
>WKFP01015290.1:495824-506316 GCA_011057875.1 Pterocles orientalis | reverse complement strand
CTTAGAGATCATCCAGTGCCACCCCCTGCCATGGGCAGGGACACCCTCCACTAGCCCAGGTTGCCCAAAGCCTCATCCAGCCTGGCCTTGAACCCCTCCAGGGATGGGGCATCTGCAACTTTAAAAAAGTTGTTTAGAAGTGGTGGAAGGGTTAGTTAACGGTGACGAGATCCCCTTTGCATTGCATTACTGACATAAGTTTTGCTCCTTTACCGCCGCTCCAATTCCGTTGTCTCCTGCCATCTGCCCAGCAGTGGTTTTGTGCTCTTCCAAGCGCACGAGGAAAGCATCAATCCCTGCAGGGAGGAGGCTGCTCCCTGCGCTTTCCATCCAGAGACCAACCCCTGAGACAGCACTTAATTGTTTAAAGACCGTTGTATTGATTTTGTATTTTTCTGCTTTCTTAGTTAAGAAACTGCACGATTTTGACTCAAATCTCAGGTGTGTCGGTACTGTTTCATCTATCACCAAAAGGTCTAACCTTCCATCAATACCGTTGATAGATTATCTCTCCTGTAATCAGCACAAATGGCTGTTTACTGCCTTTCATTGTTCAAAATAATTATTTATCTACGTTTTTAGCCTCTGCGTTACTTGAATCAAATTGATTGAGATCAACAAGAAACTACATTTTCTCTAAATTTTTTCATCCTTTTGAAATAGCTGTAGGTGATCAGTTTTCTTTCTCTTTCAGATTTCACTGCTAGTCAATTTTTTTTCTGTTGTTTCCTCACAGTTTAAAAACACTTCATTTTCATAGGTGCTATTTAGCAGCCTTCGCAGTAGCTGCACGAAAGGAGAAGCACCCTCAGCTCTCAGGAGCATGTGTCTAAGGAGAAACACGCAGCGATACCGTTCTCATTGCATTGGCAATCTCACTGGTCTGGCTGTATGCTGATGGATGTAGTTTTCAGGATCCCTAAGGAACTTTTTCAAACAAACCCACGGCGTTGTCTCTGGTGGCAGAGGTTTGTCAGGCGTGGTATCTTCTCTTATCAAAATTCCTCAGAATTTCTGGTTTTATCCGTATTTTTATATTTCCGTTCTCTTCCCTGCTCATCCTGAGTGCAGGGCTGGTCTCTTGGCCAGAGATTCCTTTGGGCACAAAAGCCTTTTGTTCTGCGGGTGCTGGGACACCTATTGCCAGCTCTGGGCTTTGCGGGGTCGCTCAGGGTTAGCATTGCACAGGTATACACCTTCCCACCCAGCAGCCAAACTGAACACAAGGACCCAAACTAAAAATATTTTTCTACCCAAATGTAGATTCTGCATTGAGCGAAGAGATGCTGGGAGGTGATGCTCTGCAGCATGTAGTGAAATTCCTTTTTCACGTATGACCAAAAACCTTTAAAGCAAGCCCTCCTAACCCAGGCCACCCCCAAACCCTCCAGGTCTTGTGCTTCTGAATCCTCCTGGGGCTGTTCTCTGCTCCTGCTCCCAGCGGCAGGCAGGGCAGGTACCCCTGACCCGGACAGACCCCCTGGGTGTGCCGAAGCAGGGCAGTGTCCCTGTGCATCCCTGCCAGGCGTCTTTCAGTGCCATACTCGGGGTGATTGCCTCGATTGCCTGAATCGAGAGCCCTAAGGAGAGAGGCTTGCTGGGGAGGTGGGTTTGGTGTCTGTGCCCGTTGCGCCCACCCCCGGGTTTGTGGGTGCTCAGCGCTGTGGGTCTGGGTGGCACCTGTGCGCTGGGATTCGGGGTCATTCCTGGCAGCTTGTCCGGCTCTGCTCGTTCTTCCCCTCCGATGTCGCCCTGCCCCTCCTCTCCAGCGCTGTGCAGATGCTCTGGGAGACCTCGGTCACACCTTTAAACATCAGCCAGTTCAGATACCGGAGAAAAATATTCAGAACCTGGAATTAGACCTGTGAGTGTGTAGATGCTGTCCTTAGCGATTCCTGTGCGTGCCTGCGTAGGAAACCCCGGCTGAAGCTGCAGCCTGAGCAGCTCCCCTCTCGTGTGGCTTCAGCCAGAAACCTTCCTGCTCATCCCTGGTTTGATGCTGGGTGTGCTCCCGGGGAGGAGAGGGAGACCCCCGGCAGCTCTTCTGGTGGCACTGATCAAAGAGACAGGGGTGGGGGGCTAGGCTCGTTGCTAAACTACCTTTTCAAATTTTTTTTTTTTTCTCCTGAATTTCACTTTGTCTTTGAGCCATCTGCGTTTTCTAAAGAAGGAATAATGTTCTTGCTTTGTTGTCAAATTTTCCTGACATCAGTCTCCCGGAGCGCTTGGAGCCGGGGAGCAGGGAGTAGGAAAGTGACAGTTGTGAAGAGAAGCTGGTGGCATCCACCTTAGATTGATGGGTAGCGTTAGTGACAGCCCAGGCTCGTCCTGAACCCCCAGGAAACCCCAGAGCCTCAGACGAGCGCTTTCCTCTGGAGCCGACGTGATGCTCGCGGCAGCGTGCGGGATCCGGCTCGGGAAGGGTTTGCGTTCCCGGACCCGCTGTCGCTGCCGCTCTGCTTTCACAGCACGCTGTAGCCCGAGGTTAGCTGTATTTTAAACAGCAGTAATTGCTCCCCAGAGTTTATAGAAGATGCCAGTTTCTTCATCTGGAGTTTCTCTTCACTCCCCGTGACTCACGCTTCCATAGAAAGCAGAGTGACACAAACCGCGCTGAGTAGCAAGTTATTTAGATTTATTTTTCTCTTCCTTTCCCGTTTCTAGCACGCTGCTCCGTGGTTCGGTGTCAGAATGCTCACAGGGTTGCACCGATTTCCCGAGCAGCGCGTCCTGGGGGGGCTGCAGCACCCGGGGCTGCTCCGGGATCGCCGCTGCAGGAGGGAGCATTTGTGTCTGCTGTTGGATGGGAGTTCAGATCCACCAAGCACTTCGGACAGTCTAATAATCCGTCCTGGCTCTCTTCTAAACGCTTTGTGCAGTGAGATATGGGGAGGAAGGTGTGCTCTGCCCTTCTCTGCAGCTGTAGTTAGGCAGAGGCATCAGTGCTCCCTTTTCCCCTCTGACACTTCTCAATAACGTTCGATGGAAGATGAACATCACAGAGGGGTTAGGAATAACAGACACCATCTGGGTGTTTGCTGCCTGCTACAGAGAGTTAAATTAATTTTAGATCCAGACTCGAAGTTACAGGGTTTCCCAAACCAGGTGGTTTGCAAACAGGTACAATTTTTTTTTTTTTTTTAAATTTTCTTCCAGTTGTACTCTCAATAGCAACAGGCCGGGAGCTGGCTGTAGCATCCCTGGAGAGATGCAGGACTGGCGGTGGAGGGCCAGGGGAAAGCCCAGCCCAGCCCTGGCTGTACCTGGGGAGGGGGCTGGCAGGGGGTCATGGTGTGCAGGATGCTGCCCCGTCTGTCCCAGCTGCCGGATGAAGGTCGCGCATCTTTGCTCACATCCTGAGAACACACAGCTTGGCTTCCTAGTCCAGCCTACAAGGAGTTCAGCTAATTAACGGGCACGGTGGTTATTGCAAACTGTGATGATGATGAACTGGTGTCTTCTCTTACCGTGCCTGTCTCCTGAGGGTGCATCAGACGTTTGTTACCAAAATAACTCGAAGGCTCTGCGATGGAGACAGCAGTCATGTTCATTTCTTGATTTTAAAAGATTAAATACTCAGCCTGTGCAACTGAATGTTTTCAAATCTGGTAATTTGGAAGAAAAAATGTTGATACTAAAAGATAATTTTCATTAATTCAAAGTGCGTCTCAATCTGACAATAATTTTAATGCATTATTAATCCTTTTTTACTGGTTCAATGTTTTTAAAATCTTAAATATTTTAGTTTGTAGTTTAAACGACAGTTTCCAGTTTGGAATGCAGTTCCAAAAGCAGGAGCCTGTAAGGAAGGGGTGTTAGATGCAGGTGAGTACATGTGAGACTCGCGATCACTGATGCATCCTATAGCCTGAGCCTTACGTTGTAGTGCCATTAGGTTAGGACAAAAACCGCACTTTCAAAATAAAACAGAAATTAAATGAATGAAGCAGCTCAAAGTATTCTTTTTGAAGCTGCCTATAAAAGAAGACAAATGAAATGTTTGTCATTGTGGTTCTGTTAGAGCTTGTCCCCAGGTGGGTTTTGAATGTTGTAGAGGGCGTTCGCGTTGGTAATGATGATAACAGACCTGCGGCGCGGGGAATGTATTTGGGGGCGCGGTGTTTCCCGCTGGCAGTGGGTTTGGGGGCGCGGTGTTTCCCGCTGGCAGCAGGTTTGGGGGCGCGCGGCGTTTCCCGCCGGCAGCGGGTTTGGGGGCGCGCGGTGTTTCCCGCCGGCAGTGGGTTTGGGCGCGCGGCGTTTCCCGCCGGCAGCGGGTTTGGGGGCGCGGTGTTTCCCGCTGGCAGCGGGTTTGGGGGCGCGCGGTGTTTCCCGCCGGCAGTGGGTTTGGGCGCGCGGCGTTTCCCGCCGGCAGCGGGTTTGGGCGCGCGGCGTTTCCCGCCAGAAAGGATGACCCTTAGAACTCAGCATCCTAAACACGGAGATTGCCTATTGGAAGAGAGCATCAAGGAGAGAGTTCCTCTTGCACAGCAGAAAACCGATGACTTAGGGTCACTTTTCCCCAGGAGAGCTGCAGGCTGGCCGCCTGGAGCGGTGGGGACCCGACCCCCCGGGCGTCTCCCTCTGCGGGGCCGTGCAGATGTCAGGCGCAGGAGGGATGGCATGCCCCAGCCGAGGCACCAGGCTCCGAGCTGGATGGAAGGTGTGTGGTCTTATTTCCTAGGATCACGGGATGGTTTGGGTGGGGAGGGACCTTTCAAGGTGATCCAGTCCAACCCTCCATCCCGGGCAGGGACACCTTTGTTTCCTGGCCTCTGTCTGCATCCGTGTGTGGTGTTACCGGGTTAACCCGGGTGTTCCCCGGGGCTATAGTTGCTCCAGCTGAACTGTTAACGTTCTTTTGCAATGTTGTGCTTTAGGTGTTCCTTACTCCCACGTTTGTGTGCGCATCACGATGCTGTCTCATTATTCAGCTGTGGTGTTCTCGGTGAATATTTAAGATTAGTTTTGCATGTTTTAATTTAACTATATCTAACACAGATGTGGCTGAGAGATGTTAAATGTTTGGCGATAGGGCTAAATGGTTGCATTGATGTCTCTAGTAATATTCTGTTTGTATCTCTCTTCACTTTGCTTTTCCCACTCTATTCTCACTTTAATATGTACTGAAAATACTTCAGTGCGCTTCAGTTCTGGGAAAGGTGCAATAATTATATCTCATTTGTCGAATTCCTTTTTTTCCCCTACAAACAGCTTCTTACCAGTATTCCCAGAATGGTACAAAACAGTGCAAATATAAATAACACAAAATGATGCACAAAGTAGCTGCAAGTGAAGTTTAGAGGAAAAAAAAGGGATGGAAATTAGTCTGTTGTTAATCTGACAAAGTAGAACAAGACGCCACCTGATTTGGGTTTTCACCCAAACTACACAGTTTTGGGGAAAAGCAGGCAGCAGGCGGGTGGGGTGACTGCAGTTGCAGGCAGATGCTGTCTCCTGGTGGGATGCAGGTGTGGGTGTGATTCCCTGTGTTCGGGCGTGTGCCATGGGCAGTGAGAAGGGCAAAGCCTCCGCTGAAGGGATGAAGAGCTGCTTCATTAGCTCAGGCTGCCAAAGGCTGGGAAAGGACCCGTGAAAAGTTCCTCTTTGACATCGCTGGGAACTTATTAAGCCGTGAAAATGTGGCTGTGCAGCTGAGCCCCTCTGGCTGCTATTAGTCTAATTTACACGAACAAATGAACAAACAAAACCCAACACAAACCAACCCGGCTCCCTGCAGGATGCTGCTTCCTTGGCCAGCATCATCCCTGAAATCCTGCCTCAATTATCTTTACTTTCACTTAACCTTATGTCACTTCCCCATGTCCCAGAGGATGCAGAGATGAGTTTTTCCTCCTTTACGTAGCGAGCTTTTGCGCATGGAACACGCGCCATCCCAGCTGCTGTGGTCCCCGCCTGTCCCAGTCTTTCTGGCTGAAAAATAGGGATGGGTTCTTTGCCTCTTGGCAGCAGTCAGATTCCCAGGCTTTGGATTTTTTTTTTTTATTTTGCTGTTACTTTATTGACAATCCAGAATAAAAAGGGATAATGGAGTTCAGGGAGCTTGATTTTACTTTCACCTGTTCTGTGATATAATGAGCTCCCAGTCCAGTTAAATATTTTATAGAAATACTTTCGTTTTGGTGATACTTGGATAATTAAGCCAATTCAAGTAAGGAGCAAAAACTGAAGTTAAGCTAAGGCTTAGCAGATTGTTTTTAGGTAAATGTATTTGGAAGAAAATTGTCTAGAACAAAATTGTTACTTTTTTGCATATCCATTTTAAACGCTTTTCCTCGATGTTTATCTATTCAACGTGTGGCGTACATGGATGAAGAGGCAGAGGGAGAAACTGGAAAGCCAAACTCTGAATTTCAATTTTCATGGAAAAAAAAATAGAACCAGTAAGACTTTTTGAAAGAGACTAGATTCAGTGGTCATTGTGTAATGCTTTACTCCTGTCGAAGTTCTTTGTGCAAGCTTAAATGCTGTCTGCAATTGGAAAAAACCCTGTGGGTTTTTTTCTGTCTGTTTGAGGTTTGAAGACGTGGAGCTGGTTAGAGATGGGTTGTTGGTGAAATGTGAGATGGGGAAGGCGAGTATCTGCTCCACAGGCTGTCCCGGGAAGGCAGCAGGGATTGAATGACGTGAGCTGACGTCGAAGGTCGTGTGTGGCTCATCACAGCCGCTCAGTGCCTCTGGGCTTTGCCAGTTCCCAGCTCGGGGCGACCAGCCCGGCCCCAGAGGTGAGCACTGTGGACGAGGGGATGGGGGAGAGGCCGTTATTTTCCCTTGTCTGGATGTTCAGAGTAAGTGGCTGGAGGGAACGAGGAAAGGATGCTCTGTTCTACAGGGTCCTCACTGAAGCAGCGTGGCATATACATCAAATAAATATTAAACGACTGAGCTGTGCCTGAGTACATCAAACATAAAATACAAATCTACAAAGGGACTTCAGTGTTCTTTCTCTACCTAATTGAGTCATTTAATAGATCTATTAGAAGGAACTCGAAAGGGCACTTGTGAATTACAGGAGTAAGGAGAATGACAAAGGGAGGGAGGAGGGGGGGAGATCTCACCTACAGGTGAAAATCCGAAACTCAGCATAGACGGGTAAACTAGCTGGGTATTCGAGTCCAAGCTCCTACATAACAAAATAATGGCAGCTGTGAAAGAGGAGGAGCGAAGGACCAGCTCTGCTCTCCTGCTGTCTCAGGAGGAAATCAAAATATCCTAACGTAGCTATTTGTTCGGCACGAGAATCCACTGCCCTTGCTCTTGCACTCGTTGGGTTTTCACGCCGGTGTTCCTCCTGTGGCTTCCTCCTGCAGGGCTTGGTCTGGACCAAAGGCGAGGTTGGGCAGTGGCAGGGAGGGGCTGTCCCCAGTCCTGTTCTCCAGACCAGTCCCCAGGGGTGGAGCAGGTCTGGGGCCAAGCTGGGAAGTCAAGCCTGTGGGTCAGGGTTGGGACTGGAGCACCATCACGGCTGCACAACGTATTTTGGTAAGTTATGAGAAAGTTTGAGGTTTGTCTGCTCAGATACCAGCCTAAGGCATTGCAGGATTCCTGAAATAGCTCTTGGGGTCCTGGAGCTTCCTATGATGGTGCAGGGTGTAACCTCAAAGACGAGACATGAATGACATTGTCTGCTCCGTTCCTCTGAGGGAACGAAGTGCTGATGGTTGGATTCTCCATCCAGACTGAAAGACTTCCTCAGTGCTGCTAAACATGCCTGTTGGCTTTCAAAGTCAAACTGGGCAAAAGCAACAGTGAATTAAAAAAAAAAAAAGACAAAAGCAAGAGGGAATTTAAATCAGTATAACACCTGCTTTAAAACAATAAGAATAGTGATGATAGTGATAACATACATCAGGATCCACCTGATTGTTGGGAAACTAATTCAAATGTCTTCTTCTACCCCAACAATATTATCTTGACACAAATCTGAGCTTTCCACAAAGATGTTTGTTTTGGTAATTTGGCAGATGCACACTGAAATGACTGCAGCACGTATGACTGCTGGTGTCCCTCCTCTTCCTCCCGCACCGGCTTCCTCCACTGTGCAAAGTGGGATGAGTGACCAGTGCCACCAGCATCCCCCAGTTGGGCAGCACTGCTCAGCTGCCCTTCCAGGCATGGCGAAAGGGAGGACGACAAAACCTTGCAGCAGGAGGATGTTAGTTCTGAGCTGCTAGATCTCCAAACGGAGGGGATTTCATTTTTAAACCTCGTGTTGGTTATTTTAGTGATGCTGGTGAATGAAGAGGAGGCTGCTGGAGCGCCCAGCAGCAGCACCCTGCCCAGGAGAACAGCCAGCGGCTCGGCAGGAGAAGGTTAATAAATCATCCAGGGGAGTTGTCTCTGCGAAGTGTTCATTGCCGCTTTCCCTCGGAGGTGAGCTCCCCTGTGAGCGATGTCTTTATGCTCTTGTTTCTGGTCAGGAAGCATTTTGTCTGATAATTATCAGCTTAAAGCAGCAGCAGCATCCTACACGCTTGGGCTGAGGTGCTTCGGGTGGAACCCGTGGGGACAAGCGCAAAGGACCGGAGAGGACATTTATTTTTAAAAGGGAGTGTGCAGAGAGGCAGTAAGTCTACTCACTAAAAAATAGAAAGTCAGATTTCAATAAAGATTTTTTTTTTTTTAGTAAAAACAACTATTTTGGCAATTTTGACCTATGGGGAAACGGGAGCTGCAAACGCAGCCCCCACGCGAGCCAGCGCAGGACGAGGTGCCGCTGATTCCAGCCGTGACCCTGAGTTACAGCCGCAGTGCTCCTTCCTTCCCGCTGCTGGGAGGCTGGGGAGGGACT
The DNA here is from genome assembly GCA_011057875.1 of Pterocles orientalis. Taxonomy (NCBI): domain Eukaryota; kingdom Metazoa; phylum Chordata; class Aves; order Pterocliformes; family Pteroclidae; genus Pterocles; species Pterocles orientalis. Next base: position 497,507 of record WKFP01015290.1, on the reverse strand, counting down.
CTGCTCAGCCCTGGTTTTTAAAAGACTTCCAAAATGACGATAAATTCGGAGGCCTTGAGGAACTGCAGGTGATGAATTTTGCTGCTCAATGAACCGTGAGCGTGAGCAGAACAGATTTGCACTGAACCCGTTCCGGCAAAGTCATGTTTAATGCAATGTACTTTAGGCTCTCTTCTTTATTACATTAATGAGGTTTTAAAGTATAACTTTCAAGGTTTTATTCTAAATTACACTGAGAAGTCCTCAGCTCTGCAGGTATCTTGTTCTACTTTCCCACTTTAGTTTTTACAGCTGTTTTTGTTCCTGATATAGACATACTAAAGGAACTATCTTCCCTTCCTCTCCATGAAGACCATCCGAATCTGGGAATTCTTTGTTTTAGAATTTTGAATTCTGTCCGATAAGCGTTGTTTCCATTCCTTTTCCAATTCTTTGTTACTTTGCTCGTGGAAATTAACCTGCCCAGGCCAGGCATTGATTTTTCCCCCTGGCAGTGGCCTCCTGAGCAAACCTGTGTTCTTGTTCTCCAAGATCTTGACGATGGTGTTGCTTTTGAGGTTTCCTCACTCTTCCTTTCAGGAGCTTTCAGCATACGGGATGGTAACTCGTGCGTGGCTCCGTGTCTCAGGAGACAGCTCCAGGGCAGTCGGTACGATCCCTCTCCTTCCCGTGCTGGGATGTTCCATGTTTTGTGTGATGTACACTTTAGGGTAAAGCCCAATATTCTGTACAGTGCAGAGGGGTACGAGGAGGAGCGCTGGCGGGGGTGCCTGGTGAGGGCATTGAAGGGTTTCTCCACCGTGCAGGTGGGTCCTCTGCTGTTTCCCACCCCCCCGAGTGCTCAAGGTGCATCACAGACCCTCCTGCCCCGTGGCGATGGCTGGGTCCCCTCCCACAGGGGGAGATGGGGTGGAGGCGACGTGGTGAGCTCAGGGATGGGGGCTGCACCCAGCCATCGCCCGGGGCACGGGTCTGCTCTGGCAAAGCCCCCAGTGTCCCCCGGGCTGGCGGTGGGGGCTGGCCAGCCCTATGTCTCCCCGTGTCCCCGCTGGCATCTGCTTGGGTGTGTTCAGCCTTTTGTTTGTGTCTCGTAGATTTAATTTGGGGAGGGCAAACCCCAGTTCTGATTCTGTGCTCTGAACTGGCCTCCTTCCAGTTTTTGAGCTGGGAGCACTGTTTATTGGTGCACTCTGGGTTTTGGGGAGCCGCAGCTTGCCTGAGACCCACCGTCCCCGGGCTGTAACCCCCTCAGGAGTGGTGAGCTGCCATCGCAGCATTTCTGTGCCTCTGGTCACATAAGCAATGCAAAGGCAGAGGATCGGTGCCGGCAGGCTCTGCTGGGGGGTTCACGGAGGCAGGAGCAGCGGACCCTCCCTGTCCCTTCCCTTGCTTTGCAAAGATGCTGCAGGTGTGCATGGCTGGGGCAGATCCCAGCCTTTATTTTACCTGGCCCACCCACCAACTAAAACCGACCAGAAATGCCTTAAATGTGGGAAGAAGAAACACTGGAGAGAGTATAGTAGGAGTTACTTTAATTGCTGGAGCAACCCAAAGCCAGAATCCTGGGAATTTCCAGCTCCCACTCCCTGCTTCCCCGCACGGCAGAGATGCTCTGGCCAGCGCAGCGCGCACAGAGGACCCGCGCCAGGTTCAGACGGAGATCGGAGCCCTGTTGTTTATTGC